>VNJZ01006493.1:0-66896 GCA_008042795.1 Drosophila asahinai
AAAAAAAAAAAAACAATTTTTTTTAAATGTTAATCTGGTTAGCCCCTTAATGCGCCCCGATTTCTTACGCAAATCGAAGTCAGCCTATAACGGGGAAAAAACAGACATAAATTAAGAGCGGCACTAAATCAGTCAAATCCAAAGTCAGTTAACGGGAGGGAAGGAACAAAAGAACACGAGGACAATCAATGACATGCTTTTAACAACAATACAACCGGTATTTGAGGAAAGTCGGAAAGTCGGGGCGGGGCGGGGCGTTGTCTTATCAGTGGAACCTGAAAATATATGTAAACCATATTTGCATTTGTCATATGAGCCAGGGGATGCAATTAAATGTATCTATTGCCTTGGACGAGGTCTGGGACGCAGCTGGCGCTGAATTATAATTGCAAATTTCCATTGTCAGAAGCGGCGAGATATTCTGGATTCTCCGCTGCATTCCCCCTTGCAGATATCAAGATTCTCGGTATCGGACAGTATCTGGTATCGGGTATCTCTGTTGCCAGAGTTCAGCCAACTTTCAGATAAAGCTTAAAATATTTGAGGAGCCATGGCAAGCGCTGTGTCTGTACATAGATAAAGCTAGATGACAAGGATCTTAATAATATAATGTACATTACTCTCGCTCTCTGCCAGTGGCAGCCTTTATGTTTGTCTCAAAGGGACTTTTCTGCTTAGCTTTTCATTTGTGAAATGCAATTCAATGATGGCGCGAGTGCTACCCCTTTATTATTAACCAAGGAAATTTACAGCTTAGACACAGGTTGGGCTAATAAATAAATTTAGAAATGTTCGAAACTAAATGTTGATTTTTTAAATCAATAATTATAATTAATTCATCAATCAATGAACTTATATAAACGTAAACAAACATTTTAACGCAATTTAAAGTTACTTTGATAAGGGTATGAATGAAAATCTAGTTTATTATTATTTATTTTATTATTAGTTATTTACTACCAAATAACTCTAATTTAAATGCCAGTTAGGGTGCGCTAATTGCAGGTTTTCGATTAGAAAGTACATTACAATGTTAGAGCGTTGCCCAGAGATACAAAAAGGAATTCACGTATTTTAACTGGGTCAGATGGATAGATAAAAATATATATGAATATGCATTAAAACTTCTGACTAAAATAATTATAATTAGTTTTTTAATGTTTTGTGGCGAGAGCTGCCGCACAAAACGTAAAATTTATTTAACGTAAATCAGTTTTTGCAAATTGAGTAATTTTTTCTGGCTAGCTTGCAATAAAGCAAACTTTTTAAATACAAATATAATTTCGACTAACGGAGTTGCATTAAACATTTGAAATATTTTTCAAATATTACTTACCTGGATATAAAAATAAATAGAACTAGCTTATGTGCACATATTTATTATTATTATTATTATTATTAAATAAACATTGAACATTTTAAATAATAATCCCTAAGCGAAAATCCTTAAATTTTCCCCTCCCAGGGTATGTCTGAAGTCCATTTACAAATTGAATTTCCCGATCTCCGCTGCGAGCATGCTCCGATTATGCTTTAGGGCCATTTCGTTGCCCGACGCTTTTCCAGTCGGACTTCAACAATTCACCGGCTCAGATCGCCACGAATTGGTTTCAGCCCGACCGAGCTGGCTTTAATTCCCATTGTGTTTTTCTTTTTGTCTTGTGCTTCCTTTTTTTTTTTTGCACTTTTTGGCTGCTAGTGTTAGTGGTAACCAGTGCTATATTATTGAAACAAATAACGAATGAGAAATAAGAATTGAGAAACGCGAATCACGTGCGCCCGACCCTTATCGCTGAAGTGAACCGATCTCCCCTCTCGTACTTGCATATTGATAAGCGGCATTAGTTTGGCGAGATCGAGTATACGCCATGTGATCTCGCCCTTATCTCTGCGCTGGTGCAAGATTTTTATGAACCGGGGAAAAACAGAATCATAAAGCGGAATAACAACAAAACTATAAATAAGATGCACATAAATTACAAACTAAAAGGAGAAGAAAATAAAACAAGAAACAAATTAATATAAATGGGAATAAGTAAATAAAGTGTACTAAATGATTTAATGAAAAAGAATTAACAAACGAATGCCTTGCTTGCCAGTCGAGAAATTCCGATGGCGCACATTCGAAACGTGTTTTATAGAAATTACACAAAAATGTGTTGTTTAAATAAAATCAATTAATAAATATTAAAAACAATAGAAGGCGCTTCTCTAAAAATTCAAATTGTATTTATTAGATATTAGTGATCCTTGATTGAATCAATTAAATAGTTTTTATTAATCAAACCTTTATTCTTTAGATAAATTCAAGTAAATATAAACGTAATTGTTTTGCAATTTACAATACAGTAGTTAGTTAATCCAGCTTAATATATTTTATTTTAAATTAAACCAAACACAATCAAGGATTGCATCGTTTCGTCTCGCACTAAAATGATTCAATAAATATTAGCCAATAGCACACAAAAAAAAAATACAGCAACTGTAATAAATTAAGCAATTGATATCAATAAAATAAAAATAGAGAGCGAGTGAAAAGGAGAAAAAAGTGACATTTATCGAAATGAGCGCCGTATACGACTTGTTGCTGAGCAACGCCTTTGATCCCAGGTACGAGCAGTACTCACTATATAGACCACACAACACACACAAGCCGCACACACATATAGATATCGGAATATGATACATCTGGCCGGGCAATTGAATGCTAACCAACGTTAATTGGACTCCAAACGAGAAATGCTTAGCAAATATTTGGTTTCCTCCGCCTCGCCCTGTTACGCAGTTGATTTTATTGGGCCGGGACGGGACGGAACCGGGAGCGACGGTTATCAATGTTTATATTATAAAGAAATATTTGCCAAACCTATCAATAAACAGCATATAAACAAGATCATGTTCGGACATATTACCCTTGAGTCATCAAAAATGAGCTTGAGCTTCTTAATCTCTGTACGATAGAAACCACTTAACCAAAGGTTAAATCACTACAGGTCCTGTTAATTGCATAACGATGTCTACTAATATTATAGTTTGTCTACTCAAATTAGCATTGTCTTACGCTAACTCCAACTGAATGAGATCCAATTTTTGTTAATGCCAGTTATCTGTCAGAAAAATGTTAACTGGAGATTAGAAAAAGTTACAAGATCATTACGGGATCATTACAGGATCATCCAAGACCTCAAAAAGAAATCATAGGCTATGTTTTAGCTTGAATGTAAATCCATAAAATAAATCGAAATTAATTAATTATCAACAGTTATTTAATTTTCGATTCTTATTTACTTAAATTACGAAATTAGTTCGGCACTAATCTAATGCAGAGATAATGACCCATTGTCTGGTTGGATAGGAACACCGCTTCGAGTCCCATGCCTATTCATTGAGGATTAACAATTGAGAGCCACCAATTACCCGAGATTCCCATTGAATAAACATGAGTCTCTAGACGGGCTAAATTACCTTCACACAGAGATAAAAAAAAATAAAACCAAATTGATTTCAAGTTCTGTGCTGTAATATCTTTTCACTTTTCTGTCGCTAAACTTTCGTGGAAGTTGAGAAAATAAAATAGTAAAGTCTAACGTAATCGTAACAACCATAGAATATGCAAATTATTATTTCGTCAGATTGTTAGTCCTGCACTCTACTCAAGGCTTCATTCAGCAACTCAAAGAAGGTCGGAAAATACCGTTCTCCTTCCTTTTTTCAAATATATTCCATATATTTTCCAAGGCTTGCATTAAGCTTTGTATTACAGATATTTATATGTAATTGTTCGCTGTGTAACCCCCGGTCTTCTCCCCCTTTTCCAGTATGGTGCTACAGAACCACAACACGGTGGTGGCCCGCTCCACTCTGACCCCGAACAGCAGCAGCCAGAACTTCGGCTCCCATCCCCTGGGCCTCCATGGCGGATCGTCCATGGGCGCCGGATCTGGATCCGGAGCAGCACGCAGACCCTTGAACGCCGGGCCCAGCACCCAACGCCCAATTGTGGACCTACTGGTGGCCATGGTGGCCGTGCCCGTGCTAATTCTCTGCGCCCTTCAGCTGGAGAAGAATCTGCGAGACAACAGCCCAGAGTCCCGCTGGCTGGTCTTTGCCCTGGGCATCGGGATGCTGCTGATCAGTGTGATCATCTGTGGCTATGTCACACACCGCATGGGCGTCTGCATCTGGGCGGGGCCCATCGATGAGGCGGGCAACCGAGCCACCAACGGAGCCATGCCACATGTGAGTAGATTCTATGCCAAAGCAGGGTTGACCACGTCGAGCACCCGGGTGCCTGGGCACAGAGAAGATATCACACACAGTTTTGTATGCGTTTACATAGCTCCGAAGCTTGCTACGACATCCTAACAGAATCCCGAACAAACACGAAGCTCTTACAGTGTACGTGTGCCGACAGCGCTGTCCGAAATTTAAATACACCTATTTTTGGGACAATTCGAATATTCTAACTTAAACGGAAGCTTGCCTTTCTTTCTTAATAGATTTTTAATAATATATATTTACATTTTTCTATATTTACTAAAGCTTTACTTTCTTGCAGATCAACTCCCAGAACGATGTGCTGCGCATTGTGGACTCTTTGCCGCCCAGTTACGACAGCGTGGTCAAGTTCGAGCTGCCACCTCCGGCATACGACTGCCTGGTCATTGACTTGGACCAGTGCAAGGATCAGGAGTCGGCGCAGACCTCAGCCAAGCCAGGGGCCGGCAGTAGCTCCATTTCCATGCCGGGAGCCACGCTGCACATCTAGGAGGGAGTGGAGGCAGGAGAAGCAGGAGGAGCAGACGATGTGGAGGAGAGAGAATTAAGAGATTTTTCCCCGAAAACTGGCAGCGTCTACGGATTTCTGTACTTGACCCACATGAAGAAGAAGAACAACAACACGAAAGCAAAACAACAAAAAACAAGAAACAAAAACAAATGCTTAACTAAACGATTTCGATACGTTGTTTGCGGCAACTTTTTAGCATTGAAAATACTATGCAAAGTTGAGACAGCTTGAGAAGAGAATTTCCCTATGAAAGAATAAATATTAATCAATTTACTTAAATTAATATTCCTATCAGAAACCATTTTATGGTGTATTTTCATAGTAAATATAGAAGTGTGACTTCTTTTAATAACTGATATTGATTATATTGATATTTTATATGGTTTTTATTTTCTCTAAGCAAAACAACCGCTTGGGATATTTATCTTCCCTGAAATGTGTCTCCAACTAAGCCTAGAACTTTTCAAAACTCAAGAGGTTACTGCTTAATATCGGCTATATATCCATTGTTAGGTTTGGCCAACTGCCAACTTAGCTAAGCATTTTGGCATTGTATTTACTTTGTTTCTAAGCAGCTAGTATTTTAACTCGTAGAACCCACCATCCCTTGATCAGTTAACTGATCGCATCAACCCTTCTCTCGCATTGTATATACTTTATAGTTCTTCACACAGCATCTAGTCCCAAGTTGTAAATAGAAAGAAAAAACAAAAAAAAAACTACACGATGCGCCTGTACACATCTACCATATAGAGATATATCTGCTTACTGAAGAAATCAAACTAAAAACACACTACAGGGTAGCACTTAGTCTTAGTTCTGTATATAATTATATAAATATCTGTATATTACAAATATATATAATAATTCTAATAGCCATAACGATAGCGATGTCGATTGCCAACAAATGTTGAAAACAAAAAACGTTAAATGTTGCTTTCCAGAAATAAAAAATTCCTATTAAGTTTATTGAAATCAAGAACGAGCGATTTTAAGTTATTTGATCCAGGGTTTTTTTTTGGCTGGTTTTATTTAAATTTAAAAAGGGTAGCCTTTAGTAATCTAGTATTACAAATAAAATATTGGGAAATAATAATAATTTATACAATTATAATGGGAAGATCAAGCGGCAGCCAAAAGGGTTTGACCTACAAAATAAATAGAAAAGATTTGGAAATATATTACTATATTTATAATAATTAATAAATATTAATAATAGTTCAAAGAAATGACAAAGATTTGGAAATATATTACTTAGTAAATATAATAATAATTCAAAGGCGCGCTAAGCTCGAATTTGTCCAAGATTCCATCTCAAAATATGTCCAAATGCTTTTTAATTTTTGTTCCTTCGGTTCTCTGTTTTAAAGTTAACTTAATTCGTTTTAAAGTTTGCTCTTCATATTTTAAGGGCATACTTGAATATTTAATAAAATTTAAATTTATACGAAATTTATAGAATTTATTCGCTCTAAGAGCGAACTCCTTAAACTTGAACTCCGCTACCTTGCTCTTAGAGAATAAAATACGTCTGTATTTTTGACTTTACTAAACCATTGCCTACTTTTACGCGCTGGAAGATATGTTAAAGCCTACTTTTAGATGTACAAAAAAATATATACAAGTATTCAAAGGCATACTTTTCGAAGGCGCCACGATTAGTTCTCTGTCTGAATATCTGGAAACATCCCCGAGTTAAGGCTTTTAGGGAATCCACTATTTTGTATGTGTTTCTTCTTCTTTTATTGTTTTGTTTTCTGTTTTTTATTGTATACGGTAGTAGTTAGGTAGTAGCATATAAATTTATATAACGTACGATATACATAGTATGTAAAAAAGACATAGCTAGCTTAAATACTTTTGCGTGATGCGAATTGATCGACTCCACCACTCTCTAATCTCAATGAGGGGTGTGTGTGTGTGTGTAGCTCGGATTGTGTGTGATGTGTGCGTGTGTGTGGATGAGTGTGCGGACTTCTCTTTCGGAAAGCCCAGCCTTTGGACACCCTAAAAGCCCGCCACGCCGCCGCGCTTGCGGTAGTCGGCATTCGCATAGATGGCGGTGGCGTTCCTGGAAATGGCCGTGACCACCGAGCCCTTGACCTTGTCCACGACCTTCAGGCGATGGCCCCTCTGGGTGAGGAGCTGCAGCAGCGAGTCCGGAAAGCCCTCGTCCTCGTACTCCAGGACATCGGGCAGCAGCTGGTGGTAGAAGCGGGGCGCGCTCACCGCCGACCGCAGATCCTCGCCGAACCAAAGGACTCGGGCGGCCACCTCGACCACGGCCGGAATGATCTTGCTGCCGCCGGCAGCTCCGATGACCAGTCGCATGTCCCCAGACTTGTCCGCCAGCAGGATCGGCGATTGCGAGGACATCGGTCGCTTGTGGGGCTCAATGGTGTTCGCCTGCGACTTGGGCAGCCCAAAGTAGTTGTTCTCCACCGCAAAGTCGTTCATCCCGTTGTTCAGCACGATGCCCGTGCGGGCTCCAATCAGGCCGGAGCCAAAGCTGGAAAAACGGAGCATTATTTGGTGGTATTCAAGCGGATAATCCGGTGTACATACTAGGAATTAATGGAGCTGGTCACGGACACGGCGTCACCGTTGGGCGCCAGCACAACGAGGTGGGAAGTGCCATCCGGATCCTCATTGGTGCCATACTGAGCGCCATAGGCCTGCGGGTCCGGCAGGACGTGCGAGTCGTTGATCCTGGCCCTGTTCTGCTCCCCAAGCTCGCGACTGTTCAGGCGGCTGACCAGCTCCCGGACATCGATGAAGTGCATGTCGCCCAGCTCCGATCGCTGGGCGAAGGCGAACTTCAGGGCCTCCGTGAAGCGATGGATGGTGCGGGCTCGCAGCTCCTCGGTGGCCAGATCGGCGGCCGTGAAGTTGTAGCCCTGCAGGATGCTCAGGGTGTGGGCCACCAGCGACCCGGAACTGACCGGGTTCAGCACATACAGCGTATCCTCGCCCAGCTCCGAAGTGATCGAGTTGATCACATCGGCCTCGTAGTAGAGGAGGTCATCGGCCGTCACAATGCTGCCCACATCGCGCAGATCGTCGGCCAGGAGCTTCGCCAGGGTGCCATTGTACAGGTCCAGGGGTCCGTTCTCCGCCAGAAGCTTGTACGTTTCGCAGAGATTCTTCGGGGGCTTCACCACCGTACCAGCGCTATGCGGCTTGCCCGTCTCCTTGTTCAGATAGATCCTGTGACAGGGTGTTAACGGAATGTTATTATTCTACGTAAGACATGTAAGGATTCGGGATGAGGATATCTCACTGGTACTGCTCGTGCTCCTTGATCTGCGGCAGGGCGGCGTGCAGGGCCCGCTCCATGTGCTGCGACACGTGGTATCCCTTCGCGCACAGCTCCAGCGATGGCTCCACCAGGGCGGACCAGGGCAACTGGCCGAATCTCTGGTGGGCCACGTGGTAGCCCATCGCCTCCCCGGGCACGGCGATGCTCAGGGGGCCCTTGTAGGACTTCTCTGGCTGCTGGTCAAACATGTCCATCTCGGCGGCGTACGGTGCCAGTTCCCGCGCGTCAATGGCCGTGGCGTGGCGCTCGCTGCGATTGTAGACGTTCATCAGGAGGCCGCCACCGATTCCCATGCTCTGGATGGTCAGGAGGCCGTTGCAAAGGAGCGCCGCTATCGCCGCATCCACCGCGCTGCCGTTCTTCTGAAGGATGTCCCTGAAAAGGTGTCAACAAAATATGAACGAATGCGAAATATGAAATCCAAAGTTTCTGAATTAATTCACTTAATTATAGCGGAAAGAATTCGATTTGGAAGCACTCATTTATTTTGTTCGGTTTGCATTTAATTTGATGTCAGGGATGGTCACCGGAAGCACCTGGGGGCTCTTGAGGCTTTCGGTCGCTTGCCGAAGTTCCTGTTTTGAAACTAAAGGTGGAGAAACATCAATGAAATCATCGATGTTTTTATGAAAACATCTAAAAACTTCGATGTTTTTTTCCATCGATGTTTTTTATTTCAACATCGAAAAACATCGATGTCTGCAAACATCGATGTTTCTCCATCTCTATTTGAAACCCGATTCTCTCCATTCTCTCTCTCGATTGTCTGCGTTTTAAAAACCGAGGTTATGTCGCCCGGCTTGTTTGTTACTTTACGCTTTGACTACTCAAATGCCGGTGGCGTCCTATTGCTTACACGTTAATATCGATTACGCGATATCGCGCCATCCATCGGTTTCTCGATGGTTATCGGCTGGTAACTTTTAGATATTACGCCGGACACTCGTTCCCTACTTAGTGAAACTAATAAGCTATTGTTGCTGCTTTGCTCGTTCTTTGCAGACAAATTGTGGAAGAGGCAACAAGAAGAGGACAAGAATTTAAGTAGAAGATATTTCCGAAAGTCAAGAGAACCTTCTCTCTAGATAGGGGAAATTTCTCTCTCTAGCTACGTACTCAGACACGCGAAAAGTGTTCCTAAGCAGAGCGATTGAGCAAGAGGGTGAATTAACCTCTCGTTTTGACTCAATGCATTTCGCGTATCTGAGTACGTAGCTTCTCACTTTAAAGGAGAAGGCGAAAAGAAAGACCGAAATTGATCGAGCAAGCTGTCTTTGGAGGATTTTTTCATGAAAAGGTTCTGATGCTAAGTAAGTGAACATATGTAAATATTTACTAACCTGCCGATCTTGCTGCACTCGAGATTGTCCGAACTGACTGCTCCGTGCTGATAGACGCCCAATATCGACTCGAACTCATCGCTCGTATCGATGCGAGCCTGATCCGCGAATGCCGCTGTGGAGGCGGCCACACTGGGCAGCACATCATCCGCGGGGGTGCTGGCCATGGTCGGTAGATTCAGGTTACCAAGATCCGACTCCTGCTCCTGCTCCTGCTGCTGCTGCTCATCATCTGTTGAAGTAAAGGTTTTAAGTGTGGAACTGGGATTGCTATTTGTTCTGCTTGTTGTTGTTGTTGTTGGTGGTGGTGGTTGTGGTGGTGGTGTAGTTGTTGTTGTTGCTATTGTTGTTGTTGTTGTTGTGCTGGTGCTAATTGTTGCTGGTGCAATTGTTGTTGTAGTTGCAATAGTTGCTGCTGCTTCCGCTGCCGCTGTGGTTGCAATTGCTGCTGCTGCTGTTGCTGCTGCTGCGGTTGCCTCTGTTGTTGAAGTTGTTGTTGTCGTCGTTGTTGGTGTTGTTGTTGTTGTTGTTGTGCTGTTTCTATTTGGTGTCGATTTTGGCCAGTCTTCGTTGTTGTTGTTGTTGTTGTTGTTGTTTAGTGAGTTAGGGTGTAAAGTTTTTGGTTTGGGTTTTGTTCATGTGAATACTTTTTGGTGCCATAATAGAAGAAATTATTTTGAACTAGATTAAATGCCAGGTGCTTGGTTAAGATGGTACGAAAGCATGCAGATAATAAGCATTTTCTAGGGTATTCTTCGAGTCTGTAGTCTGGTCTCTTCAGTCCTTCTTCAATTACTTACATGCTAAATATATAGGGTGTTTTTTTTTTGTTTAGTTTGCCATGGGTGAGTGAATTGTTAGCTGGATGTATTTGCCTTTTTTGTTCGTTTTGCAGTCCCAAAACGGTAAGAAACTCACCACTGAAGCAGAGGCTGATGATCACGTAGCTGATCAGGGCGATTCCAATGAAGCAGATCAGCACGATGGTTAGTTTTTTCATCCAGGCCAGGACATTGGCACGCCTGTGAATGATATAAATTACAGGGGATAATTTCGACATCTAAAACAATTAGAAAGCTAAAATAAAAATACCAAGTATTAAAGACAACATATTAACATCCACTGGGAATACATAATTTTAATTCCAGTAAGGGTTCAATGTTAAACAAGACAGACTAAAGCTCCATTATTATATCTTTTTTGAGTAAGACTAATCGAGGGTTCCGCAGAAATCTCTAAGTTTTGAAAATCCTTTAAAAAGTGTCTAAAAGTATGATTTCACATCGTAATAAAATTAAATTTTATTGCATACTTTTCTGCGGTTGTTTTAAAGGCATTAAAAATCCTAGTAATTTTTACAACATCCCAATAAGTATATTGTGCATATCTTTATCTATAAAAAACAACTGCAATAAAACCTTTGAACCTAGGGTTATTGTAATTATTATTATTATTATTATTACTAATTTATTTAGAAAAAAAAAAAGTTTTGGTTTTACTATTTATTCCTTTTTAAAACCCCTTTAAACTTTACATATCCATCTACTGCAATATCGAACTACTATTTTGTACAGCTATCTCTGGCCTTTTCAAAGGATTTAATTGAACTCAATTTCAATGGCAACAGATCCCCCCTCCAACCAAGGACCATCGTCGGGGGCTAATGCCGTTTTTATGCTCACATCTGCTCGCGTCGCGCCTCCTCGGCGGCGGCGGTGTCCTGCATGAGCTCGCCCCCATTCTTCTCCTCATCCGAGTCCAGGCCGCCGGCAGACTTGAGTGGAATCTTGTTCATGGCATCCTCGTTGCTTTGATGCACCATTTTGTAGGCATCCGTTGCTGATGCTCCGGCAGTTCCTGTTCCTGCGCCTGCTGATCCCGTACAGGATGTTGGCAATGTGCTGCTGGTTCAAATACAAAAAACCAAAGAAAAACCAAATCAAATATATTATTATATATCAAATGTGAATCAAAACTATAGGTACATATTGAGCAAGAATTATTTTTAGAGCCACCGAACAATGTGCAACAGTTACCGCCAGGAGACTTTGCCACAAACTGAAACTGAAAGCGCTCAAAGTCCCTGGCAATCTCAAGCGATTTCCAGTCATCGACAGACGGTAACAAGGCCAGGACAACAGCGAGGACAACAGGCAGTGCAGTCAAGACTTAATAAGTCAAATATTTAAAATATTTAAAAATAAAAAATTTCATAGATAATAACACCTTTAAAAACCAAGAATTTTGGGTTTTTAAGACTGCTTTCTTTTTATTATTTTTTGCATAACTTATGGAAAAAACATAGAAGAATTTTGCCAGCCACCTCTTCCTCATCATTAACCGACTAACTTCAACATTTAGCTAAAATACCACTAATTAGCCGCTTGGAAATTTTAGTGAAACGCAAGCGGTAAGTGCATCGACGCTGCAGAGTATCTTTGTGTTCTGTGGACTTTGTTTTATTCATTTTTTATTTATTTTTACGCTATATTTTTGCTTAGAAGCCAAGTTTACTTGGGGAAAATAAATATTAACTAGTAGTTTATTAACCCGAGAAACGTTAACCGGTGCTTAAGTAAAGTTTCCTATTTTTTTCGGTTTACTTAAGTCTTTTCCGTCAGTATTAACTGGCGGTTAAAAGTTAACTCTAATATAATCATTGGGGAAAAAAATATTAACTGGTAGTTAATTAACCCGAGAAACATTAACTGGACATTAAGCAAACGGGGCTTAAGTAAAGCTTCTTATTTTCTTTTCAGTTTACTAAAATCTTCTTCATTAGTCGTATCTGGTTATCCGTATCCGGTTAAGTGTTAACTCTTAATTATTTTTAACTTGCAGTTTATTAATCCGAGAAACGTTAACTGGACATTAAGCAAACGACACTTAAGCGAAGCTCCACTGTTTAAAACAACAATGCTGTCGTCATCGAATTTGACGTCAGGATGTGGTTTGTGTACTCGCTCACTCCCTGCCCAGCCCTGCACCCGCTCCTTGGGTGGGCGTGTCCCTTCTAAAAGTCTAAAAATGGGTCATACCAGCGTCAACGTCAACGTCGAAGTCGAAGTCGAAGTCGACTGAGGCAGAGCCAGTGACAGCGTCGGCGACATAGGGAACGGGAACTGCATTTTCCGCAATCGAGCGAATGGATTTCCTTGTGTTGTTGCGGCCATAAGCATAATTGAGCGGTGTGCCATGTGGTTTTGTGGGTGGCATTCGGACTCGGACTCCTAACATACTGCGCCAGAAGTCATTGCTCGCGGGAATTGGGTTAATGGCTGAATGGCGAAGTAACATCGGTCGGAGCAGCACCTTTGCACCCCAATCCTGACCTGGGCCACATTCGTAATTATTGACGTCGCCACTCACACACTCAGCCCAACCCGCCCCTTGGAACGCCCATCGCACGCTCAGCTGATGACGACACTTGATCCAGAGGGAAAGCCCCGCTTAAACAGGGTGCTTGCGATTTAAGTTTGAGATTTTACTGGGTGAACGGAAAGAAAATAAACATACACCCAGAAAAAGAAGAACACGATATTATTCAGGATCATTTTTACTCACAAGAGACACTCTTGAAATGGAGACGGAACTATTATCAATATTGTTTCTCGAGAAGAAACGATCTTGAAATCGATAACAAATTACTCTCCATTATTTAGCTGAAAGGAAAGCATAGATCAAATGAGAGAGAGAAAAAAATTGAGCGACCTCCGCTCTCTTTGTACTCTGGAAAGTTATTTTTATGTTTAGATTGCACGTCTTGGCATGCATTCTGAGTGGAGCGATGGGTAGTGTGCTGGACCAATAATCTGACGGTCCTGGGTTCGAGTGCGAAATCGTAGCCATGGTGGTTTAGAAGTGTGAGTATGATTAATAGAATTTATATAATAGTATACTCATCACTTAACCGTAACATATTAAATTAAAAAAAAAAAAAACATTTAAGATAAGAAAAATTAAGGACATTACTTTCTCAAGTCCATATTTTTATAATGTTCTCTCAGCTAGGCTTGACTAAATATTCAAGCATATTCCCATTCCTCAAATGGACCGCCCTGTATTTAACTATTTACCATTGTTTTTTGTTCTTAATAATACTTTGTTATTTTTGTGGCAGGCGCGGGCATTTGCGCTATTTTTGGGTCAACTGCATTTAATTTCGTTTCGCTTTCGTTAAGTGGTCGGCGGTGGGCCCGAGGAACCACAATTATGAGGCATTCGGAATGCAATTTGGGTTTACGATCCGCCACCAACACCGCCTCTTCCGCCCCACGGAAAATGGAAAATGGCACATTGAACTGTAATAGAGTTGCCATGCCATGTCGAAAGTAAATTAAATACCAAGCACAGAGTAGCCACCCACTTTGGCTCACTTGTATTGATTGCAAGAGCCTGCCGACAGGTGGCGTGTGGGTGATACGTCGACTTAATTACTCGAGTGAAGCCATCGTTTCTCAGTTAATTACTGCCGCCTTCGACAGTGATTGTAAATTAAGAGATGTCGTATTTAAAGGTTTTTTTATATAGATTTCCAGTTTGATATATATATGTATTTCTATTCAATCAAAGAACACATTAAAATACTTTTAAATGATCAGAATATAATAAAAGGAGCTTTTCATTGCAAACTCTTCTATATTTTGTGTAGTTTTTTATTGTACTTGTACTTTGCACTGCACTGTAATAAAATTCACACAATAAAATGTACGTATTCATTAATTTTGCGCTTACCTATTTTATAATTAACAGCTGTATTCTCCTTTTCCCTTGAATTTTTTCCTATTAACTTTGGCTTTGGCGCATGCGCAGCGCCCCGCCAAGTGATTGAAAATTAAAATCGGAATCGACTGTCATTATTGCGTACGTGTTCTGATTGATAATTATAATAATAAATCCATTTGGAAAGCACCAAAATGGAATCGGAAAACGCATAGTTTCGCAGGGTGGCCTGTTAACGTTTATGGGCAGTGACCGGCAATGATTGCTTTATCGGTATATAAATATGCATAGCATATATGTTTATGTCCAAATGGTTGGTCATACATATGTTTCGATATGTATAATAACCCATTTTACTTGCTTTGCATGAGAGCTAAGATCCCTGCTGGGATCTTTCATCTTTGGCCGCCTCTTATCAGCGGAGTATATGGTGCAGCAGACTTGAGAATAAAATGAAACAATCGAGGATGCCAGTGCAGAAAGGGAAAAAGTTGAAGATATGGGTCAGTTAATGCACTGAACAATTAACTGGTAAATTATGCAAATAAGTTCCTATAGTTCCCAAATCATGAAGAAGTAAATCTGTGTACAGACGTGTCCCAGAAGTCACAAGGAAGTTTGAAATCACTTTAAAATGTGTCTAAATGTATGCGATAAAATGCTTAAAGCAAATAATTCAGTGCTCATTTTTATTTTTTTACGATAACACATTTTGTAGCCTCGTTTTAGGTGATTTAAAAAAGCTAGTGATTTCTTTATATATTTTCAGCAAGCTCAAATATTGTGTAGCATTCTTTTGGTTTGGATTAAAAGCCTGTACGTTGACATTCTTCTTCTGAAGAATGTTTTCGTTTTTTATAATCAACACTCAAGTGATTGAATTTAATTATAGCAGAAAATTCAAGACATATTTGGGGGTGCTGCAAAAATCTCTTGAGGTTTGAAATCCCTTTAAAGGGTTCATAGAAGTATGCAATAAAATGATTGGGGGGTTTTTTATTCGATGTTTCAGGATTGAAATACTTTCGTGGGTTTGAGACCCTGTTACTTAGCCTATATGTTTTCGATGCATCATGTTGTAGCATTGTCCTAAGGGAATTTCAAACCCAAATGATTTTTCTCTCTCTAACCTGTAAATTGAAACTATTTAAAGTTAAAACCTTAGTTAAGTCTTTCTAAATAACAAAATCTCCCAAATGCACATTGTTTGAACTATTTGTGTTCGAATCATTATGTATTTATACTCTCTTGGCTGTCCAAATTGATGGGGCAAGGGCATTGGCCATAGATCACGGCTGATCGCGCGTATCCAAGCCCAATCAAATAGTGGCACCAATCCAATTTGCATTGCGGATGGCAAACGAATCGTTTCGGGGGCCAATTAAATCAACAATTTCACAAAACAAATACAAATACAATTAAAATGCACGGAGACCGGCGCAAATAAATCAAAACTCGCCGAGGGCCAATATACGGCCATATGCTCACATACTACTTATATATGAGTAGCTCTCGCATAATATTAACTCCAGCGAACCGAGGGCACTAAAAACTTTTCAAATTGCAGTGCGTAAAAAATGTTGAAATAGTAAAAAATTCGAAAAATTATTGTTTTGCACCAGCACAGACCAGAAAACCCAGAGACTGACCTCATTCTCAGGTTTACGAGGAGTCAGCTCGTCACTATTTTTACTCTGTCTTTTTGTTCGTTTTTTATTCTTTCGAAAAACATCTTTCAAAAATGGAATTGTGGGAACCCGAAACTGGAACATATTAAAACCTACTTGAAAGTGTTTCCTATAGTTCAATGGATTTAATTTTAATCACTACTTTAGAGCCATGATGGTGTTATGATACGGCCGTAAGGTTTTCATTAATTAGAGGTTTCATTAGAACCTTGAAAGAGACAACTAAATGTGTTGTTTTGTTCTACATTTTTTTAAATTATTATTTTTATGCGACTACGGTCACACTTAACAGGTATACAATAAGAATGGTTTGAATTCGCAGTACATTTTTATTAAACTTAATTTATTTTATTTCGTAAAGTAAGTGAAGATTTTAATGCATTATCATATAGTAACACCATAAGCCAATTAGCAAAAGGTCACATTATATATTTAACCAGAAGGGAAGCTTATCACTTAATTATTATTTATTAGTCTCGGGCTGTGTTAGAGTCAGACAGATTAATTGAAAGGCGGTTGCATTAGGAGATCTCGTAGTCCCTTTCCCCAAGGCACAAAGATAATCCACTCAGCGTCGGCTAATGACAATTTCACAGTTCCAGCCGCAGATAGGGCGGCGAGAAGAAGTCAGTCGGAAGTTCCCAGAGATCGGGCCGAACAAAGATCTGTCATTTAGCAGAGCGTGCTATATAGTCCGTTCTTCTGTCTGTTCGTTGCCATTTTGACACATTTCGCATTTTCGAATCCAATTCGCGGCAGTGCAAATTGATCTCGCCCAAAGTTCAGGGCCGTCTGTCCATCTCCCCCATAAGTAGCGCAGTCTAAATGCGGGTGCACATATAGTATATGTCTATATACTATGTACTATATACTATATACTATGTATGGGTGTTATAGATAGGCGACACAGCACAGATATTAGCTGGCATGGCCATATACAGTGCCTTGTTTCATATGCCTTGTGCCCTGCTCTTTCGTTGATTAAGTTGTCAGCAATCAGCAAGACAGCGTTTAGCGTCGATTACTGTTAGACTAAGTGGCCCGATCCCAGATCTGTTTGAGCTAACAATTGAGCGGGTTCTTGGGAATTAACTTGATAAAAAACCAAGCCACACACATAACAAAGAGAAACCAAAATGAAAAGCGACGAAAACGAGAGAAGAATAAAAATGAACAGTGCACTTGGGCTGGGAAGTTCGAAATGCGGGACCCGAAATATGCCCCGAGATAACCCAAAGGAGAGCCTGAACTCGACCTATCTAAGTTTTCTTTTTTATTGTTATTTCATCTCACTTACTATCTCGGTGAAGGTCAGTGTCTTTAGACCCTAGAGAGCAAGACCTAAGGGTTCCAGCAACCTCGCCATAAATTCTGATTTAATTTCTAACTCAAAACTGATCTTTAAAGAGTTGCTCTTCTTGAGAAGTCAAGTCACTAAACCTCAAAGTAAGTTGTGCAATTTCCTCAAAGTTTGCCAACTAAAATTAAAACACTTCCTTATTAGTTTACCAATTTATAAGTTTAAAATTCGAGAAAACTAAAAGGAAAGCAACTTACATCAAAATCCCCTTAATAATCCCTCCCTCCAAAGGTAACTTTGATTTTAATTCTTATATCAAATTACTTTGCTTTGAAAGTTGACATATTGCGTATTGTGTCTGTCATTAATTGATTTCTGGAATATAAATTCGATATCATTAAACAAATGTTTTAATCTTAAAAATTCCACTTAAGACTTTACTTTCTCTGCTCTTGCTTCTGTTCTTGCTTCTTTCTTTAATAGCATGCTTATGGGAATTCCTCATGGAGATTACTCTTAAGGAAATCCCGGCATTTCCTTGGAAATTATGCACAACTTATTTGCCAATATTAAAGTTGGACGCATTTTAATGACTAATATTATGTGCACTCCAGTTTAGAGAACACAAAACATGCATAAACTTTAATTAAAATAATAACATTATATGTTATTCCCATAACTGGAGGAAAATAACAATTGAATTCATATTCTTTTTGAAAACGTTTCAGCATTTGCATGGTATTTTATTTCCTTTGTTGGGATATTCTTCCAGAATCTAGTATCCCAAAATTGCTCAGAGAAAACCACACCTACCCCTTGAGTTTCAAAATGTATTTTTGAACAATGAAAAACCCAAAGGAATTTGATTGAAAAACATTACTTGCAAATATGCAAAACTAAGTACAAATGATTTGTGATATATTCGAAATCCTACGATTTCCCCACTCATTTTCATCTCTCTCCACAATTCCCATCAATTTCCCCGCCTTTCTGGTCTTTGTTTTTGAATTTTCATGGATTTCAGCCAAAAACTTTTTGCATTTCAGGAATTCCACGGATTATGCACCCACAACAAGAAGTGAAAGTTCAGTACTGAATCATTTGAAATAAACAAAATTCCCAATTATATTTATACTTAACAAAATGTATTAAAATGTATTAAAGTCTTATTAGAAATTTTGCCAAGTGTATACAACTGGATTGGCCTTCAGAAGCAGCAAGTGGCACAGGAAAAGTGCATCGCAACAAGTGTTTAGTCCCCATCGTTTACCTATTTTTGTTTTCATTATTATTATGAATTTTATTTTCTATTTTTTAATCGCATTTGGTGGCTTTTTCGGCTTGCGGCGTCTGGCATTTATTTGGTTTTCATTCTTCGGCCGCCGACGCCTTTGTTTCCTCGCTGCTTTCGGTTATTTTTAAATATAATAATTGCAAAATGAAACTGAAAACACACGAATGGCATGGCATGGCGAGAAAAAAACGCTTTTTGGCCCTAGACTTGGACTTGGACTTGTTGCTGCCGCCAACGTTTCCAACATATTTATTTTTCTCTTTATTCTTTTATTTTATTTGGTCTGCCTCTTTTATTTCTGCTCGGTTTGTGGACAGTTCTCTTTATTTTTCAGGTGGGCGGACCTGGCGAATGCCGGCCCAGCGTTAAATTAAAAAAAAAAAAGGGAATACAACACATTTTGATTTTACGATCCTGATACGCACACGCACCACACCAACAACAAAATTAAATACAAACTTAAGCTTTTGTCACCTTTTTGCTTGGTTTGAACTTGTGTGATTTATAATTTATAAAAAAAATAAATACAAAAAAAGGCGCGCGCTTTTTGCAGTTCACAGAAATCACTCGTAATTCGACGTGGCGTGAGATCAACGCATATATCTATAGTTTGTACATATATACGGGATATATATGTGCCAAAATGAATTCTATAATTTTCAATTATATTTTTAACTTCTTTTCTAAGCGATTTTTTAGTCGCGTGTCTCATCTGCGACGTCGTCTGCGTCTGTTGGTCAACTGAATTAAGAACGGCCGCTAACGATGACGATGACGCTGCTGCCGCTGCCGCAGCGCTGGCGGCGACGCCGGCAGAGCCAGTGCCGCCGCTTTTCCGGCTATTTTCTAGCTAAAAAAATCTAAGGCTATCGCAGATTTTATGATTCTCATAAAATTCTCCACTTGTCACCATGTTGCTTCTTTTCAAAAATGTATTACAAATATTTATCATCTTAATTGCTTTAAATTATTAAGCCTAATTTGTAAATACTCCGCTTTACGGCTTAGATAACTTCACTGAAACATGGCCGTAAAGTGAAAAGCCGTATAGTGAATCAATAAAAATAAAATCATAACTGATAAGGGGTGTTATAGCGAAATGCCTTATACAGAACGGCCGTATAGCGAGGTAAAAAAATAATATAATATCTTTTGAATAGCACGAAACTTGCAGATCACTTATACGATTTTTAATTAATTTTCTTGTTAGGGCCATTATACCAAAATGGCGAATAAAGGGCGACTGTATAGCGTGGTAAGTGGGTTCCAAAAAAAAATAAAAGGAAGCCTGCAGATAACTTTTATGATTTTTCAAGAATGTTCTGCAAGACCAAAGTCCAAAATGTTAATTTTAATGTAAAATTTTAAATTTTAAATATATTTATAATTAAATAGGACAAATAAAACAAGTTGTGCTTGGTTTATTAGGGCTTTAGGTTCTTGAGTAACGAAATACAGCTAATAATAATGGTGTTAGACTCCGTTTTTAGCCATAATTAGGCAGATTTTCATTTCCTTGTAAAAAACGCCCAGATGTAGGCCACGATTTTTGCGGGCTAAGCGTCAAGGATTTAATGTTATGTTTATTTATTTGTCTTTTACCTAATTTTTAGATATTAGTAATATTAGATAGTACTGAATAACAGTAAGTTATATTATGGCGTTGGAAATATATATAACTTATACTTTTTATACTCAAGAAAAGTAAAAAAAAGAAGATTTTTTTAATTTAGTGCAATAATTATAAGTTTTTACTTGTAGCGCTGGGCTAAAGCTCAATTAAATTACAAATAATGTATATTTTGTATTTATTTATATATTTATTTTCTTAATACTTAGTTTTTAGTTAGTTTTTATTTTCTGTCATCGCTGACTGCGACTGCTGCTCGTCTAGCCGAGTGAGCAGCGAAAAACTGCGTCTCTGCCGCTGCGCAGCTGCTGTTGCTCTGGTTGTTGCTTTTAGCTGTTGTTGCTATTGCTTATGTATATGTATATTTTTTTGAAATATTATTGTTGTTGCGCTGCAGTGCAAATTGTTGCTGCGTCGGTGCGGAAATCACAAAAAATTAGAAGACCCCGATGGCATAGAGCTCCCGTGATTGTCATCACTCTGGATTTTAGTAGTGCGAGCTCTGATTATTTTTGTGTTGTGATTTCTCTCTTCTCCTTTACAGAGGGATGTGGGATGGGGGTTGGGGCATGGGGTGGGTTGGAGGGGGCTCGGCCACCACCCACCCGCCGGCGGGGCCATTAAGAGCAATTTGTTGACAGTGACACACAAAAATGGACACACAAAGCGACGTGCGGCGGCCGACCAGGCTCAAGCAAAACAAACAAAAACCAAAACCGAACCAGAAACACAAAAAAGGAAAAAAATAGCAATGATAACATGGACATGGGGAAAATCGGAAAGTCGGAAAATGTGAGACAATTCCTCATGACATCATCAAATCACTTTAATTGCAATTCCCGAACGGCCTTCGGTCACATTAAGGAGTAAGAATCCGCTCACCTTTTGCACTTGGCACCGCTCTGATTTATTTTCCTATTTTCAATTTATTAAAAAAATGACAGGGAAATCTGTAGCTCTTTGATTTGTCAGCTTCCTTTGAGAGTCGTCGGATATCTGGCTGTGAGAGTTATTGCAATTGGCATTCTCTTTGGACTGGAACAGGTGGATATAAAATGATAGTAAGCACGCTAGCGTGGGAGTATAGTTTTGGGCGGAGAAATAGGTTCATTTCTAGCCGGAATTGAGGAACATTTTAAGCCAGCAAAAAAGTTACAAGGAGAAAACTAAGAAGGAGAAAATCGAAAGAAATTATGTTGTATATTGACCGAGGCTTAATTTATGCTCAAACTATTAAAAATAACACTTTTTTGTTAAAGTTCAATTTGTGTGAATAAGAAAACGAAAGTATCGACTAGATATGAGATTAAAACAAATTTTTTTAATATTCCATAATAAATAGCTATGACTAAAAATATAAAAAACTGTCTAGATGTAAACATAAGCTTTCAATGTGACCACACTGCAGTGTACTTGAGTCTTGTTCACACCCTGTGCGTGTGCCGGCAGAGGCTGGGCCATGGAATTTGCTGACTCCCCTGGTTGTTATTATTAAGCAAACACTTATTGTAAGGGTACGTTTCTGAGCAAGTAAAAATATATCTTTAGTTAACCATCAATTTTAATTTTATTTTAAATTTATTTGTATTGGTTTTCCTAGTACAAATAAATAACAGTTCATTTTATTACAATTTAATTTTCTCTATCCCCAGAAAAAGCATATCTCCAAAGCAAAAGGACTACAAATATCCAGAAATGTATAAATCCGCAGTGCTATTAACCCGACCACAATCGTTAGCCTGATTGTTGCCATGTTTGTGTTTGTTTGTCTGGTCATCGCTTGGCCATCATCTCCACACATCCGCTGGGCATGTGTATAGTTTTTATTATTCTTGTTATGTGCTCACTTTTGCTTTTTGTTTTCATATGAATGTATACTATATAAATTTTTTATGCGTGATGCCGATGTGTGTCTTTGTGGGGGCACGCAGATTTCCGCTGCAGTTTGACATCTGCCAGTGGCCACTTGCCTATGATAAGCAGGCAAAGGCAAAAGCAAAGGCAGCGGCCAAAGGAGGAGCATGTCAATTGCACAAAGATACATGTGTATCGTGCATGTGCGCCATATATATATAGTCGCGATGTCGTGCTGTTAAAGCATGCAATTTGCCACAGCAGCCAGAGCTTGAGGAAAAGCAGAAGCAAAGGCAAAAGCAGAAGCGCACTGACGACAACCGACGAAAAAAATTGAAATGTGTGTCAACAAATTGCACAAATTATCAGCAGTTGAGCGCCGAGTCGCTATACTCGGAGAAAATTAATCCAATCCAGTGAATAATCAAGGATAGCATATCCCTGGAAGCAATCAGGAGGAAATAAAAGTGTAGGTTACAAAAACCGAGAATAAAAAGCAAGAAAGACTTGGAAACTTAAATAATAATATAATAATTGCGAATCCAATTTGACATAATATAGTATTAACTTCTTTCTTATTATATTCTATTTTCTGTGACTATTTTATAAATATATAAAGCAATATTAAAAAAAATGTATTATAATTATATCCCCACATTAATTCATTTCAATATCATTAGTCTATTTTATACTAAACTAATATTGGATTTCTGGTTTGAACCACCTAGCAATTCTTTCGAGTGCATCTCGTTAGGAGAGGGCTCCACTGTACTTGAAACACACGCTTATGGGCGGAGTGGGCGTGGGCGACATCGCAATCAATCCCCATGACAACGGGCTAATTACGTCGAATCCATCACGAGGGATCACCCAGCCCCAATCGTCAAGCGTCGAATTAAAAGTTTAAACAAAAATTAAATCTCAACACTTGACCCTGTCCGAGGCGGTTTGCTTTTTGGGCATTCCACATAATCATTGATTTGCATACTAAATCACAGCTACTGTGAACAGATTGGTGCGTAGGAGCTATAGTTTATCGATGGTCTAAAAATTGGGGGGGAATGAAAATAAAAATTTGTGACAAACAAATGTGAATGAATAGAAAATATAAAAAAATTAAAAAAACTTCAGAATTGCGAAACACAAATTCAAAATATAATCCAAATAAAATATATACTTAAATATCTAATAAATAAATTAAATTAAATAAATAAAAATAAAACCCAAAGCCCACAAAAAGACATTTTTAAACACAAAATCTGGCTTAAATATACAGTAACATTTTACATTTTATTTAATGTAGGTTCTTCTTTATTGTAAGATGTTAGAAAAAGAGCCTTTCGATGCCATCTCAACTGCTCAAGGTGCAAATTTAAGGAAGGACCCACAGGATTATTATTATTATTATATATTTATATTATCATATCTCTCATTTTACTTTGCAATAATTATTGAACCTAACATCAATATACAAATATATCCAAGTAGAATGCGGGAGTTTCCTCATATTTATATTCATATAGGTATATATACATCCATATCTGAAATTACAGTCTAAAATGGACACAAGCCGAGCCCAAATTAAATAAATAAGTTTTTTGTTGCCCAGATTTTATTTATTTTTAGGTGCGAATGCATCTGAATTAGGCGGGGGAAAAAATCCATCCATCACTTGCAATTTGTTGTTAATACTCTGTGAGTTTTTAAGCGTTGGCGACGCCGACGCAGTGACGTCACAAAATTCACTTAACTGGCTGCCCTTGACTTGATCTTGCGTCGCGCTCTTGCCGCAGAAACCGAGATTAACACACTATATGGTGCATTTTGTGCAAAGTTTACACTTGGAAGAAAAGCAGAAAGAGTAATTACAGCCTTTAAGTAAGAAAGGAAAGGAATTGTTAAATTTATTTAAAAAAAAAAAACATTCAAATATGGTAATATTTGAGTCAAGATTTAAAATATCGTTTAATTTTTAAGAATTAAGAAATAACTCAAGGATCAAATTTGTTTCTGTTTTTCCTTGTGCACATTTGAATTTCAGAACTTCTGAGAGTTCTGCATTTTCCTGCTTTTTATTCCTCCTTTCGGAAAAATGGGGAAAACCTGGTGGAAGGGTGAAGAACCCAGCGGGCTCATTAATTGGTTGGGAAAATTTATTTAGCGCGTCGCTCTTTGTGGTATTTTCTGTTTTTGTTTTCTTTGTGGTGTGTGTGCGTATCTGTGTGTTTTGAAGTGCTCCACATTCTGTTGCTCTTTCATGTGGCACGACCCCCGGCCACGCCCCCTTCCCAGGCCGCCTCCCCTCCGATCATCCTGCAAACTATTTTCAGTCCGTCTGACACACATCGCGAGCGGCAGGAAAAGTGGTAAAATGCGGGGTGAGTAATTGTTTACATTGCGCTTCTTGTGAGCTACTTTACGACCCTCTTCCCTCCCCCGGATTCCAGAACAACAAATCCAAAACAAAAAAAACCAAAGAAAATTTTACTTGTTGGTTTTTTCCCTGCCTCGCATTTCCTTTATTTGATGGATTGCTTTGCGGTCCACAGATATCCACGGAACTTCAAGTTTGAACTAACCAAAGACCAAATTGAACAGGAACAGTGGAAAGAAAAGTTGGAAGCAACAATACAAATATAAATATTTTCTCGCATGTAAAGGTAAACAAATTTGAAACGATTTGATCTTTGATTACCTTGAATTCTCCCAAACGTTTTGCGTAGATATAAACATTTTTGGATCTAATTCGGGACTTGCAATCGAATTCAATGCGAATATTTTTTGTTACCAAATGAATTAACAAAATCAAACAATACGTACTTGTCTTCAAATATTATTTATACATTTTTTTAAATCTTCTCTTAGTAAGTACAGCAGGAAATAAAAAAAAAATGTCAAGCTAACCTTGAATCTGTTAAAAAAAAAAATATTTGGAAATATTACAAATGTCTTCTAGCCTTCAGCTTTGGAAACTATTTCGTAATATCCCTAGGAACTATAGAACAATGTCCTTGAATTATTTGCTTTCAAAAGCTTAAATGTACATCCATTACACTTTTAAAAACAAAATTTGCGAGCCTTGGAAGCTTCTATTGTTTTCAATTTCAATATAGTTCCTAATGGTTTTCCTTTAAAGCCAAATAAATATCTATAAAAATGATTTAATATCAAACGTTTTGAGGTCTCTTAAAAGGATGCCTAAAACTGTGCTACAAAATGTGTTATTGTAATAATCCAAATCTGTATAATTCGAAGTGTCTTTTGTGAAAACTCACAAAGCAGCAGACTAATAGCCTATTTTCACTAACGTGAGTTACCTATCGATATCGGAGTTAACTCAAAACTCAGAATAAGCGTTTACACCGGACAAACTCGAGTTTTGCGTTTCCAAGCTGTGCTCTATTTGTCAGTTTTGTTTGTGAAGAGAATAACGAATATGATCAGCTAATTAGAAAACGTGAAAGTCCATCTCTGTTCTGAGTTTTCAATATGCGTTTTACTCGGTTAAAGCTAGATCGAACCAGTTGGGAATTATAGCTGCTGTCTTCTTGATATAACCATTGTTTTTCGTTGTCTTTTCGGTACGTGTACGATCTTAAAATTGAATAATGTTCAAAAATATATAATGCAACATTTACCGAAATTATTTGACTTAATATTCCGGAATATTGAATTGACCTCCGGTGAACTTACGATTGCAGTGTTGAGAGGTTTGTGGCCGAGGCACCGACGCCGCATGCCGTGGAATGCATTCTGCTACTTTTGCCGATTTTATTGTGCTCGGGATTTAGGTGGAACTCACACCTCCTTCGCAGAACAGAAGTGTGTTCAAATTAAATCGTTTATGCCGCTGCACGCACCGCAAAAACTTTCAACAACAACAAGAAAAAATAATAAGAAATAAAAACACGGAGCGGAAAGGGGAATGGACTTTAATGGAGCTTGACTTGGATTTAGATTTGGATTTAACTGTTGCTTCAGGCTGATTTTAGCTCATAACGCGACGGCTTCTCACTTGCTGGCATTCGCGACGTTCAATTTCCGACTGAATTCACACTTTCCGCCGGAGATTCAGTCCGTAAATGCTGGGCAGCGCAGCAGCCGTGACGCCGACGCCGCAGCCGGCCATTCCCATTCCATGCCACCTCATAGATATAGCCGCATCTATATACAAATCCGTATCCGAATCCAAGTCCACCCACGTGGGCCGGCCAATTGTTGCTGCTGTGCGTCGCTGTGTTGCCTATAATTGTTGTTTTCTTAGCTTAAACATTCGAGCGTTCAAGTACAGTGCCAGGCGAAAATCTATGGTCCCCAAGGATCAGTGGAGTCTTAAGAAATGCTGGGACTAATACTTGCAGAAAGAAGCCAATATTAATGCTATAAATTATCGTAATATTAACAAAACTTTTATAAATATTAAAAGCAATTCCCTGGAAAACTGTTTTTTAGAGAAAATCCTAGAATTGAGAAAATAATTCCTAAAAGTTTTCTAATAAAGATATTTTAGAGGAATTACATGCTTACCTAATATTAAAACACAAAAAATACTACATTTTCTTATTAATAATGCAACATTTATTAGACTTCATTATTATTTTATAAATTATTTTATATATATTTTATAAAGGAACAATTTTCTTGATTATTTTCTAAAAGCAAACGAAAGAACAATCCATCTGTCTATGAGTGACTGTACTTCGTAGTTATAATACTTAAATGTACCTGAGAGTGTGTGTGTGTAGGTGGGCAATGCATGTCATTGTTTTATTTTTTTTGCTGAAGACCTACACGGCGTATGAGCAACGCGGCAAGCCGTTAATCACTAGAATTCAAACAGAAACTAAGCGAAATCGAGAGTTCTGCAAAAATTGAATTATCGCTGGTAATGCCTTAAAAACAATATGGAAACAATTCGAGAAACAACAACACATCCTATAGCCAATGCAGTGGATAGTTTTTCGGATTCCCTGAACTGGTTCCCTGACACATGTTCTGTGTTGTTTTTGCGGCATGAATCATGAACCACAAACCCCATATTTCAGCTATTTCAGATCTATCAGATATAAAGCCTATCCTATAGAAAATAAAAATATACCAAGTAATGTATTAAAGTATTAAAGTATCAAATAATGGATAAAATGAACTCCCAAGGTTTTTCCTAAATATTAACATTAAGTTTGGAACCGTCCCCCTTTCCGACTAACACTTTACCTATGTTTAAACAATACGCCACTTGTTTGTTTACAATCCCCGAAACCAAAAAAGAAAAGTCCAAAATCGGCCAAAAATAAAAAAGGAAATCGGAAAACTAAAGGCCCGAAAAAGAATCGAAAATTCAAGCGCTATATGAGATATTCCAGCTGGCCGTGTAATAAAGATCTGCCGAGGTGCGGTGCGGGGTTTACCACAACCGCCCCTCCCATAACTATTTCGGGGATGCCGGAAAATCGAGGAGTGGAAAATGAGGAGTAGGAAAATGAGGCACTTATGTACTTAGGGCGATGTGAGATGTGAAGTCGCGAACGCGCAGAAACACAGACACATTCGGCCACTTGACATTGATGGCCGAGGATTTCTCGATGGGGATCCATCCTATAGCTATAGAGTACATACATAATTCGAGTGGTGTCACCCGGACCCGGATCCGGTTTCGGATCCCTACCCCCCATCGAAGCAGCTCGTAAAATTCCATCCCACAGATATCAAACCGAAGAAGTGACATCAGCCCACAAAATGTGGATTCGATTCGTTCGTTCGCATTTCGCTGGCCGAAAAATCCGCAACACAGTTTGGCCAATACCAAAGTTGGCTCTCAATTAATTTTCAATTGGCACACACACGATACACCAAAAGCGAAACGCAGGCAATCCACAATGGATAAAGTGAATTCCGAATGCCCTAAAAGTATCGAAATATACGCGAAATATTGCAAGACCGAATAATTACAGATATACAGAAGCCAGATCTTGTATAATGTTACTGATAATTAAAAATTAAAGACCTCGAGTCATAAAAAGCTTGCCAAAGTTAATTAAATTATATATATATACATATAAAATAAAATACAAACCTTTAACATGTTCTGTAATTATTTCCCCTATAATCCGAATTTTGAACTTTAATAAATCCCTAGCGTTTTGAAATCTCCTAAAATAATGCCTAAAACTATGCTTACGGTTTTCGACGCCAACAGAAAAAAATGCTTGCATATTGCAATTCATATATGAATGGACGTTATACAGCTGGTTATAAAAAAGTCCTTCCTAAAACTATGCTACAAAATGTGTTATCGTAAAATACACAAATTTGAACTGAATTTGGTGCACTAAACATTTTATTGCATACTTTTAGGCACCTCTTAAAGTGATTTCAAAACCCTTCTAATGATAATAGAAAACCAAACTTACAAAATGAGACCCAAAACAGAGCGACTTTGTGTACTTAAAGGGGATATCCGGGGAAACCGAGTAAGGCATCAATTAAAATTGGAGTCGCGTGGCGATTAGCGCCATTATCCCATATCCGCAATCGCAGTGGGCGTAGTCAGTGTTTCCGGTGCAGTGCCACTTGGCCGCCCCCTTTTCTATTCCCCTGTCCTACACTGGGCAAAACCAGTTGGACTAAGCTTGAATTAAAATAGGTGAAATGTGTTTCTAGTCAAAATATTTAGCCTAAATTTAGATAGAAATTATTTACTAGAAAAAGTGCATCTGTTTGATTTACTCTGAGCCTTAATTTTGTTCAGTGTCCGCTAAGGCCACGCCGCCAACAGATTTTGCGTTCATTGGCCTTATTTTTTTCATTTTTCTGTTGCTGTGTTGCCCGTTTATTTATTGTTGTATCGATGGTATTTTCTCCTAGCCCATTTTTCCGGGCCATATACCTTGGGCTATGCAGGAAGAACAACAAACCAGCTATAGAGCACCGAAAAGCACCAAACTGAATCACACAATACTACAATTGGACTGTAATCAAATTTTGTTCCGTTTTTTATTTTGTTTTGAGTATGTTTAGTACGAAAAAATTAAAAGAGTATAATAATCACTTTAAACTAAGCAAATGAATCATATTAAATTGAAATTGGTAATTAGTCCAGGTAAGGATAAACGGGTGGTTCCACATCCCCCTGATCCGCTGGCCGAACTTGCAGCGTCTGCCACAGAGTCCTCTTCCTCGCCTGCGCTTTTCCATGCTTCCTCCGGCGAATATGCAGATCACTGTAGGCAGGCGGCGGCGGATTACCGCCGAGAGTTCCGCCGGGAGTTCCCCGCTGACGACGCCACATTCTACGGACAGGTACCCGAACCGGCGTCAGCCAGTTCAGTTGCTCTAAGCGGCGGTGGTGGCGCTGCCGGAGAGTCCGGGAGGCGCAATACGGCCGGACAGTGATGTAATATACGATCTCGATCACGGAGAAGATGCTGAAGCCCATGAAGAGGCCCAGCAGGCCGCCGGTATTCGCTAGATTTAGTGGAAATTAATTCCATAAGTATATTTGGTTAAATATGGAAGAATCAATAAATTAATAATTAATAAAAATTAATGTATGACAGATACTATCATTGAAAGTTTCTTGAAAGAGATTTTGGGCCGGCTTCTACCCGCCCTGACAAAGTGCCTGATAGCTATCTGTCCTTAGAAGATAATGACCATATAAACTTAATGAAAATTAAATCGGGTTTCTGCCCCCCTGTAAATTTATCTGAATGCGAAAGAATAACAGAGCACTGTTAATTATCGATTATTGCTGTAAAGCACAAAACTGTTCTCTAAGGCGTACGGGTAATTTGGGTTATTTGATAAAACTTAATGCACTCTACTAATATTGAAAACTCTTTAAGGATCTAGGCAAAAATAGGGAAAATTGGCCTGTTTGTTCCTATATATGTATATTATATTCCTATAAGATATAGTCGTTTGATTTTAAAAAAATTAAAACCGTAGTTCTAAAATAGTAAAAAAATATGTTGAAAAATTTTGAAACAAAATATGTAATTTTTTCTTAGACTTTTTTGGTCATTCCTATGGGAGCTATAGGATATATTTGTTCGACTTTTATGATTTTTGTTTATATAGAAAGGCTACATTTAGCCACAAAAAATACAATTGTTCCGCACTATGCGTATGCTGTCAGAGGCCGGGCGGAGAAATTTGCTAACCGGCGAGTCACTGCTTTAAAATAAAGCAGGAAAACTGTAGTAACTATGCGTTTAAAGACAATACAAAGCAATATTAGGATTTAGGCCTATAGACACCTATTGAAATTTAAACACAATCATTTTACCCTGCCATGTTCTGATATCACAATTAAATACTTAACCTTAATGACTCACACAGAAACTCGGTGAAGCCGAACATCTCGGACTTGGTGGTGCTGCGGAATATGTTGGTCATGTAGTAGAAGTGCAGGATGGACATCTCGCTGGCGTTGCTGTAGGGCCCATGGAAGAGGTAGTCCGGCATGTTCTCGCCCGCCTGGAAGCGCGGATCGGAGACGATCGAGGCCGTCGACAGGGTGGCCTTGTAGGTGAGCTCGAAGCAGCCCGGCCAGCAGCTCTCGCAGGACAGGTTGGTCAGCGAGGACTCGATCTCCGTTTGGACGCGGTCCGTGCAGGCGTTGTCGTTGGGCCCGCACACCCTGGCCATCGGATCGATCCGCGGCAGGTAGTACAGCACGCAGCTGCACTCGCGGAGCAGCAGCTTCGCCTCGCACTCCAGCTCGCAGTTCTTGCGCGAGTACGTCCGGTAGTAGGCCAGGTCGTTCTCATCCGAGAACAGGCAGCGTCGCACCGACTTCTTAATGGACCTAATCGTGGGCAGAGCGTCCTCGTAGACGGGCTCGATGGGTATGCGCGCCTCCCGGCCAGCGGTCACCACGAAGCCGTAGTTGCTCACCTTGGGCAGCTCGGCGGGGTTGTGAACGAGGACCTTGAAGCCCACACTCATGGACTTGGTGCAGTAGTACTCCGCAATGGAGGCGTTCAGCACGACGGTGAGGCCCATCCTGATCCCGGTGCCGCCCGAGGTACGGGGGTAGTAGAACTCCGGCAGCTTGCGGGCGTAACCCTTCTCCGGGGTCCAATCAATGGGCTCGTATCGCATGTTCGGCTGAGCCGGCTCCCAGCGAACGTCGTCGCTGTAGTTCCGGATGAGATAGGAGGGATCCAGGGCATTGAAGTTGCAGCAGAGACCATCGTCCGTCAGAATGGAGTTGAAGAGCAGGGAGCACTGCTCCTCGCGCGACCCAAAGCTGCAGTACAGCAGCATCTTCTCGCACGGCTGGGCCACCTCCACGAGGATCGCCTTGAAGTACTTCCAGGTGCCAATGTAGGAAATGGTGGTGTCGCCGCCCTGGTCGCACAGGCCCATCAGCAGCGAGAAGTTGGTGCTGGTGCGGGAGATGCGATCCACCTTGCTGAGCAGCGCCTGGTTCAGATTGCAGATCGTGATCGCCGGAAAGGGCATGTTGCTCGTGAGCTTCTGCTTGGCACTCGTCGATATTATTATCGGCGAGGCGCTCCACTTCACGTACACGTTGGAGATGAAGAATCCGGACAGGATCACAACCAGCACGAAGGCGATACCGAAAAAGACTCTGCACACAAAGGATTCTTGATTAATGGTTAATGATTAAATCAAATCTTAAAGATGAGTAACGCCATCGATTTTTATACCCGGTACCCATATAGGGTAAAAGGGTATTATAAATTAGTGCCAACCGAGAATGTATGTAACAGGCAGAAAGAGGCATCTCCGACCCCATAAAGTATATATATTCTTGATCAACGTCACCAGCCGAGTCGATTAAGCCATGTCCGTCTGTCTGTTCGTGTGAAACAACAGATCTCAGAGACTATAAGAGCTAGAGCTACCAAATTTGGTGACAACATTGGAATCTGTTGCACGCAGATCAAGTTTGTTTTAAAATTTGACCACGCCCACTTCCGCCCCCGAAAATCATAAAAAACGGTATATAAGCTATAATCGCAATTTTTGGTTTGTATGAAATAGACATAATAAATAAGTAGGCATTCGCGGATGTGTTTTGAAAATTTGAGTAAAATCGAAAGGTAAACATGGAAGTTATTAAACAATAAAATTTCTGTGTATGCTTATTCTTCTTCTCTCTCTCAAAAGCTAAGAACTCAGACACTCGAAAAGGGTTCCGTAGCATTGAGTCAAAACAAGATGTCAATAGTACCCCTCTCGCTCTATCGCACTGCTTTCCGGGTGTCTGAGCACATAGCTTTTGAGAGAGAGTGTCAGTGCGTGTTTCGCAACATGTCCCTGGCAACATTTTTCTTTTTTGGATGTTGCTCAACATGTTTCTAGAAACTTTGGTCTTCATTTCTTAACATTTTCTTTTTTCCATGTTCATATCTAATTTAATTTAACCCACAATGCTTTGGGTACCGGGTATCTCACAGTCGGTCACACTCGACTGTAGCTTTCCCACTTGTTTGCTATCGTTTTAGAGCCAGGTTCTGGACTCTCTTGAAAATTTGTTTTAAAACATTCTATGTCTCTGGCACACATACGCTATTGCCTATTTATATCTATATCTATTTCTGTGCGCCTTCTATTTTTAAATATTTACGCTTTCAACTTTTTGCGAGCGTAGAGAGCGCGATTTTCGTCGCCAGCAGAAAAACGTCTGCATATTGCCATACAAATATATGACCCTTCGGCATCTTAGTAATATATTTGTTTTATTTGAAGTTTCGCGGTTCGAAATTAATATTTTAGAGCTAATTTCGAAAATTATAGATTCTTTAAATAAATTATAAGTAAACAAATTTTGAAAAAAGAAGACGCCTGAAATACAAACCACACAAAATGTGCTCACCTCTCTGGAATTGTGATGCTCTCCTCGGCGATGTACTTCAAGCCATGGAGCGTGCTGTTCTTCAGGTAGTAGATGACACTCCTCTTAATGGCCGCACAGCTGCAGATGGAGTTCTCATCGTCCTCCGAGCCAGAATCGTTCTTCTTTGCCATGGAGGTGGCACTGTGGCGCAGCCTGCTGTCCGTCAACGTCTTCATGATGCACTGACTCTGGACAGTGGCAGCCCGCGGGCATTTATAGGTCAGTGGCAATTGCATTTGGGCCATCAGCTCTAATCATATTGACCCAGGGCAAACAAGGTCGTCGCCCATTTGCAGTGATAACTGCCAAATTGATTTTAGCCCCCTCTTCGGAGTGTTCAGAGTGTTGACTGCATTTCGCAAATGTCGCAAATCAACGCAATCCAACGGCACGGACTCCTGCGATTCCACCCGGCCAAACACTACGCCTGAAGGCAAACAATGACACATGCAGGCAAGGGACTTGATAAATGAAATGAAAATCAGAAACGGAGCTCGATTCAGGTTTGCAAAATTCATGTTTAATGGTCATCTTTCGTGTGTACTTCATGGATAATCTCAATCAATTAAAGGCATTCAATGCTTTATATTCATTCACTCAAACTTATCTACTTAATTCTATACCATTCAGGCTTCTATATACATATTATTAAATTGATTTCACGCATAAAAATACCATTAAAAAATATCCTTCAACTTGGATATCAAAAATAAAAGATACTTCAGAGATAAATCGACAGACTATCGCCATAAAACTGAAGTTAATTCGGGTTGAACTGAAAAAAGTCCACGTTGAGATCCAGGATGGCCTCCGTGTTGGGCGTTTCCTTCATGGTGAGCGCCTCCACAGCATTGTCGCTGGCATGATCATAGCCATGGTTGACGGTGGGCGCAGTAGCGGCCACCGGCGGCTGCATGAGATCGCTGACGTTGCGCAGGAGGCTCTCCTCCGAAGGTGGGAGGAGCTTGCCGCCCGCCGACAGATTAAGTCGCTGGGCAGCCTCATCCGTCAGCGTGTCGTCCAGCGACATGCTCAGACCGGCGTAGTCCACCAGGTTGCGGGTTCGGCCGCCACCGCCGCCAGCACCCAAAGCGGTACCCTCGGGTTCTGGAGTGGGAGCCTGCGGGGATTCCATGGCGGACATATCCAGGGCATATTGACCCTCGGGGATGCCCAGCACCCGGGCTATTCTGGCGTTCACGAAGTGCAGGCCCGAGGTGTTCCGAATGAGCCTCTGACTGCGCAGCTGCAGCTGCTCCACAAAGTCGTTCAGTTCGTTGAGAAAGAGATCGGCGCGCTGCTCCTCGCTGAGGTCCGAGTGCCTCTGAAGCTGGGCGGTCAGGAGGCCAAAGAGCGAGGGCGTGGAGGAGGGAGGTTGCGGCTGCGACATGTGCTCCGGGAACTTGACAAAGTGACGCTGCATTCGTCGGCCCAAGAATATCTTGCCGCAGCCCGGGCAGATGGCATTCTTGGGCACGGCTCGTGGAGGACGCGTGGTGGGCTCAGGCTCAGTCTCGTGGTGGCTTCCATTACTTTTGGGAGCTGGCATTGGGGCCCGATAGTCCTTGTCCCTCAGATCCGCCACTAGCATCTCCAGCAGTTGGGCGGAAGTGGGCTCCACAGCCTGTCCGTTGGTCACGGGAGCGGGTTGTGGCATGGATGGCCCGACCCTAACCTGGCGGCCCGACCGAGTGCGGTGTATGTCGACGGCAGGCTTGTCCTCCACGGATGGCGGCTTCTTCAACATCGGAGCTGTGGAGGAAGCTGAAGCGACTCTTTTCAGGGGCCTTCCTACTTTGGGAGGCGGGTTTTGTGGCCGCTTGACCGCCGGCGGCCGCATGCCCATGCCCACGGGATCCAGGCAGCGGTAGATAGTCATCTGTTGGGTCACAGCGTCCGTCCGGATGACCTCGTTGCGTTTTCTGCAAGCGATTAACAATTTAAATACGTTTTAACGTTTATAAAAGCATCACAATTACCGATCGATGACTATGTGATCATCCTTGGACAGTCTGTGCAGGCTGCAGGCCAACTGGGACAGCGAATCTCTATCCTGCGGCGAGTTATCACCACAATCCTGCTGCTCATCCTGCAAACTTCCGGGCTCCGCTAGGACCAATGGATCCTCTAAGTGTTGCTCATCTTGAATAGCAGCGAACAAGTCCATCTAGGCAATAAGCTGTTTCCATTTGGGCACCTAGCCTGTTCATCTGCCAGTCACGTTTCTCTTATCCGGATGAATTGAAAAATAACAAGCTAATGCAGTTCGTACGGTTTGGTTTGTGCACGTGCAGTGTGGCCTTAACTTGTTTGCACTTCTTTGAATAGTGCCATCTCTAAACACAGCTGATTTTCTGTTCTCATCACTATAAGGCGTTGATGTACCATGTTATGGGTTATACCAAAAGACTACAAGAAAAGCATTTTCCATTTCCGCATTTTGGGGAAATTTCGAATATTTTCTATAGAAAAGGAAAAGTTCTTCGATATTTTTCGATATTTTTGTTCTGCCTATAAAAATAATAATAAATCTTGGTAAAAATAAACAAAAAATGTTTTTCTGCTGCTGAGACAAAATTATCCTACGCAGTCTATGAACTAATTTTCTTTTTATTGGGCTGACAGGAAATGTTTAATGAAGTCTTAAAAGGAAAAACTTTCCCTGTATTTCTTCAGTTTCCAACTATCGTTTGAAACTGCATTTCTGCCTATTCTGAATATGTCTACTATCGTTTGAAAATGAAGTGCAGGCAGCTGAACAATCGATTGTGCCGGTCAGAGACAAACTATCGGCACAATCGATAGTTCAATCGATGTTTTAACAGCCTACTTTGATGCGGCGAGCAACCCAAAAAAAAAAATGTAAATTGTTCAGCCCCAGCAAGTGAAATTGAAAAGAAAAGCAATATATTCGTGTGATTCGTACCCGAACTGCCCTGGCATTGTGCTGATGGTTGAGTAGGCTATGCCGCCTTTGCCGCCCAGCCCCTTCGACCTTGCGCGAAGCCCCGCGATGGCCTCCCTACATTCCAGTTGGCGTTTTGGCAAGCGAAGCAAATTACAATTACGCATCAAAGGTAATGTAACGAATATAAATTTACATTGAACACAGCGTCGGCAGCCAGAAGCCCAGCTGAACGCTGTGCACTGTAAACACTTAACTTCTGTCTTCTGCCAGCAGCTGTTGGTATTGTTGTTTCCATTTCCAATCCTCTCTATTCTCAGTTTGTTGTTGTTGGTGGGGGACGGGGACGGGGACGGGACTTACATATTCAATAACTGCAGCATTTATCGTAAATATGTACATCGCATTTGTTGACATTGATGTTAAGTGCAGCAGCAGAAGCAGCCACTGTTAAGCCGAATGCGCATAACGGTGCCTACTATGTCTATGTGTGAGGAGCATAACAGCTTTTCACCTGAAAGTTGATACGGTGTATATTTACTTTTTAACATATGTAGGTATGTATGTACATGTGTATGTACATATATATATTTATTTTGGTTGTGTTTTTGTTATTCCTGCAGCTGTTGTTTTTGCCATTTGACCAAATTCTTTTGCCTCATATTGACCGCCTATTTATAGACGATCGCCAGCACCAAACTACAATACAACAACAAGAGCAGCATAGAGAACAGCAGCAGCAGCAGCAGCAGAACGATGACACAGCACAAACAAAAACAACACCAACACCAACACCGACAACAACAGACAACAGAAAAACAAAAAGAGATGAATGAGCGAACTAATGCTCATGCTCTGTATCTTGCATACATCGTGATCAATCGTGATCGCTTTCCCATGCACTTGCTGGTCACGTGAGCCCCCTCCTGATCGTTGGGCTGCTTGAATGTAAATTACATTTGGTTAACAGTTGTTTAACAGTCTTTAATCATTTTTGACAGTTGAGGAGGACAGGAATCTGGAATATCCCCTGAAATCCTTCAATAATACAGTTAATTCAAATAAATTCACTTCAAGTGGCAATTTGTATTACATTTTTGAAATATTTTGCAAGGCATCCGTCTTCGGCTCTCTTCTTTTCCCCACTCCTTATTTGTTGCTGTACTAAAACCCATCCCGCTCTTTGTCCTTTACAGTTTCGCAAGACCCGGAGGACTTTTACCGCCTGGATCCCACGCGATCGGCTGCGGAGAATGCCTTCGACATATACTCGATGCTGTGCCTGGAGGAGACGCGGGACACCAAGCGCCTCTTCCTCCTCAACGCCCTGGCCTCGCTCTGCCTGGGGGCCCGCAAGGGGTCGCACCATAGCAACATACGCTTCAGCACCGAGGAGCTGCTCTACTGGTAAGATGGGCCATAGATAAACTATGAAAATAACTGAATCCCTTCCCTCCCTCGTGCAGTCTCAGTGCCTCACTGGTGCACACCTTCACCCAGGTGCGCGCAGCGGCCCTGCGGACCATCCGCTACGCCATCAACACGTCCAACGACATCAAGGTGTTCAACGCGCTGCAGCTGCAGCACCTGGTCTGCCGCTCCATCGATCTGATGCTGAAGAACGACGATGAGCGCGTGCAGGCGCTGAAGCTGGTGCGCAAGATGCTGGCCATTGCCCCGGAGGACATCAGTCCGGTGGTGGTCCGCTGCCTCGTCTCGCTGGCGGACAGTGGCATCGATGAGAACGACAATCTGCTGCGCGCCTGCCTGGCCACGCTCGCCGAGTTCGCCGTGCTCAATCCGGCGCTGCTCATCGTCTGCGGCGGCGTCACGTCCATCACGCGCAACGTCCTCGAATGCCACAATCCCCGGATAGCCGAGAGCCTGTGCGGTGTCCTGCTCTACCTGCTCGAGTGGCCCCAGACGCGGAATATCTGCGGCGTGCGGCTGGACTGTCTGGCGGCGCCGTACTGTGACTTCACCTACAGGCTGGGCATCATGGACAAGAACAAGTGAGTTCTCGTTCTGTGTGGGAAGCAAGGTTAACCAAAAACGATCCTCCATTGCAGGGATGCGCGCGAGCTCCGTTACACCAGCTGTCGCCTGGCCCTGCTCTCCGTGCTGCGCAGCTGGACGGGCACCCTAGAATTCTGTGATCCCAGCAAACCCTCAGGTCTCAAGGCAATAGTCGATGCCCTATACTTAAATCAAATCGAAGTCAGAGTGAGTTCAGCCAGCATTAGCTAGATAAATCGATTACAACCCCTTCTGCCTGCAGAAAGCAATACTGGACTTGCTGTACGAGCTGCTCTCGCTGCCGCAGCCCACCTGGACGGATGACTATGCGGTCGCCCTGCAGGCCGTGGACCCCTCCGACTTCCAGGCGTCCTGGCTGCTCAGCAACGGCTTCGTGTCCGCGGAGGGTCGCTCCATACTGCCCACGCTGGCGGCACGGGCCCCGAACGTGGTGGACCAGCACCTGGCCCTGATGCTCTACTGTTTCCTGGAGACCGGGCTGCTCAACGCCCTCGTTGAGGTCGCCGTGGGCACCGACCAGTTCGTCTCGGTGCAGGCCACGGTGCTCATTGGCAAGATCCTGCAGCTGATGCACACGCACCTGCCGCCGGACATCTGCTGCACGAGTCCGGCCCTGCCCACGCTGGTGGGCCACGCCACGCAGGGCAACCAGCAGGCCAATGCGGCGGTAGCGGCCCTGCAGAACTACCAAAAAATGCTGCGACAGCGGCCGGCGTCGTGCAGCCTGTTCTTGGACAGCATCATCCAGGGCGGGGCCCTCATCCAGACGCGTCTCTTCCGGCGGCATCTCAACGTGCAGGAGCAGGCGGGGCCGGTGCTGCAGCTGCAGGACACGGCAGAGGCGGCTGCCTCCGTCGTCCCACCCGTAGCCGTGGGCCCACTTCGTGGCGGCACGCTCGACCGTGCCCGGCTAGACTCGGTCTCCTCCAGCGACGAGTCGAACTCGCAGGCCTCGACCTCGTCGCGCTCCAGTTTCCGGCTGAAGCGAAAGTTCCTGCCGCAAGCCTTCTTCGACAACTTCCGGGCCTTCAACCGGCTGCTCACCGACTCGCGGGTGCTGAGCCAGGCCGATGCGCATCTCTGGGACTGGGACGTGATCACCACGATACTCAAGGTGAGTCCAAGACCAGGCCGTAGTGACGTTTTCTGACTTGTGTCTGCCTCTCCTCAGTCGAACCTAATCCGCAAGCTGGACTACACGCTGGGGAAGTTCCTGAAGCGGCTGGTCGACTTCTACAAGCCGCGCAACAATCGGTTCTCGCACCAGGACCTGGTGCCGGGCCAGAGCTTGCCCACGTACGTCAGTGCCGGGCTGGACCTGATCGATGTCCTCCTGGGCAGCAGCGAGGTGGGTTTCCAGCCGGAAAGAACTTGGCTATGTGTACCTAAACTCCTTCTTTGTTGCCTTTGCAGCTGGAGTGCATGCGCTACATAACCGACTACTTCTCGGACATCAGCCAGCAGCTGGCGGCCGTTACCACCTCGAACCGGGCCCACGACTGCCTCTTCAGTCCGCAGCACATGAACAACACGATGTGCCAGCAGTACTTCCTGTACATCGGACGCATGTGTCGCACCACCAAGGGCATTGAGGTGCTCAAGAACACCACGGTCTTTGAATAGTAAGTGCATATCCTCCCCCTGCTGCACTTCTTACGAGGAGAACCCAATTCCTGGGTAGACCCTTCTACGACGAAAATACATATGTTGCAGTGGAATTAGGCCCCGTTGTAATCCCGTTTCCCCCTCTGCCTTTGCAGCCTCATCAACCTGGTGCGTCTGACCGATCACGTGTGCTATGTGAAGCTGATTGTGTCGGGCCTGAACTACAGCTACGAGAAGCTGCCGCGCCAGGTGCTGGAGAAGGCCCTGACGTCGGCCAAGACGCGCAATGGCCGGCTGTATGCCACGCAGTTCATGGCGGTGCTCCTGCGCGCCCGCCTGCCGCACTTCGAGGTCTGGGGCATTCCGCTGATCATCCACCAGACGCGCGACTCGGACCGCAGCGTGGTGCTGGCCGCCATGGAGGTGCTGGAGGAGGCCTGCCACGACAAGTACTACCTGGAGGAGATCGTGAGCCGCTGGCCCAATCTCACGCAGCGCGGCGATGCCGGGCGACTGCTGATGGCCCGCTACTACTCCCTGCCGCGGGGCCTGAACAGCACGATGGCGCGGATTGAGGAGGAGATTCGCTACTGGCGCAATGGCTACAACAAGCGCTACGTGCTCCTGGTCGAGGCGGACACTCACTCCAGCCTGACGCTGCACATACGCAACGAGGACGGCTACTATTCGCGACGCAACTGCAACCAGCGGCCGCAGACGGTGCCGCCGAACATTGCCCCGCACCTCTACGGGCAGATGGCGCAGACCGGCCAGGGCATGTCGGCCCTAAGGAAGCACGGCGACCTGTCCCAGCTGCTGGAGGTGCTCACGCGCGCCAAGTGCACCGACGATGCCGAGTGCCTGGAGCTGAAGGCGGCCATCTGGGCCCTGGCCCACGCCTCCACCCACGCCAATGGCATCGAGTACTTTCTGGAGCTGAACTCCAGGCTCTACGAGAAGCTAATTGTGCTGGTGACCAAGTGCGAGGTCTACTCGGTGCGGGCCACCTGCTTCAGCGCCCTGGGACTCATTGCCGGCACCCAGGCAGGCGCCAATATCCTCTTCAAACTGAGTAAGCATCCGGACTAACCTAATGATGGGTTCATCCCACAACTAACCACCAAACAATGACTGTTTACAGACTGGCTGTGCGTGAGACACGACAGGAACACCATGTGGCCCGTGCACCAGCCGGAGGACTGGATTTCCAGCCAGTACACGCCCGTGCGCCACTACTACGAGGACCTGCTGCCGGCCTACAACCTGACGATGCTGGAGGACCAGATCGATGGGTTCTACTACGCGGGCTCCGACTACTGGAACTCCATTGCCGAGCAGATAGAGTCGGGCGGCGCTGGAGGCGTTACGACGGGGTCCGGGAGCAGGGCGGTGCCGGCGGTGCAGGACCCCAACAGCACCACGACCACGGACAGCGTTCGCACCACCCTGGACGATGTGCATCACGGCAGAATGCTGCCCGGCGCCAAGTCAAAGACGCTGCCCGAGGGCAGCAATCTGCGGCCCACGTCCAAGCACCAGCGCTCGCTCTCCGAGTCAAAGACCACGGATGTGATTAGCTTGCTGGGAGGAGCCAATACGACGGCACCGGGAACGGGAACGGTAACGGGACCCGGCCCCGGATCGGGCCTCTATCCCACTCCATATCAGCACCGCATCCGGTACAACTCGTGCACGGACTCGAACACGTCGGGCGTGAGTAGCTGCGAGTCGGTGACCGGACGCACTGCAGCAGCCGCCGCCGCGGCGGCGGCCAACATCAGCGAGTACCAGCAGTTCCCGCTGAGCCCCATTCCGAGCATGTCCAACCTGCTGGAGAGCGACGAGCTGATCCGGCGACACCAGCTGGCCACCAGCCTGCTGCCCTCCGCCCTCAGTCCGATGGCGATGAAGGGCTACGCCCAGCTGCGCTCCCTGCGCGCCCACAGCCGGCCCGTCTTCTCCGAGTCCGCGGCGGAGTTCTACAAGATCGTGGACGCGCCCGAGGTACAGATGCGCAAGCACGACTGGACCCATCCCCATCGGCGGCTGAAGGTGCGCAGCCTAGACCGCCAGCACATGCTGAGCGAGGTGTACAGGTGGGAGTCATCTTTCTTAACCCTTTTACAGGCTTAACCTTGAATACCTTGCATTTGCAGGCGTCTCTCTGCCGACGAGCTGAACGTGCTGCTGCCCACGCAGAATGCGCCCAAGTTCCTGCCGCCGAACGACCTGCAGGGACCCTGTTACTCGGGCATCTGCCTGCCCAAGAACGTGCTGGACCTGTTCCCCACGCGCAACCTCAGCCGGACGTACGTGTCGCGCGACATCCAGGACCAGGACCTGGTGGGCATCAATCTGCTCAACAGCATTGGACGCCACCAGTTCCTCAACGACTCGTTGACCAACGAGGGCGGCGACGAGTCCTCGGTGATATCCTCGCTGTCGGACGTCTCGTCGGCCAGCCGGCTGCAGCCCACGAGGCACCAGTGGCAGCAGAGTGCCAAGCATGCGCGGAGCCAGTGCCTCCACTGCGCCCGTTATGCGCGGCAGCAGCGGCAGGACAATGGCGGAGCGGTGGCAGGAGGCGCCTCCCTCGCCCCCTGCGAGCTGTTCAAAAAGGACGGCAGCTCCGTGCCCGTTCCCGGAACAGCTGGGACCACGACAACGACCACGCTGGGTGCGGACATCAGCTTCCATTCGCCGGAGAGCATGCTGAGCGAGGACAACGCGCTGGACAGGCTCACAGCCTCTATCCTGTACAACGTGCAGCGCCTGGCCAATCCCGTCAGTGCCAAGCAGTCGAAGATGGCGCTGCTGGAGCTCAAGCAGAAGCACCCGCATGCCTTTCAGGTGAGAGAGCGAAGTCTTTGGCTTAATTCATTTCGGAATCCTTTCGACCTTTGATTATCTTTTTCCGATCAGTTCCGATACTTATCCCGATAGTTCCGCAATAAGATCAGCCCTTGGGGCTTTCCGAACAGCACCTACAAACAACCTACTGGTTGAGACAAAAATAAACACAATAGAAAACAGACGCGAACTCCTTAACCGGCAAACTGGCAACCAAACTAATCCTCTCCCACGACACTCCAATAGGCAAACTCATAAAACCTACATAAAGAAATTACAGATAGCCTAGCACAATAGACACGATCATTGAGACCAGTAAAACCCTGTCCCTCCCATACCCATTCAACAAAATTCAACCCAGAAATTATTACTATAGCTATTCTCGAAGCCGTTAAATACTGCACCAAAAACGCAGGCAAATGAGCTATATGCTAAGACTCCGTATCCTTCTTATCCTCCATAAAAAACTCCAACAACCACTCCTACTACCCCACAACAATAAGAAATCTAGTCGCCAAGCACTGTCCTAGCGGACAGGGCAGCTACGGAAACCCACAACTATCCACTCACCTACACAGCAAACTACAACACCAAAGACATCACACAACACATTAAGTTACACTACGTCAACAAACAGAAATAACTGCAAAAGCTAACTTTCCACTGGTACAAACAGATCTCACAAAACACCCCTGCAAACTTCACACTTAAAAACTCAAATCAAAATAAAATAACAAGTACCAATAATTATGTTTTTTCGCTTTCAGGACATTTGTCTGTACTCGGAGTCCTGCAAGACCTTGGGCCGAAGCAGCTATCGCATGAGCGCCCGCCGCTTTCTGCAGGAGCTGTTTCTGGACCTGAACTTCGACTCGTTCTACGTGGAGCCGCAGCTGATAATCGGAGCGCGAAGGCTGCATGCCGAGGAGAAGGCAGAGGCTGCACCCGCGCCCCCCACGCTCGTGCCCACCATGCCCTTCAAGGCGATGATCCAGAAGGCCAAGCCGGCGGCCCAGTTGGCCAGCGTGTACGAGACCAGCTGGGAGAACCTGCTCATGGACCAGTCGCCCAGGATCTTCAAGCCGTCGCCGGCCGCTCAACCGATGAATGCCCAGCAGAAGGTAATGCCAGGGCGCCATCAGCTTCACATCGACGACACGGAGAGTTCAATGTCCGGCACCGAGGGCGACGAGGACCACGGCGAGGATGTGTGCGACGGCAGCGGCAAGGGCACTCGGGACAACTCGGTGGCCACCGACCATCGCGGCAGCCAACAGCTGCCAGCAGCACCTGCGGCAACTGTGGTCCCAGGCGGATCTAGTGCACCTAATAGGCTGTGGCACGAGGATCGGACTACGCCCGGACGCTTCTATCCGCTGCAGTTCGATTTGAGCTGCACCCGGAACAAGTTTCCAGTCACGGATCGCAGGCAGGCAGCCGCACCAGCACCAATACCCATCCTTAAGCGTCAGATGAGCGCAGAGGCAGATCCCCCGTCGACAGTGTCCACGTCGACCAAGAGCCTGGCCGCACCGATGGCCAAGCCAGTGGGTAGTCTTTACTGTGAGAAGCGGCTGCAGTCCGCCAAATCGGAGGCGGTGCTCGGGTCAGGAGCCGGTGGTGGCGGCGGATCAGCAGCCACCTCGCCAGCGACAAGCCCAGCTGCCACCAATCACGATATGCCCCAGATACTGGGCGATGACGTGCCTCCTCCGCACGCCTGCCTTCCTTAACCTTAGCCCTAACCGAAGCGGAACCCGAAGCCAATCGGAGGAATGTAATATATTTTATATAAAATCAAAGAAATTACTGCTGTCTATCCTTAGGCACATCCTACCTTTAAGTTAAATAAGTTATTCTCGCGTAGCTCCCTAAGACTTGAGTTGTAACCAAATTACTTTTACGATCACCGATCACCGATCACCTCACCCCTAGCTGTAGTCACATACTTTTAATAAATCATAAATAGCCATAAATAGGCAACCAGCAACATAACATAACCTATAGAGTCCCCAAAAGAAACTATTATGCGACATGTACAATATGTTGAATACCTAAAAGCAAACACCACAAACCACCGCAATCTAATTAATCAGTTGTACTTAAAGCGACAAAACAAAGAGACATTAAACAAAGCAAGAAACCTTAAGTCCAGAAAGAAATTATCACACTGTGGATGGATGGCAAGTAAATACAAAGTAAAGCCCAAAACTAATTAATAAAACTCGTAAAATGTATATAAATCTGATGAGTTTTTCGATGGGGGGTTTTAGCCCTGTTCCAGTGCAACGTTCTGCTACATTCTCGACGATGGTTCATTCTCCCATAAGGCAGGAGGGTCCATTCAAAAGGGACGATCCGTCCATTCACCATTCGCCCCAAAGGTTTCTATATTTATTAACAAAAATATAGATTCTTAAGCGATATTTCGTAAGTTCCTTCCCTAAACCTTTTAACCCATCTCTAATTTATTATTGTTTTTTAAATTGTGAATATTTTTGCTACTCCTCAAGCTGTGGCAGGAATATTTCAGCTTTGCGGTTGCGGCAGAAAAACACCCGATTTTTCTTTGAATTACAAGATTTCAAAGCTTCAAGCTTGGATATTAATAAGTCGTTGAATGGGTCGGTTAACTTTGAAGTGGACACAGTCTCGGCGTCGCCCAAGTTTCGCAAAAGAAAACCTGAAATGATGGACACCGTCCCAATTAAAATGTAATCAAAGCCGGATCAACTGTTCGTCCCATTCACATGTCGCCGCAGAATGTAGATGGAGCAGTGGAATCACCTACATTCAACTTGTGAAAATATTTGGCAGTGGAATTACACTTTTACATGGTTACATCTTTAGCTAAAGTCGATTTATTTAGTTTGTTGTGTTTTGATTGAAATTAGCTAAGCAATTACATAGGTTAAGTCGTCATGCAATTGAAATTCTTGGAAACTACATATTTAAATAGTCGTCATATGTATGTGTTTATGTATGCTTGTGTGTTTAGGTATAACCTTACGGAAACTGCGGATGCTGCGAGGCTGTAGGAATTTCGTTGTAAGCTCTATTGGTTCACACTATATAGGTATGTATGTAAATAATTGCATTTAAAGAATTTCGGTTATCTAGGTATATAGTAGATATCAGTATATGGCACTGAGAGTGCATGGCTAGTAGAACTGGAAATGAATCGAAGTTATCGATGATTTTCAGTGCATAAATCGATTTTAAATCGATTGACATCGATGGTCTTCCGCCTCTAATGGCTAGTAGGTTCCATCGAGAGAGAGTGTGTGTGAAAACTTGAAAGTTGAAAGTGAGTGGTGTTGATTTCGAAGCTTAGTTGATTTCGATTGAAGAAAGGAACCGTTGTGTATCATCCTTCGTTTTGGTAAAGCTACAATTATGTTTGATCACTAATCCTAAGTGTGTGTATTTTCTATATGTATGTATGTATATATATGTATGCAAGTACAATAATAATATGTATGTATAAAAAATGCATTCAACAATATCAGTCCACAACTTCTCGTTTTATCTTCTATAGCTGCATTTGAATTCTACGCCTCCGCGGGTCAATGCTGGAAAGAAGAAAACCAAAAAGGCATTATTTAGATATTAATAATATTATTTATTTACAGTTGGTCGAGAAATTCTTTGCAAAACGAAAAATGTTCTATGCATTTTTTAAAGTCCAAAAACATTACATTTTTTAACTATTCTTTTAGAATATTGTTTTCGTAAGTGTTTGCTACACCCATAATATTTTAAGCCCTATCTTTAAGAAAATCGCCCTACAAATATATTTTTTCTTAATACAAGAATTAAGAAAAAATAAATTCAAAATAAATAAATAATAAATATTCAAAATCTGCTAAGAACGGACTGATCAGATCCATTTATATCTTCATCGAAAGGTATTTTAAAGCTTTTTGAAACTGCTAAGAGAAATGGGAGTGAAAGTGCGTTAACTTGTTATATTTTTAATGTATAATATATTTATAATAATTTTAATTTAATTTAATTCATTTAGCTTTAGAAAAATCCCCATACAAATTTATTTTTTCTAAATACAAGAAATGTTGTTCTCATTTTTAGAGTAACTCCAGTTCTGATATGTCTGGACCCTTCTGGTCTAAAATCCCTCTCTAAATTCATAAATAGACACATACCTCCTTGCGGATGGCCTTGATCCGCGGGCCTTTTTAGGGCCACGCAAAGTTGATGCCCGTGAGCTGGTAGAACTTGTCGTTGAAGGGCCGGTAGAAGTCGCGCAGTCGCTCGATGGCCCCGGCATCGATGTGCGGATGGTTGCGGCCCTTGGTCTTACCCAGGCAGTGGGGCGTGGAGCGAGCCTCCGACTTGAACAGGCAGGGGAAGCCCTTGGTGGCGTTGAAGTAGAAGTGCTTCTCGGTGACCACGCGCTTCAGCCCCAAAAAGTCCTGGACGCGGCCAATCTCATAGGCGGGATCCATAATCAGCCGCTCGCCGCTGATAAAGAGCAGCTGCGACAGTGGGAAGTACAGGAGCCAGCGCTCCAGGTAGCGGGCGTACACGCCGATCTTCACGGGGCCCCAGTTGGTGTCCACCACCGAGTAGCTGCCGTTAACGAAGGCCAGCTGCTCGAAGCGCTTCATGTCCGCCTTCTTGCTCGCCGCCTGGGTGTAGTCGGAGATGGCCCGCGTTACCGGATCCCGCACCACGATCAGCAATCTATCAGAGGGATTTGAAAATAAAAGCATAAGGAACGTTAAGGAAGACAAGGTAAATCTCTCACTTGGTGGCCGGATTCATGTGGTAGACACGCTGCGGCACCTCCTTGGTGACAAAGTAGCTGGGCGTCTTCTCCATGGTTATCTGGCCCTCGATGGTATAGGGCATGTGGTGGCGATACCAGCGCAGGCCCCTCTGGTAGTGCCGGTCGAAGAAGTGCACCTCGGAGCCGGCGGCCCGCACGTCCGGATGCAGCCGGATGAACTCCAGCAGCGCCCGCGTTCCGCTCTTCTTTACGCCAATGATGAGCGTGTCGGGCAGGTGGCGCGATGGCCGCAGTCCCTGTGGCCGCAGCATTTGATATTTGGGCGCTCCATCCAGACTGCTCGTCTGTACGGTCACCGTCTGAACCGGAGGTCCACTCGTGGTGGTCGAGGAGCTGTTGCCGCTGCTGTTGCTGCTGCTGCTTCCCGATTCACTGCTCTCGTTGTGTGAGGATGACGTTAACGCCAGTAGATTGCGAATGTTGCTCTGTTGTTGCATGAAAATGTTGTAAAAAACAATTATAAAAATGCTTAGGTACATTTTTTTTTACATTTTTCGACCTATATTTGCTATTTGAAGGTGAAGCTAACTCGAGGTCTAACCGGCTTTATTTCTCATACGTAAATCAAGACTCGATTATATTCCCAGATCACACACAGATCTTATTGTACATCGGGTTGTCCAGACATGTTTCGATCGATACCACTTCGTTCATCATGAGTGAACTTTGCTGTACAAACAACTCCCAACATTAAAACAACACAAAAAATGCTTATGTTTAAGATAAGATATAAGTAACGTTATTCAATTTTTCTTGCACGTTATGCATCTTCTTATTAAAAGGCTCATGCCCGTCTCTCCGCCCACTGTCCGTCCTTTTTGACGTGAACTTGTTCCTCAGTTTTAAACCTATCTGGATGAAACTTTCCAAATAGTCATCTTTTTGTTGCATTTTCTGTATAAGACGAAATCGGACGGATCAGACGACTATATCGATCGAAAATTGAATATGAAAGAACTATAACTTTTAGTCTTATCTACTGTATACTCCTTTCTATCTAATTACGATTTAAAATTTTTAAAAATAAGTCGACTATATAATAGGTTTGGTTTATATAAGAATCTGAAATAATCTGCTAAAAACTTCTGTGCTTTTAAATGTAAATATTTTATACATCTCCAGTAATGTTTTATTAACTATGGATTGGTTTCTTCCCTCACTGTCAAAGCAATCCGAAAAAGATAATACGATAATCATTATCGTAAAGCAAATTGGATTTCTGCCCTCCTGTAAGTTTATCTGAGCGCAAAAGAATAACAGAACGCTTATAATTACCGATTATTGCTCGAATTGTGCTGTAAGGCGCACCGTTGTTTTGGCTATAGGGACCTATCATAACTGCTGTACATTTTTTCCACTTCATTTGGCTATCGAAAATCAGCTTAACTTTTGCCAAGTCGGAAAAGATTTGTCATTTACACAATAGATAACCAGATTTTCTTAGCCTGAGCTTTATCTGGCCTCGAAATTTGTACAGGGAGGGTAGAAACCGACCCTAAATTTTACTTTCTTTGCTATATCTTAGTAATCCGTAGAAAAGTTTGGTCGAAATTGCAAACTGCCTCCCGAAGGTAGCTTCCTTTCTTGTTGTTTTCACTTTTTCACTTATAGCTGCAATTTGCAATGTATACAAGTTACGCTGTACTATTTGGCCTAGGTTTCCTGTTACCTTGGGTAGATAAACACACAACAATCATTGATTTAAAACGTAATTTTTGTACTCTTAGATGTCAATCGATGTGTTTGGTTTTTTGGTAAAAATCCCCGAGAACTCTCACTGCTCACCTGCTGCAAGCAGCGACTGATGCTGGCCAGGAGGCAGACGTTGAAGCTGTAGGAGAAGTAGAGCAGGGCGACGCAGGCCACCATGGCGATGGCCAGGCTGCGGCTGCTCAGGCTGAGGCTGCTGCACCAGATGCTCATCATAAACATGACTAGACTGGGTGATGTATACCGTGACGCGGGAGGATGCGGTGGCGGTGGCGAATGCGGATGCGGATGCGGAGGCGCTGCATACCATGGCTATCACGGGTCACTGATACAACACAGCATCCCGAGCACCGGGATTGCCGATTTTTAATCGCAGCCGCACTGCTTCATTTGACTTCCGACTTCCGGCTCCTGCTCCAATGCTCGTTCCAGTGGTTGTTGGTGTCGTCGCAGTCAAGTTCCGATAGCAAAAGCCTGGGATAAGGCCGGCCAATACATGATAAGCCCCGTGACCGGGTTGGAGGGACGAAGGACGAGAAGGGCGGCCGTTACCTGGGAGGAGCACAGGCGCAGAAGCCGGCTGTCACTCTCTCGACCGCTCGCAGGACGCTTGAGCTTATGCAACTGAGCGCTGGGACTCGCTCTCGCATCCCTTATATTTCGATTAATCGGTAAGAAATCAAGGCATCCAGAACGAGGTTCTGGAGGTAGGGTTGGGATTTACCATATTTCCCAAATTAAAAACTTTTCATTGAAAAAAGAGCTAATTTTGAAGAAAAAGCGACATTTTCAATAGCTTTTAAGCTATTATATCGAATACCTAAAGTAATATCAGAAGCCCACAGCGATTTTTGATTGATTATGATAAAAATTGAATTAAGCTTAGATAATAACACTACATTTTGTTAAAAAAAATATATATACATATGTATATATATATTTTTTTTATTTTCTATATTTTCCGACTTTAAAACTAAGTAGTATTTTCTCAAAAGCCCACCCCAAGCGAAGAGAGCTACATAATCTTGAAAGCTAATGACCACCTTAGCCTGGCTCTCTTGTTCTCGCTCTCGCCCAAAATCAAAGTTCCGCTCAAAGGTAAACAAACTAAAAAGCAGAACCTACATACATACTATAAGTATGCTCTCTTATCCTAATCGCCAGCCCAACCCTACCCCTTCCCATGAGCTATTAAATATGTATGTGCTCCTCCACCCTCCTCAGCGCCGACCGGACGTTTGATTGCTGAATTCCCTATCAGTCTTGGCCCATTCAAGATTATTTCTTGGGCCTTAATGAGCCCTATCGAAGCCTACATACTTATATGGCCGAATATTTTCCCATTTTTCTTGAAGTTATGGTGGGTTGCTCCACTTTGGAGGAGTCGGGACGTTTTGAAATCACTTAAACAATGTGTCCAAAAGTATGCAATCAATTAATTTAGGTGGCCTTTTGGAAACTGAAGGAAGCATCTCCGACCCCATAAAGTGCACATACATATACAATCTTCATCTGCATTACCAGCCGAATCGATTTAGTCATGTATGTCAGTCCGTCCGTCCATATGAGTCAACAGATCTCGGAGACTAAAAAAGCTAGAGCTACCAAATTTGGTGACATCATTCTAATCTGTTGCACGCAAATCAAGTTTGTTTTGAAATTTGGCCACGCCCACTTCCGCCCCAAAAATCACAAAAAAACTGTATAGAAGCTATATTCGTGATTTTCGGCTTAAAGTAAGTAGATTAAACAAATAGATAGGTTTGTGCGGATGTTTTCTGAAAATTTGAGTAAAATCCGATGATAAACATGGAAGTTATTAAACAATTAAGTATTGGTGTATGCTTCTTCTTTTTCTATGTTCTTAGCAACATTTGTCTGTTTTGGTGGTTGCTCAATATGTTCCTAGCAACATTTGTCTTCATTTGTCAATATTTGCTATTTTCCATGTTCATATGCTATTTAATTCCACCCACAATGCTTTGGGTACCGGGTATCTCACAGTCGGTCACACTCAACTGTAGCATTCCAAAAAAACTTACATTGCGTTGTGCATACTGTGTATGTGTGCCGGCAGAGGCCGAGGAGACTCACAGGTCAGGGCTGTGGGCATCCCTGTTTCCGCTAGATCATTCCTCTTATAGGTATATAGTTATAAAATACGGAGACCACAGACTTTTTCGCCCCGTGTAGCCTTACCTGGAGCACCTGGTGGTGGTGGCGGCTTATCTAATCGCTTAGCTTAGCCACCTATTTGCCGCAGTCGACTCTCCGACGGACGTCTGCTTCTGTTGTCATTTCCCCCCCAACTGCTCGCTAAAATGCTCTGAGCCCCAAGCTCGGACAACTGCCGCTGGACGACGACGAATCCTCTACCGCGATATGGCCAACATGTGGGGCAAATTGGTGCTGCAGTTCTTCAAGTATGCGCCCAGCTATGTGGGTGAGTCATCCTAAGGCAATAAAGGTGGAAAGATCTAACTGCCATCCCTTGCTCCAGCCTGTCTTAGCTTTATGCCCTGCGGCATGATCTTCGGCTACACAATCTGCGCCTTTGTGGCGGTGCGGAACGAGAAGGCGACGGGCCTCACCTACTATGGACCCCTGATCCTGGGCGCCTGCTGTGCGTTGATCACGGCCCTGGCCATGCTCACGGTTAAGTACGTGAAGAAGTGCATCGTCTACTGGCAGTCGTGGCTGCTCCTCGTCGCCGGTGCCTTCAATCTCATTGCCAGCTGTTTCTACTTTGCCGATGGATTCGGTGAGTCATGACCAGAGATTAGATTAGGCACAGCCAACACCCCCAAGCAGGTCAAGATGAGGGTTTTCTATTAAGATCTCCTTTTACCCTTGCAGACCACGTTGGCGCCTACATTTCGTATGTGGCCCACAGCATGACCTTCGTGGCCGGCTTTAGTTTCCTGCACACTATTAGCTCCAAGAGTGGCCGCTCGGCGATGATCTCGGCCAGCTGCAGCTGCTACCTGCTGGGAGTGGCCTCGGCGGTGAGCCTGATAGTGGGCACCTACAGCCGGAACGTGAAGCAGTGGGCGGGACAGGCGCCGACCCCCGAGCAACTGACCGACGATCTCTATGTGAACTTTGCCGGAACCTACTTGAGCGTGACGGCCGCCATGCTGGCCATCCTGGTGGGCCAGAAGGTGCTCCACTTCGTGGGCACGGTGGATCTGGTGAACAGCCTGGACAACGAGCTGCGCATAGCCAACGCCAATGGCAGCATCTTCGAGCCGCGCTCGGAGGTGATCAAGCGGCTGCAGTTCTTCTACGTGACCAAGAACCAGGAGTGGAACATGATGCTGCTCGTGCTCTTCACGGAGGCCGTCCAGTTCGCCCTCTTCGTGTACTTCATCTACTGGTTCAGCCTGAACGAGGCCGTGCGGCTGACGGAGCTGTCCGGCATCGACGCCATGTTCTGGGCGATCTTCGGGGGCAGCCTGCTGGCCCCCATCTGCCAGTGGTTCCTCTCCGTCAAGGTCACCTTTGTGTCGGCCCAGATGGCGCTTGTGGTGTTCACGCTGATGGCCATGATCCAGTGCAGCGTCTCGGACTCCAGGTGGTCGCTCTGGCTGCTGCTGGTCCTCTTCGGCGCGTCCTACTCCAGCCAGCAGATAGCCCTGCTGGAGGTCACTCACCTGCGCCTCACCGAGTGTGTCGTGTGCTGCTCGTACATCTTCAAGCTGGTCAGCACCAGCATCGTGTACCTGTACTTTGTGGCGGATGCCGAGAACTCCTACTTCTACGCCACCGACTCGAGCATCCTGATGGCCCAGGGGTTCGTCTTTATGATCATCAGCTCGCTGCTGGCCCTCATTGTGGGCATGAAGGTGCCTCGCACGCACCGCGCCCACCTCCTGGACATCCAGTACGAGCTGTACGGCATTATCTTCATGAATCACCAGATCGAGCAGCTCAACGTCCGCTGGCTGAACGACGGCACCATTCCCACCATCAGCCAGTGAATAACGAATAACGAGTACCTCGGGACACCTCAGCCTCAGTGTAAACAACGTAAATGTAAACATAAAACAGGTTTCGTACAACTCGAACGCAATTAACTACAGATATTACCAATTAAAGCCACATTTTTGTGATTAACACTTTGAATAAACTAGGGAGAGGAATGTCTGGCTGGGAGCGCGGCTAAAACCAACAACAATCAAGATGGAAAGCTACGGTCGAATGTGTCCGACTGTGAGATACCCGGTACCCAAAGCATTGTGGGTGAAATTAAATAGCATATGAATATGAAAAAAAGAAAATGTTAACAAATAAACACAATTGTTGGTGAAAACATGTTGAGCAACACCCAAAAGAGACAAATGTTGCTAGGGACATGTTAAGCAACAGGATGTTGCAAAATGTTTTTATGATCATGTTGCAACATGCATTGGTGCTGTCAACACAGAAAAAGAAGAAGAAGCACGCACAGAAACTTTATTGTTCAATAACTTCCATGTTTATAATCCGATTTTACTCAAATTTTCAGAAAACGTCCACATAAAGCGAGTTATTTATTTAATATATTTACTTCTAGCTAAAAATCAGGTCTATAGCTTATATAAAGTTTTTAGTGATTTTTTTTTTTGAGGCGGAAGTGGGCGTGGCTTAATTTAAAAACAAACTTGATCTGCGTACAATGCTATTTCCAAATTTGGTGGCTCTAGCTCTTATAGTCTCTGAGATCAGTTGATTCATACAGACGGACGGACGTACGGACAGACGGACAAAATAAAAATCGGAGGCCTTAGAGCACGTTGCTTTTCCCGAGGATTTTTAGCTTTTGCTCCTTCTTCCCCAAAAAAGGGGCACCATCAAAAAGATATAAATTTGTCATAATAAAAACTAATAATAATAATACGTCATTGTCTAGTGAGTTGCCCGAATAAGTACAACCCGTACATTAAAATTAAGCTCTTAAGTGGGATTCAGGAGATAGTGGCTAGTAGTTTTAGATATTCTTTTATTATCGGTTTATTTTAAGAGGGCTAAGACTAGCGTCTAATGGAGATAACCTGGACGGCGGCTGTGTGATCGCGACAAAAGTGGCTGGCACAAGCGGAGACATTCGCACAGGGAGTCACCTTGTAGTCATAAATGCCTGCAAAAAAACAATAAATAAAAACAAACTCGAGTAAAATAAACTAATAAAACAAGTAGGAAAGCTAGGAAAGAGTGATGAATCTGGAAAACTTACGCAGCTTCTCCATGAACTGATGCAGAGTGTCCACATTCCGCACCGTGCTGGCCAGCAGCATTTCCAGCTGGCTGCCCCGTCTCGTGTAGAAGAAATCCATGGCGGCCAGCAGAGCATCGAACTGGGAATCGTCATAGATCACATCGGCGGCGAGAAGCAGATCCGTTTCGGCGTAATCCTGCCAAGGGAACTCGCTAACCGCATCCCAGCGAAGCTGCTCCGCCTTGGGCGCCTGGTCGGAAGCTATTTCCGCGAAATTCAGGCCAATATTCTCGCGCATCAGCTGGACGCACGGCTCACTGCCATCGGTGATGAGAACCTGACCGGCCTGCATCGCCATGGCGGGGAATTTCAGGAGGATGCCAAGTAGCCCGGCTCCAGCGCCCAGCTCCACTACATTCTTGCCGCGGACCAGGTCACGGTGCTCCACCAGGTAATCGGCCAGGGCCAGCGCAGCCTCCCAGGTACATAATCCTGTTGTGCCCTCGCTGACAAAGCTATTGGACTCGCGGAGCGTGATACAGGCGTCCGGCTGCAGTATGTAGTGTTTGTAGGAATAGGCCTTGCCCGGATCAGAGCCTTCCGCCATCCGGTTGCACAGGCTGCCGTATATGTCGTCGTGCACCTCCTTCTGGTCCTTGAGCAAGTGCATCAGCTGCTTGAGGAAGGCCTCCACGTAGCTGCGCCGCACCGGATACCGACGGTTCAGCGGGTGGCGGCAGGTGGCTTCCATGAGAACCTCCTGCTCCTCCCAACTCAACGGCAGCTTGACGGACTGAAACGGAAACGAAGCTGCTGGAGATGAGATTCAACAGGTGGCCACAGTAATTCGAAGCGAATACTCACAGACCAGGCCACTTTGTTCACGGGATAGCAGCAGAGAAACTGCTGCTGGAGCTTTCTGTATTTTTCCGTCATTTTTCGCAGCTCCAACGGCTCTTGTCGCGTCTAATTTGAAATTAAACTAAAAACTTCGAAGTTCGAAAGAGGCAACGTGAAGTGGAATGGAATAGAGCAGGAAGATACATCGAAGCAACATCGATAAGTCGATAAATCGTTTCGACTGGGACTGCATTTTCCATTTCTGGGTTTCTGGGGAAAGCATTATTATGTTGCGATCGCGTAGGACAGATAACAAGGGCTATAAAGATTGCAAGTTATGTACGAATTTTATTCGCAGTTGCATTGGCGATTTTTGAGTCCCAATGTGTATCGTTTTCAAACATCTTTAATCGGCTCTATGTATTACTCCTGAAAAGTACCCAGTTAATTGATTCTGTTATACCTATTAAAAACAAGTCAAGTTAAAAGATGAAATGTGCGCAATTTCGGGAGATTATCCGAATCTACTGCAAGGAACGGGCATTGGATATTGATAAGCTTGTTTTTTGTCATCCCGTAGACTCTTGTACTATTCCTAATTGAAAAGGTATGCACTTTTTCAAAACTGCCGAAATGAGAAATGCAGTCGTAGTGGAAACCGTGCTTTCTTACCCCGACACTCACGAGCCAAAGTCCCGTAGCTAACTGATGTGACCGCAGTGGCGGATTATGGCGGCAGTTGAACCTTGGCCACACTGGGCAGGAGCTCAACGAAACTAAACTAAACATAATCCCCGAACAATAAACAATTATCGGAATCGCTCAGCAAACCCGACAGGCGACCTTCGGATGAGACAGCTCCTGGGGGCGAAAGCAGCAGCAGCAGCAGGCAGTGTGAGAGACGTCGTCATTGCCGCCAGCTGTCCAGCAGCACGGCAACAGCAATAACAGCACGGCAGTAACGAGGTCGCAGGTCGCCCCAAAAGAGGAGGAGAAGGCGCAGGAGCAGGAGAGTAGGAGTTGGAGGTGTGTATCTGTGTACTCTTTGCACATCAAATGCAAAGCCCAAGCCCAGGCCCACGCCCACGCCCACATCCGCCGCTTTCTCCGCCGTCCAAGGCACACGTACATATCTTGAGCGTGGCGTGTAATTGCCGTGAATAAATAATGCGATGCGGATGTGTGCGAGTCGTGGCCGTCCATCTGTGGGCTACATTATTATTATTACTGCTGCTGCCGCTGCGGCTAATGGATTGAGTTTTTTCCCTTACAAGAGAGCCATGCGCCTTAACAAGTCGGAGCTAAACTCTCTTGCCAGCAACTCAGCCACCCGATTCGACAAGGAGGGCCTGCTCATCTTCAGCGACCGCCAAGAGGGCTTCCTGTGGCGCAGCAGCGAAGGTACGTACGAGATAAGGGGTTAATCACCCGGACCGCATCCGTCATCCGTCATCCGCTGCATATATACAAGTGGCCTTGATTACACACGCACGCTGAATCCGTACCATCCACACTCGAGAGTCCTGCTCTTGGCTTATGCACTTCACCTCTCCCCTTCTGCCCCACAGTGCGCGTTGAGCGTTGGTGTAAGCTACGTGGCAACTTACTGTTTTACCTCAAGGACAGGGACCCCAAATCGCCGGTGGTGGGCGTTCTGGTGCTGGAGAACTGCTGCCCGCGCATCCACAATGAGGAGCGCGATCCCGAGGGCTATGTCTTCGATCTAGGTGAGATGCCGCCGCTCTTCCCCCTTGATCAATAATCGATTTTCGGTCTCTCAGACTTCAAGGACAGCATCTCGGAGCGCTTCATCACGTACACATCGGCGGAGCGCCTCGCCTGGGTGGCCAGCATCGAGGATGCGTCCAATGAGAAGCTAAACCTGCTCATCCGACAGCTGAGGGAACAGATTGAGGCCAAGACCAGAAGAATGGGCAATCACATTGACCTGGGCATGCCCCTGGCGCTGGAGGAGCACCAGCAGCAGGAGGAGGAGGTGTTGCCGCCGCCCGTTGAGGTGGCGGCGGCGCCCTTTGAAGGTGATCTTATACAGTTTTAAACCAAACAAAAAACAAACAATCGGTGGCAAGCCGAGTGCCGGAGAAGGAAGGCGACGTTTTCGTTTTTAATCTGAATATTTACACCCAGAGTCCGAGTCACCCTCACTTGCACTTGTACTCCTCCGCTCTCGCTCACTTTCACGCATGCTCATCCGGTCTAAGGTCATTAAAATCAGCCCCAACAGCCCCAACAGCTTTATCTATTATATATTGTATTGTTTGTACATAGAATCCCCATCAATCCTGCCCAGCTTGGATTGGATTTCCAAAGGAACTGAACTAGATTGAATTTATTCGTTGAATAAACTTTGTTTTGCTTTTGAATTTAAACGTTAAATGCTGTGTTTGTTGTTACTTACCCCTTTGTTCGTTACTCACCCCTAGTCCTTAGTCCTGCCGCCCTCCCTTCTGCTTACCTTCTGCTCTTCTTCCCACAGATCTCGATCTCTCGGAGCTGCCCCTGTGCGAGACGGCCCTCTCCTGCGACAGCCTGCCGGTGAATGCTTTGGGGCGAAGTCCCAACCCGCAGGTGGTCTGCTCGCTGCTGGTGCCGGGTGGAGGCGCAGATAACGACTCTTACTGGCGGGAGCACGCGCGCACCGAGTTCCAGGAGCGCACGCGCAGCCCCCAGTTCCTGTGCACGATGCGCTTCCACCGCAGCGCCAGCTTCTCGGCCACCACGCGGCTCCGCTTCAGCGTAATGGATGTGCGCGAGAGGATGACGCTCACGGCCCTGCCGCTGGGCCACGCCGAGGTGGCCCTGGGCGCCATCCAGGACACCACGCGGCTGCGCATGCCGCTCACCGCGCCGCGCGGCGGCGATTGTGGCTTCATAACGCTGACCTCCTGGTCCCCGGACGCCGCCGCCGTCGCCACGGAGCCCGGCCAGGCGGGGCAGGGGCCACCGCGCTCCAGCACCCAGCTCTTTGACACAGCGGGCACCGTGGGCAGCAGGAGAGGTAAGATCCCCCGGGTTAGGTGCTTCCAACTGTGATTACTATAAGAGCTACTCCCTGGACAGCCCATCGCCGCACCCAGTCGCTGCCGCCGAAGCTGAGCGTGCGCCTGTTCGTGCCGCAGCAGTGCGGCCTTCAGCGCGTGTGCTCCCATCCCCGGATGCGCACCTACCGGCTGCACTCGTCCCTCGGAGCGGACATCAGTGTGCAGGAGACGCTGCTGGAGTCGCGCCTGTGCTGCCTGCTGCCCCAGCAGCTGCTCTCCATTTGGATCCAGCGCGAGAAGGAGCTGCTGCAGGAGATCTCGGGCATGGGCGAGCTGAGCGGCGAGTGGCGCTGGCGCCAGATGAACCTGCTCGAGGAGCATCTGCGCCTGCTCAAGGACTACTCGCAGGCCAAGCAGAACATCCAGCAGCTGGCCCGCGACGGCGTCTTCTACAAGCGCTCCTCGGCCAAGGCGGACGAGGCGCTCGAGTTCCTGCCGGTCAACCTGCATGTCCAGCGGATGTGGGCCCAGAACGACACGCTCCAGAGGCGCGGCCTTCTCGACGTGATCACTGTCGGAGCCTTCACGCGTCACGATCCCAAGGGGCACAAGTGCGGGGGGCTGATCAAGTAAGTAACCTACTTCATTAGCTCCATTACTCCCCTAACTACCCCTCCTTCAGGCTCCTGCAGGAGAGCAAGTCCTGGAAGCTGGAGCAGGGCGACGCCTGCAAGGTGCAGACGGCCAATGACGCCGTCCAGACCACCAAGCAGCTGCGCAAGGAGATCGTCGAGTTGATGTCGCAGCTCCTGCAGCTGGCCAGCCGGCGCAGCGCCCAGGACATGATGCCGCTGTGCAACCAGATGGTGGCCCTCACCCGCACCCTGCTCTCCATCTGGGAGCCGAGCATCGTCGAGGAGGGCGTGGCCTTCATCGAGCGCCATCGCATCATCGAGGAGCCCGAGAACGTGCTGATGGAGCCCATGTCCCCCTTCCGCAAGATCACCCAGCAGCTGACGGCCTTGGAGCTCAAATCCCCCGAGCTGGAGGACTTTGCCACGCCCGTGATGGCCCCGCCGGATCTCTGGCCACGCGGCCAGCAGCTGGCCCTGATGCGCTCCAACAGCTGGCACTCGCCGAGCAGCTCGCTGGACATCCGGGCCATCGACTCGCTGCAGCACGAGGTCAAGTCCTACAACGAGCACCTGCGCAGCCTGGAGCGGAGCGGGGCCAGGCCGGAGGAGGAGCCCGGCGAGGAGGAAGTCACATATCAGTCGCTGCCGGTGACCTGGCCCACCGCCACGGGCCTCCCTCCTCCTCCTCCTCTCCCTCCCGTGGTGCAGCTCATCGACTTGGATGAGTTGGGGCGGAGCCAAAGGCAGCAGCGGCAGCGGCACCCTCCGGCCGGCTTCCTGGACACCAAGCTTATGAGCTCCTCGCCGTCGGCCAACTACTACCGGCCCACGGAGGAGCCGGAGCCCCTGGACCTCACCCAGCTGAACATCGAGGCCAGCGTGATGTGTCTGGTGAGCAAGCTCAAGTTCTTCTGCGGCCACTGCGACAGCCCGGCCATCCGGCTGCGCCAGCCCAAGGCCCAGGCCAAGCGCAGGGAGGGCTTCACGGTGGCCCCGGCCCCTCCGCAGCAGGCGCCGGACGTGATCGTGGCCCCCAAGCCAGCGCCGCAGCTCGAGCTGGATCTCAGCGAAGGGCAGGCTGGAAAGGCTTCCTCCGCGGCCAAGAAGAAGGGAAACAAGTTCACCGACGGCCTGGATCTCTCGCTGACCACCGACTGGGAGGCCGAGCTGCGGCCGAGCATGCGCAAGCTGCGCCACGCCATGGACCGGCTGCTGAAGACCGCCCGGCTGATACACTCGGTGCAGCGGCTGCAGCAGGACGTGCGCTGCAACAGGCTCCAGGCGAGCATCATGTACCGGCGGGATGTGTGCTTCTCCCAGGCGGTGAGCATCGAGGATGATTCCCCATTATTTTCCTCTTGAAAATCCTTTCTCTTCGCAGATAACCTCGCTGGTCACCTCCCTGATGCTGCGACTGTGGGGCAGCGAGCTGGACATGGCCTACCTGGTGATGCTGCGCGACCTGGGGCCGCTGGCCTACTTCGAGGGCCTGCTCACGCTGTACGGCAACGAGGCGGACATGTGGAGCGACATGTGCATCGCCATCGAGGACTTGTCCGCCGTCAACTTCCAGCTGGTGCGGGCGCAGGGTGACGCCGCTCTGGCGCCCACGCCTCGGATTACTGGCTCCCGACAGGCTTTGGAGGTGCAGCTGCCTGTGCCAGAGCACTCGCTGCCCGGCAATGGCACCTCCATCTCCTTCAAGGTCACGCCCGTCTTCTTCAACATTGGGATCAACGAGAAGGCCAGCTTCGCGGAGACCCTGGGCCAGACGCGGGAGCAGCACCGCTCCAACTGGGACAATTACCTCGTGCTGAGCAAGTACTTTGGACGCTATCGGAAGCTGGGACTCGGCTCCGTCGAGGTGGGTGAGTCGCTGCGCTCCCTGCTGGGCCTGATGGAGCAGCAGCTGCGGGCCAACGTGTCCAAGAATGTGAAGATTCTGCATTTGGCCGAGGATGCCTGCCGGCTGATGGACGGACTGCGGTTCACCTCGTGCAAGAGCGCCAAGGATCGCACCGGCATGGCGGTGACCCTGGAGCAGTGTCGTGTCCTTGTGCGCGAGTTCCAGCTGCCGGCCAAGCACGTGCCCTACGCCCTGAGTACCATGAGAAGGTGAGTAGAAATCCGAATCCGTGCATAACCTCTAAATTGGATATGGCATAGTGGGAATAGTTTATAATGAATGCGAAACGGTTTTCCAACACTATCTTTTGTTTAGAGCTCAGAATAGTGCTTGTAATGAATGAATCTTTTCTTGTTAGCTTATAATAGTGCTTATAATGAATGAGAAACGGTTTTCCAACACTATCTTTGAGCTTAGAATATAATGAATGCCGTTGCTCATTCATTTTCCAACACTATATATTGTTTCGAACTCAGAATAGTGCTTGTATCTTATCTTTTGTTTTTAGCTTAGAATAGTGCTTATAATGATTGAGGATCCTTTTTCCAACACTATATTTTGTTCTTTGTTTTTTAAGTGCGGATATATTTTGTGGTATCCGTGCATAACTCTCTAAATCGGATATTGCATAGTGGGAATAGTTTATAATTAATTAGAAACGGTTTTCCAACACTATATTTTGTTTCGAGCTCAGAAGAGCGCGTGTAATGAATGAGAAACGGCTTTCCAACACTATATTTTGTTTATAGCTTATAATGAATGAGAAACGGTTTTCCAACACTATCTATTGTTTCAAGCTCAGAATAGTGCTTATAATGAATGAGAATCTTTTTTCCAACATTATCTTTTGGTTTGAGCTTAGAATAGCGTTTGTAATGATTGAGCTTAGAATAGTGCTTATAATGATTGAGGATCCTCTTTCCGACACTATATGTTGTTTTTTGTTTTTTAAATGCGGATATATTTTGTGGTATCCGTGCATAACTCTCTAAATTGGATATTGGATAGTGGGAATAGTTTATAATGAATTAGAAACGGGTTTCCAACACTATATTTTGTTTCGAGCTTAGAATAGTGCTTGTAATGAATGAGGAACGGCTTTCCAACACTATCTTGTTGTTAGCTTATAATAGTGCTTATAATGAATGAGCAACGGTTTTCCAACACTATATATTGTTTCGAGCTCAGAATAGTGCTTGTAATAAATGAAAAACCTTTTTCCAGCACTATCTTTTGTATTTAGCTTAGAATAGTGCTTATAATGATTGAGGATCCTTTTTCCAACACTATACTTTGTTCTTTGTTTTTTAAATGCGGATATATTTTGTGGTGTCCGTGCATAACTCTCTAAATTGGATATTGCATAGTGGGAATAGTTTAAAATGAATGCGAAACGGTTTTCCAACACTATATATTGTTTCGAGCTCAAAATAGTGCTTGTAATGAATGAATCTTTTCTTGTTAGCTTATAATAGTGCTTATAATGAATGAGAAACTGTTTTCCAACACTATCTTTTGAGCTTAGAATATAATGAATCCCGTTGCTCATTCATTTTCCAACACTATATATTGTTCCGAGCTCAGAATAGTGCTTGTAATGAATGAGGAACGGTTTTCCACCCCTATCTTTTGTTTCGAGCTCAAGAGTGCTTGTAATAACGAATTACAAATGCTTTTCCAACACTATTCTTTAGAGCTTAGCAGCGTTTGTGTGTTTTAGAGTTCTTTGTATTTTAAATGTGTTTGTTATAAATATTTTCTGGCTTCTGTTTCAGCGAGGGCACACGCATGGACAACGTACTCAAGAACATTGGAAAGCGAAAGTACGCATTCAATCGAACTCAGGTGTCCTTCCTGCCGGCTGTGTACAGGCCGCCAGTTGGCAGCTATGGCAAGGCGCAAACTTAAGGATTCCAGGTCCGTCTATTCCCGATTACCGAGTACTTAATGCGCTGCAAACAGGACCTTGTGATGACAACGAGACACAATAGGAATATATATATAACTGTGCCAAAAACCAAACAGATTAACCAAACACACATTAGCGAGGAATCTATCTTCCCTTCGGACAATTGTTAAACGCTTCACATACTTATAATCCAAGTCCAAATCCAAATCCTATACTTACACTTAGGCTATATATCCACACGTAGTCTTTTTGGTTTACAAAGGCAAGGCAACACACGAACATGTACTTTAACGACTCATCATGTACTTCCAGTGAATAAAAACGAACTTGTTAAACAATTACAACCACTAATAGTCCTGGACGCGGCCGGTCTGCAGGCGCTGCTTGCGGATCTCGGTCTTCAGCCACGAGGGCACCTCGCTGCCGATGGGATGGGCATTGGGGTAGCGCAGCGGGGCCTCGGGGCCATCGAAGGGATGTGTCTTGGCCAGCTTGCGCTCCAAGTACTCCTTGTTGAGCCGCTTCTGGTCGCGGTGCTTGTCCATGTACAGATTGAAGGGCTGCTTCAGCGGGAAGAACTTCTGGTCGGCCAGGTAGGGCTTGGGGAAGTCGTACTCGTACACGGGCTCCTTGCACTCTGCGGAAGCACAGGAATAAGAATAAGCAATCTGAGGGCATTCAATTACCCGAAGCATACTCAAGACATCATGGTAGAACTGCGACAGTGACTCATCCCAGTTGGTTTGATAGAAGGCCAGGCCAGCCGGCGTCAGCTGCTCCTGGTGCTGGCGGTAAAAGTCCAGGGTGCTAAAAGTTCGCTTCGTTAAATCGCTGTAGTCGGCCTCGGCCAGCAGATAGGAGCCGAGATCCAGGCGCCCCTGCTGCTTGTAGAGCACAAAGACCATGCGCTGGTAGCCCACGCCGCGGGGCGGGAAGGGAGGCAGATACTCGGCCAGCACCTGGCCCTCGCTCACCTGGCCGTTGGGTATGTTGGCGCTGCCAAAAGATTAAAGAAATTTAGATCAGTGTCCGTGTTCCCACTCCTACAAGACGCGTCGCTCACATAAGCCAATGCAGACACTCTGCCGACGCCTCATTGGTGAAGTGCGCATCGGGATTCGTAGCCACCAGAGTCCAGAAGGTCTCCGAGGTGGCCTTCTGGCCGGTGATCGGATCCAACAGTCCGTTGAAGACAACCTGCGGCGCCTTTGTCGCCTCCCCCGGCTTAATCACGTTGCCATTGTAGACAGGAGCCAGGCGCTCGCCGTTATCCATCTCGTAGCTAATGTTGAGTGGCACTCTGGGCACGAAGTAGGCGCTGCCGTACAGATGCTCGAAAATGCCGTAGTGGTCCGCCATCAGGCGCAGATCGTGGTGGCCCGTCGTCTTCACATACACCTCCTGCACCTTGTCCAGGTCGATGATCACTGTCAGCAAGCAAACAATAGTAATAATTAGTTAATAATTCAAGATTTATTCGCATAAACTCACATTTATTGCTCCGCGCCAGCTTTTCAAGCTCCTTGCTGGTGCGCTGCGCCTTCAGGTGTTCCAGTCGCATCTTCAGCTGTGCCGATCGCGACTCCTTCAGGTGCGGGAAACCAATGTTGACGCGGGCCACCACCTCAGGATCCGACACGGTCTCCGCTGTGCGAAACCGAGACAAAGGCGGTTACATCAACAGGACCAGCAGGTGTATTTAAGACCTTACCTCGCAATCGCTGCTCCAGCGTCCGGGCGACTCCCGGCGGCTTGCCGCGGATAGTGTGTCCTTGACGGGTGCCAGTGTACAGGACACTGGGCACCCGACTGCCGTGAATGCCTTGATTGAGACAGCTTTTCATTAACAAATTACTGAACGACATAATGTTTTGTAATTCGCAGGCCGCTCGCGTTTTTCCAATAGAGGCGGGAGCCTTTCGATAGCACTCGTATATCGAATACTTCAGTGAGTCTATCGATTTGCGTTCCCACTTGAAAATATGTGCCTCACACCTCTAGCAGCCTGACCGCCGATAAATCGATGGATTTGAGCGGAGCTTTTGAGCTGTCCAAAAGTAACGGTTAATGCGTATGGCTGAAAAGAGCATCGACTGGAGAAATCAGAATCAGAAATCAGAATGCATTTTATTTTGCTAAATTTGTTGCTATTGCTTGTCCTACTACTGGTTTACACACCACCTAGTCGAGCTGAGGAGCTGCTGGAACTGTCTTGCATCACGGACGCTCAATGCTCGCAGTTCGAGCGCGGACACTGTGTGGCCATGGAATGCATTTGTACGGCACGTGACTCGGACGAGCGGGTGGCCTGCCGCCCGCACGAGGAAAAACTGACGAATATCATTGGCGGTCCATGTCCCTGCCCACAGCCGGATGCGGAATGCATCCGCGATCAGTGCGCCTGCCTCCAGGACTATGTACCCAGCGCCGATCGGAGGCGTTGCCTCCCGGAGGCGGTACGTAATGGTGGAAAATGCGAATTTTCACGGCAATGCCAGCTGACGGACAAGTTTAGCACGTGTTTGGAAGACCGTTGCGTCTGCCGGAACAACTTCGAGCTCCACGAGGGACGCTGCTTGGCCGTGCTACGTAAGTTTGCTCCTAAAAAATAAATACTACCGATGAGTTACCAAGGCACATACATTTCCACAGAGTCAAGCTGTCGGGCGAACACCGATTGTGGCACCTGCGGCGCTTCTCTATGCTTGAGCAAGATGGGGAAGTGCGCCTGCGCAGAGAATTACGTCCACAACCGAAACATGACCAAGTGCATCGCGGGCTCGGCTTACGGCAGTAGCTGCGACCACAGTGCGCCCTGCCAAGTGACCCTCGGTGGCTCTGCCCAGTGCCTGGATCATCACTGCACCTGCCGGGCCACACACTACCCCAGAAGGGTAATCAACGCGGTGGCCAAGGAGAGCGATATCGACGAGGATGTCAGCCCCAAGGATCGGATCAGTTGCGAGCCCATCGTGTCCTTTGGAGACTACTGTCGCCACAATGGCGACTGCCAGATGCAGCCCTTGGAGCAGACCAGTGCTCCAGTTGCCCCAATTGCTCCAGTGGCCATGGTGTGCCAGTGGGGCGAGTGCGGCTGCAGCGAGACCCACCAACTGCACGACAACAAGTGCATCCCCAGGGTGACTATGGGAGCTGCACATCACCGCCCAGCTTGCCTGGGCTTCCTAGTGGCCCTCCTCAGCTCCGTTTGCAGCTTACAATTGTTCTTTATTTAGGTTTAGTAAACAAAATGTTGGATTTATATGGAAAAAAAAGAAATATATAACGATCGAGTAATCTATCGAGAGGCAGATCGATCTCATAGGCCGATCCTGGCCGGCGTGCGACGGGGCGTGGCGTTGCCAGGCGTGGCGATCTCCTGCTTGGCGGCCAGCTGCTCCTCCCGCTGTGCCACCTGCTGCTTACGCTCCTCCATTTCGTGCTGCGCCTGCAGCATCTGCTCCTCCATCTCCTTGAGGTGCTCGGCCGCCTGCTTCTTCTTCTCGCGTCCACTGCGTCCGGACTCCTTGACGGAGAAGAACATGGGGCCCAGCTCCGCCAGCCAGTAGCCATCGACGGCGGTGGCGCACTGCATATACTCCTTGGCGGTCATGATCAGCTCGTGGTAGACGACATAGTCCGGCGTGGTGCCCAATCCGTACAGGGCGGACGTGGGATGCAAGTGGCAGGGCATGCCCGTCCGCAGGTTCACGTACTCCCCAATGCCCTTCAGTCGCGCCGCCTGGTAGAAGTAGGCCGAACAGATGCACTTGCGCACGACGTCCCAGTCGGTGCCGCAGCTCTTCACGGCTATATTCTGCTGGGTCATGATGTCCTTCAGCTGCTGGCGCACCTCGCGAACCTTCCGCATCGCCTTGATGTGGATGAAGTGCTCGTTGCACCACGAGGAACTATAGCTGTGTGGGGGAAGGTGGTGGATGGGATGAGTATTAAGTAATATATGCCAGATCTAGATAAAATATATACTCAAGCGGTATAACGAGTTTAGTATAGACCTGATACTTCATATCAAATGTATACTTATGAGTTTCTATACTCTATAAGTTTAATTGTGTATTTTCTAGTATTATTCCTTTACGAAACTACGTCGAAAATTCGATAACATATCGCGTTAGCTGGAATTTAGTACGTTTCTGTTTGTCGCGTTAGTGATTTTTCTCAAGTCTTGGTGCAGTTAAGTATTACTTTTATACTTTCGTAGTATCAAATTAATAAGCATCTTATTACGAAATTATAAATACTCAAGAGTATAGAGTTCATGTAACAATACGTGGGCTGCTACATATATTTCTGGCCTAATAATGAAAATACGAATATTTATTAAGGAAAATAGTTTTATTGTTTTTCAAAATATTCTCCATCAAGATTTACACACTTTTGCATGCGCTCAAACCAATTTTCGAAGCACTTTTTCCACTCTGATTGACACACCTCAAAAACATGGTTTTTGAATGCTTCAACAGCATCTTCTGGCGACGAAAATCGTTGACCACGCATTTTCTTCTTGATGTGAGGGAATAAAAAGAAGTCATTTGGTGCCAAGTCAGGACTGTACGGCGGATGACCCATCAATTCGACGTTTTGGCCAGTCAAAAAGGCGCTGGTTTGAGCCGATGTGTGAGAGCTCGCATTGTCATGGTGCACAATGATTCGTCTTCCCTTG
>VNJZ01006494.1:0-120323 GCA_008042795.1 Drosophila asahinai
AAATATTAAAGTTTTCTGGAGTTGCCCTGCTAACTTGATATCAACTTAGCAGGGCAACTTTATGTTTTTAAAAAATAAATATAAAATCTGGAGCAACAAATTTTTTTGTTCCGTAAATAATTTGCGAATAATTAGCGGCAAATTCTGAGCAAGAAAGATTTTGGAAATATTAAAGTTTTCTGGAGTTGCCCTGCTAACTTGATATCAACTTAGCAGGGCAACTTTATGTTTTTAAAAAATAAATATAAAATCTGGAGCAACAAATTTTTTTGTTCCGTAAATAATTTGCGAATAATTAGCGGCAAATTCTGAGCAAGAAAGATTTTGGAAATATTAAAGTTTTCTGGAGTTGCCCTGCTAACTTGATGTCAACTTAGCAGGGCATCTAAAAAATTAACTAAAAAATTCCGCGGCAAATTTTTTTTTCCCGTAAATAATTTGCGAATAATTAGCGGCAAATTATGGTATAATCAAAAGTTTGATTTTCCAAAGTTGCCCTGCTAACTTGATGGACATCGCAGAGCACTTTAATGGCCAAAACGAAAAAAAAAACGTCCAAAGAAATTAAATGAAATGGAAATCAAATAGAAATCAATGAGACAAAATGAAAGTGAGGAATTTGTTGTTGTTTTTTTTTTTATTATTTTGGGTGTGTCTGTTGACCGGTCTTCAATTTCTTTCATTTTTTGGTTTTTGTTTGCTGCCAATGTTGGTGGCTTCCCGCCTCAGAACACAGAAAATTCATAATTAATTTTTAATGAGGCCGAGGAGCAGCAATTTTCGCTGAAAGAATGACATACACTCTAGCCGAGAGCTGGAGGAGTGAAAAATTGGCTTAAATATTTTATAAGCTGAGCGGCATTTGTCAAAAATATTTGGCACACGAAGCTCTTAAGAAATGAGGAACGGGGCGAAGTAAGCCCATCAACACTAGACCGCCAGATTGAGGTTGCCCCGGAGAAAAGGGAACAAGTTAAGGGAATTTAAAGTAAGATTTTGAAGTTCTTAGACAGCATAGAGCTAGTTAAAATTAATTGTCATAATAAAAACATGCTTAGTACTAAATTAAGTCATATTTATGATTAAGAAGAGAGTAATAAAAGTGATAAATAATATAGTAGGAAATTACCCTGCTTACCAAGAGCTTTTCTAGACTTCTTTTCTAGTTTTTTACAAGCAATATCCATTAGGTCCTTGCTGAACAGTGCTATTTATGCAGGGCTCAAACCCCATTTCCGCTCAAGAGGCCCGTGCACGGCGACAAACAGTCGCAATCCATCCAGCCAGCAATCAATCAATCAATGGATCGATCAAGAGCCTCCACTGTCGAGTGATAGATGCAAAGATAATGGAGAAGTTGACTGGGAAAAAGCAAGCCACTTGGAGAAATTTAATAAAACCTCGGACCGGACAGGGCTTCCGTGTTCTTTTCAAGAGGCAAGATTTTTTCTTACTTGGGCTTCGCGAGCGCGCGGTGATTGGAAACCCGTTTGATGCCTGTGATGCCATTGGCAAAAGAGTAATAACACAAAAAATATACGTTAATAGAATTTTAACGGGGCGCTGCGAGAGTAGCGAAGCTTGGGCCTATACTTGGACTGGGAACTCGGGCCTCAGAACGCCCACAAGGGCGTGTCGAAGTAAAGAAAAACAACCAAGAGCCGCCGTTGTTGGGCAACTGCTGAGCAACAGTTAGGTAACTGTAATCAATCAGAGTAACTCGGGCTAATTACTGGGGAGCCAAAGGGGCTGGGAGAGACACCAGAACTAGGGGAACTCTCTGACTTAATTAAACGCAAAAAGCCCGCTAGGCAAAAGGCATTTACAATTTTCACAAAATTAAACAACAAATTGCGTAATTTGCCTCAGCTGCATGGCTAATAAACTGTAATGAGGAGGCGGTCCAGCAGCAGGGCAGCAGCAGGGAGGCGTGGCTATGCACATATTTGCTTTTAGGCGGATTTATGAGCGAATTTTATTAGATTTAATAAACAGACAGAAAAAAAGGTTTAAGCCAGGTTTAAAATAAAAAATATCAGAATACGTAGGCTGTTGTTAAAGTATTTTAATAGTTAAAGGAAACGAAGAAATAACAATAGGAACTTGCAAACTATGATCAGTAAAGCGGTTATTAGGAAGAATTAAACTGGAGAAAGTAGGAAAATAAAATTAAATATACTTTGGATTAAAAAATTTATACAATATTAACTTCAACCTATAATCTTACCCTTATACCCATTTTCTTAATACCAGAGACTGTCTGTATAAATACTCCAATTGTCCAACTGTCAATCTTTTCTCAACTAGAAATCGCAACATTAGCTACACTAAAACAATATGATTTTCTCTTCAGTGCAGCGACTGTCAGATATGCAGTCGTCGTTTTTGGCAGCTCATTTAACAATTTGCCCATTCTGGAGTTGACAATTTGGAGTTGTAATCGATTTCCATAAAATATGAAAACGAATCCTCGTCTATGAAAGCACACACAGATACAGAGATACATATTTTCGCATTTAAATGCAAATCACGTTGATGGCTCTCCCCGCGTATGTGTGCTGCTGCTCATAGCCTTGGCAATACGAGCCAACGTATATGGCCAACAACAAGATGTACACATTAAGATACAAGATACATAAACACATTTGGCCCATTCGCTTGTATCCAAGTGGGTGTCTTTTGGTCGCTCTGTGTGTGCATGTTGTTGTTCTGGCATTTCTTTTTTTTTTGTATTATTTTTTCCTTTTTGTGTGTGTGCCGGGGAAAAAAAGTTGATTATGTGACGGCAAAGATTTCTTTTATGAGGACAAGGCGTGGTTCTGGTGTGTGAACAACATCCTGTTGGCAGGGAATATGTTCTGAAAGCGAATCTTATCTTTATGGATCTGAAAGAAGAACAAATAAAATTCAAAGTATTTATTGGGAAATAATAAAGGAAAAGGTGTTGGGAAACAAATAATAATAATAATAAATTTATAATTATTTGTAAACGCAAACCATGTGAAAATTGTGTAAGAAAATTGTGAAAATATGAAAAAGTATAAATATGTTTACTTAGGAGTTCTGAAGATTCTGTAATTACCTTTAAAGGGGGGTCCCTTATCTCATCCACTTACTGAAACATTATGAAACCATAATATTCTAAATTATATTACCATATTGGAGAGCAATGAATTCCAAAATTGTTACTGCTCTCTGTAAACTTTAATCAGAACACAATAAAAATTCATATGCAATACTCGTACAGTTACACGTTTTACGACCCTATTTATGAACCCAATTTGGCTTCTTTATCGACCGCCAGTTTATCGCAATTATGGGCTTAAACCAAAAATACAATTTTTAGACATTCCCACCACAACAATTTATGAATAAAGAACGCCAAAAGAGGAGAGCCAACATTTTTTTATAATCGACGCAATAAGGAAGGAAGACAAAACGAGAACCTTTAGACGACGGACGACGACAAGTGGCACATCAAACAAAAGCGCCAAAATGAGTGAATAGAGGGTAAGGGTAGAGGCAGGGGAAATGAGAGGGGAGGAGGAGCGGGGCAAACAAACAAAAAACGAAACGTAGCTCAAATATTTGCCAAGCGGTTTTCTGTAATAAAAGGTACGACACAGGTAGGTAAGGTAAGGTAAGGTGTATATGTAAATTTTCTATGAAGGGTCTTTTGGGTTTGAATTAAAAATCATTCATATTAATTATGCCCTCAAAGGTTTTTTCTGTAGCTCATGTTTCTCCCTCTCTTCATTTTTAAACGAAACTAGTTTAAAAATAAATATATTTCAAACGAAACTGAAATGTAAACTGAGAGCTAGAGAATAAACAAAGCTTAGAGTCATTTAAGGTACAAACATGAGTAAAAAGAGTAGCTCTGGAGCCTGGAAATTGGTTAAAAGTGTCGGGTTTTTGTTCAAAGAAAATATTGTTTACGTTTAAATGATATAAACAAGCTCACAAGACCCGCAAGGCAATGAAACTTCAATTTCCAGCGACTGTGTATGTATATTTTGGACAGATTGGACCCACATGGCCATCTAAGCTGCCGCTGACCATCCAACTGTTTGGCCATTTATCGATTTTTGGCCATTTTGTAGGCGTCCACGCAACGCGTTTTGGGTCTCGGTGAGTTGCCAAATCAAAATAATGTCCGACAATTAATTTTTCATAAAATATAATTATGAAATAATCATAATTTTTGGTAAACATTGATTGACAAACGATGGGACAGACAGAGGACAGTTGATGGATGAATGACGTGGAGTGAACCATGTTTGTTTTTGGGAAGGAGTGCCAGAGCAGTTCGGTTGGGAAATCGAACTTTAATCAAAACAATTAACACGAAAAATGTGTTAGCCACGAAACAGGCTGCTGCTGTTGCTGTGGCTCAGATCAACTTTCCTAAAGGTCGGTAACCGGTTTTTTGGTAGTTGCTGCTGCTGGCCAACGAATTTCAGAGACTCGCGACTCTGGGCCAACATTCTTGGTCTGTCCCCTCCAAGCCTTTCTCTCTTTCTCCCTCTCTGTTTGGTTAGAGGAACGCGGCTTTTCGCTTAGCGCCAAACATTACGTGTCCGTTAGCACTCAATAACAATTTTCTTGGGCGGCAAATTCAATTTAATTTTCACCAGAGGAGTAGAAAGAAAGAAAGTTGAATGAACTGGAAGAAGGTCGTTGGTAAATGCACTCAAATTTTATTCAGCCAGTCGAAAGGGCCCCACAAAGTTTGCCAAATTAATTGAATCAATGTCAATCAGTACTCCGCAGCCTGGTATGTCGATTGGGTTCAATCAAGATAAATGTTTTCTGGCTTTAATAATTTATGTGGGAATATTTGCTTCAATGGAGGTTAAACTACAACGAAATAAAGGCTAATAAATCAAGACAAATGTCTGGACAGAATTGCTAAATTATTAGTAATATTGTGTAGAGTTTTTGCAGCTACAAATAACTAAGAAATTGCTTTTGAAATTGCTCTTCTATAGCAGTATGCGATATCCTTTTCCTGCTGACAGTTGCATACGTTTTACTACAAATAATTGTCTCTAAATAAAGTTATTTCCTCTTTTGATTTCTATTTACATTCATTTCTAATTTTTTCTTGTCATTTCCTTGATATTTTATTTATTCTTCAAAATTTTTTATCTCAATTTTTCCAACCATTTGACTTTGAGTATTTCCCACACATTTCTCACGCAGCTCAACTGAAGTTTTGATGAATTTTCCTTGCAGCTTTTTCTTTCCATTTCGTTTTATTGAATTTATTTCTAACCCATCTTCTTCGGAGTTTTTTCTTCGACTCCTCTTTACCACCTGTCACTCTCGAATTCTGTTTTTTGTGCATTTCTTGTTTATTTCTTATGGCTTATTTGCATATTGTGCATATTTCGGTGGCTTGGCCAAGTTTTTCCTGCTTTTGCATTCAAATTTCAGTGGCTGAAAGAAATACGTTTTATGGCGATACACTAACCAAGGGGGATTATAGGTTTAAGTGAGCGAAATGACAAGAAATAATCTTAGTTTCGGCGGCTTTATTTATTTATTTCCCCTTTTCAGGGCATCTCAGATTCGCCGAGCTTGTTGTTTCCTCGCTGCGGCTTTTGTTACTCCGCAGCTCGTGAAGCTTTTGATAGCTCAGCATTTACATTTCATTTCATTTCGAATTGGAATTTATATATATTTCTCTGTGTCGTGTGTGTTTCCCTTTGTGTTTTGATTTATTTTTCAAACTGCGCTTTTCATAAGCCAACAAACAAGTCACTGATTGGCAGTGGCGGCGGCCCTGAAAAAATGGGAGGAGGTTTTTCATAAAAAACCCCTTTGAAGTGGCGCTCTTTGATTTTTTGTGGTTAGTCACTTGCTGCAAGGTTGTCAAGGATTTCATGGAGTTAGGTTACCTAATAAATATGTTATTCACCGGATCCTAATTGAATGCACTGCTGACTGCATTATTTATTACCTACAAACTTATTCCAGTTGCAGAAATGTGCAAGTTGGCAAATTAATTGAAATTGCCGGAGTTGTGCTCCTCGTAATTATGTTAATTAGGCGAAATATTATTCGCTCAAGTCTGTGTGTGTCTTTCAGTTAAAGTGACAGGTTCATATGTGTGTAAAGTTTGAAAAGTTTTCAGCTTCAACTTTGAAAAGTTGCCTCGACTACAGGGAAAAAGCCAGAGCCAGAGCCAGAGCCAGGGCCCAGTTGAAAATAATTATACACATGACCAGGTAGGGAATGTGCCCTGCTTGGTTGCTGGGGCGGCGATCTCTCAGAGGTTCTTCACTGCCTGGCTGCCAGCCTGCCTGCCTGCCTGCCGCTGATGGGCGTGAAATGAGAAAAATCCAGGGAGAAAAATGTGAAAAATAATAAATGATATTTGGGGCGGGGCACAGCTCACAGACATCCGACACATCCAAGGCCCTTAACCTTTCCAAGTGCAAGCGGGGCTAACTAAACGATCCATTATTGCATCGTTTTCTCACAGGTTCTTGGGAAAGTGTTCCGCCGCCTAAGAGAAGAGCTTTCCAAATTGAATGTAGGTGAAATATATGGCTTCAGGCGTCGATAAGTTAATGAATTTCCTTAAACAATTAATCAATTTTAGGGTTAAGAATATTTTGGGGAACTTTAAAGAGGTTGAGAGTGTGATTTGGGTGTAGGGAAATGTATATGATAAGGAAAACAGTGGAGGCTAACCAGAAATCTATATTTATCTCATTGCAAACTCATTTTCAAGTATTTTTTACTAACAATTATCATAATTGCTTGACTAAAAGTCTTTTTTTGACTTAATTTGCTTTAAGAACGTTCTGGAATTAGAAGTATCCTATTAGCTAAGCTCACGATTTCCTAGCACTTCCCATTTATTTTCCTCTTCAGTTGTTGAACCTCCTTTTAAGAAATTAGTTATAGGATTAGCATTAGCTCTATAAATTTGTATTAGTGTAGAGCAATCAGTATCATAGAAGGAGGAAAGAAATATCACCTTAATAATTGTCTGAGGCAAAAAGCAACATTTTGCAATTAACACGCCGCACGCTTGTTGAAAGCGTTTCAGTTCGTCGGAACGCCTGTGGCGGGATGCAGATACTCTGCTTGTACCGTAGACCTTCAGATGCATTTACATTTACAGATGCAGATGGAGATGCAGACATCCGAGACATTGACTCCAATTGAGCAATGCAAAAGCCAGGGGAAAAAAAGGGGGCAACTCGCTCGAGTTAAGTCATGTGTGGGCTTCATTTACAACTCACTCAACTTTGCACCACGAATGCTGGCGGGGATTCGGATTTGGGACTGGGTTTGGGTTTTGGTCTGGGGTCTGGGGTCTGGGATTGGAGTGTAGTGGAGCTTCGCCCACGAAGTGCATTGCGCTGTAGCCTCTCTGCCTCGCTCTCCTTCGCTGCTCTCAAGTGTCGCTGAAGTGTCGACATGGAGTCTGACAATTGCAAAAGTTGTTTATGACTGAAAGAAATATATATTAAAAACTGTGTGTACTACGATTCCTCAAGCATTTGTGTTTCGGCTCTGACATAAAGTGAAAGATTGTGCACTCTTGATTGCGCTTTATGCATATGAAAACTAGCTGGCTGTCCTCCGATCTTGTATCAAGTTCGGCACTTATTTTAAAATGAATATCAAAGAAGACAAACACAGAAAAAACGCCAACATCAAACAGAAGTTGCAGCTCAAAGAGCTCAGAGTCTCTCTGAGCAGCTAAATAATATTTATATTTATATAAATTAGCGCAGCAAGCACTGGTGCTGTGATGCTGCGATGCAGCAGCATTTTGCCCCCTGGCAAAGCCCAAGTAAAATGAGTAAAATAAGGCAAAAAATAAAGCAGAGCGGAGCGGAGCGGCGTGGCGCAGAGCAAACGATGCAATTTTATGCGCAGACGCCTAAATTGAAAGCGACGCGTAGCGGCTGCAGCGGCACTCAACGAGGCGTTCTATCTAGGCACTGGGAGAAATACATTTAAATTAATAAATTTGTTATTGAAGGCAGCATCTGTAGCTACTAAAAAATAACATTTGCAAGTACAGTTGGGGTATTTTAAAGACAACTTAAGGCTGATAACTAATCAGCTTGTAAGGAATACATGAAAAGACCTTGTTAAGAGCTTGTTATGAACCTAATTAAATAGATTTGAGCTGTTTTGAAATATTTTATAAACAAATAAGGAAAGTTAAGGTCTGATTTTCAGCTTAAATATGTTTATATAAATTAATTAAATTAAGTATCTTGGTCTAGAAACTAGAAAATGACTTGAATAACCTTAAAGAGCTATTAATTTAATTATTTAAAAGCTTTTTTCCTCAATTTTTCCCTGTGCAAAATCAGCGAAGGGAGCCCACAGTTTTAGAGCCACTGTGTGGGCCCTCTCGTATCTCTCCCGATCTCCCTCTCTCTTGCGGGGCAGCCTCTAGGGTCATTAACATGCCCAACAGGAAAAATGGAGAGAAAAAAAGCCAAACAGGAGAAGCCAGAATGAAAAGTAAACGAGACAAAGCCAAATGCAGATGGGGCAGAGTGAAGGGGCACACACAGTTGGAGTTTGGAGTTCGAGTTGCACCGAGGAGAGGAGAGTGCAACCAGAAAAAAGAAAAAAAAAAACAAGCGACGCGACCCTGGAGCAACAAAGCGCGTCTGCATTTGTGGGTGGTGCCTGTGGTGTCAGTGGTTCCGAGCACCAAGGAGGGGGTTCCAGGGGTTCCTGCGGTTCCTAGAGTTCTAAAGTTCCTAAGGGGAGGAGAGGTGATGGAGCCCGGGTCCCTTTGGGGTCCAAGGTGCCGGCAGTATGCCTATGCCTATTTCCCCTCAACTGTTTGTTGTACGTGCCGCGACGGTTATTTCCAGTCGGCAGTTAAAAAAAAGGAGAAGAAGGACTAGGGATAAACCAGCGACTAAACAAAGGGGCCAGAGATCCTTTTTGCATAGGAAATGCAGCCAGGAGAAGCGGAAAATACAACTAAAATTAGAATTAGTAGGCAGTTAAAGTTAATGGAGTATAAATCGAGTTCTAGACAAGTTATAGAGTTCCAATGAACTGAGGTTAATGATAAATTAATTGTTATTCCATTTAGTATAAGCAAGCTATAATAATTCAAATAAATAGCAGAATTTAAAGCCCCTGCTCAAGCAATTCAACAGTCTAAAGCTTTATTTACTTGCCACTAAACCCTAATTATAGATCAAGTGATTTATTTACGCCAAAACTTGTATACTAATTGTTATTTCCTCTCTATCCTCTTCTCTTTGCAGGTAATTAAATGGTAATTTCTCATCGATTTCAAGGCATATTTAGCGAAATAAGCCAACCTAACAAACGGCATGATGATGGAACCTAATCGGATACGACTTGACTGGGTAAATGCGGCTAAGAGTGAGACTGAGACTAAGGCAAATAAGGCTCATTAATTAAAGCCAAGCGGAGACAACAACGGAATCATCAGCTCCTTTGTTTGCAAATTTCATTTGGGTTCTTTTGCTGCGAAACATGAGAACGCACTTTTGTTTAGGACACATTATACTATATACTATATAATTTATAAATAGTTATGACTTGATGATGGGGCAAAGTGAACGAACTCTAGCCGGGCTGGACGGTTGCCATTGTGTTACTTTTACTCACTTGGAGCCGACACTTTGGCAGGCCACAGAAAAGCACACAGCACATTTCCTGTTCCTAATACCCGGCTGACATGCAACAAATTCCAACCTTTTCACAGAATAAGGCAGGCTAGAGAACTATTAAGTCCGATTGCCAACTTTCACTGATAATGCCCCAGCAATTATGTATTGCTCTAGTTAATGGCCACCAACTCTTTTCCCCACATCATCGTTAATGACATAATTAAGTCTGGGGTCAGCCACGTGTGCATCATCTGCCGACTCCTTCCTTAATTCGGCATTTAGCATTTAGAATTCAGTGTTAAAGGTGACACGAACGTGCTAAGTTGTCAGGTAAAGAACCCTAGCATCTGGTTACCAGAAGACCCCCTCTCAGTTGCTTTGATTTGAGTCCCAGAATTAGCATTTTCCACGGCTTGAGAAACCAGCCCAAACAATGAAGACGAATTTGTACAGTTTCTGCTTGGCTGATTCCCGGTCAGTACACACAGCGCTGTTAGGCCACGCAACAAGGGTCTAATGGCTTTTTAAAGTGACCAAAATTTGGCATGTGCCCCGCGTAAACTGGTTAAATTAAAGGCCCACGGAATGGGCTAACTCCGGAGTTGGGCAAGTTGTTGTTATTTCGAAGCTTGTGGGGCATGTCGAAGAATGCATTAACCGAGAATTGGGTAAACACTTTGTTGAAGGCAGGAAGAAGGTGTAGATGGATGATAGAGAGATAGAAGTTGGCGTTTTTTCTGGTAGAATATGATGATCAAATTGGAAAGGTGATAATTATATTTAGGAAAAGTGTGTGGCACAGAGAGGAGGCAGAATAAATACATACTGTTTAATATATAGGAAATATAGAGAGGGTGAGTGACCTGAATAGATAAATACATGAATTTCCAAGTGAGATATAATAGTTTGTGTTCTAAATAGGTCAAATTCCTGACTAAATTTTCGCTTATTTAATAAATAAATTCAGCTAGAATCACATTACCCATTAATTCCGCCTGCATACTAATTTCACACTCTGAATTTATTAGTTTTTAAGCTGCTCACCTAACCAGTTTGTTAGCCGAAACCAAATCTAAACACATGTTATTTATATTTATAGATTTTATCATAGCCCATTTTCGAGATTGTTTCCATTGATTTTATTAGCTCAAAAGCTAAATGTTAATGGTTTGTCGCTTAATAATAAAACCTGCCTGCCTGCTGATTGTGGGAATTATAATAAACTTGATATGCTTTCAGTTCAAAAAGCCATTAAACGAATTGATGTGCTTCCATTTGCCAAAGCAGCTTGCAAAATAAAATAAAAGTAAAATTCATAAACAAAAGCTGAAATTGAAACTGCAAAAAGTGAGTTCACTTTTGCTGATGTCGTCAATAGCAGCCGGATTTCGTCTCTCCACACACTTGAGCTACTTTTGCTGGGCTACCTTTTTGTATAGCGTTCAACGATCGCTTAGTTAATTCCCAGCCCTATTCACGGGTGCACTGATTTATGAAGTCGCTTTTAAGGCCCCTCAAAAGCAGCGATCTCTTTTGTCGCCGGCATTTTTGGCACTAATTTGACAAGGTCACCAGCTTGACTGGGCTTTTGTCGTCTCTGGCTGGCTGGCTTTTAGCAATCACGACCCAAAACAAACACGTTCGACAGAGACTTCGCTCTGCCTCTCTTTTTTTCTGTTTATTTTGCATTTCGAGTGGAGATTTCGGAGGTATATTTGCATAAACATTTGACGTTGACCGGGGTGCGAAATAGTTGCCGTGAAATGTTGTCATTCATATTAATTTAGTGGGTCATCGCGGAGCTCGGTGGCTCGGTGACCCCGATCGTGCGGATTTCCTGTTAGAAAGGCTTCTGATTGTTCCCAAGAAATAAATCGCGGCGTCTCTCTCTCTTTAATGGCTAATGAATAGTCGTCCGATTTTGGCTTCGTGACTTTGTCTGGCAGACAATTAACCCTAGAGCGCCCACACAATCCCCAGCGCCCACCTGCTGTGGCGACCACTTTTGAACTTTCATTCCTTTTGGCTTGTTATGCAAGTGGCCAGGCAGGACGACGGACGACGGCGACGAGATAAGAGAGCCGGCGAAGGCAAAGCTAATTAAATTATAAGCCCAGCCGCTGACCCAAGATGAGCCCAGGGAACGGGGTCAACCGAGTAGAAGGTGGCATTCCTCTCTACCCCCGCCTGGTAGTTAAATAATATCCAAATGGATGTTCGTGTTGCGCTGGTGTTGATTTGGCCATAAATTTTGTATGCTTTTGACGCCGAAAACCGAACGAACATTCATGGAGAGAGATGAGGTAATGCAGCTAATAACTCCCCTCGAGTTACAGTGGGCACTGCAGCTGTAAAACTGAGCTCACTACCCATAATGCGGCTCCCATATCGCTTTAATTTAATGATCTTTAAAGCCTATTTCATGGTGTGTAGGAAATCGATAAGCGATAGCCATTACTTCTATTGTTTAATTAATGTGACTAAGCTGAGGTTGGAATTTCTGGTTAATAAAAACCACCAGTTATGTAATTCCACAAAGAAATAGTTAGAGGCTGAGATGATTCAGTGACCTGTCCAGCACTGTGGAGCAGTTGTAACTCCACCCGCTGGCTGGCTGTATTTATGCTGCTCATTTGTTCAGGACACCCACTGTGCCATGTCTGGACGCGAACATGAATTATGCGTAGACAACGAGCGGGTTGCCTAGTACCACAGCCAGCCCCTAGCCTTTCCTGCCTTTTCGGGGGCTGTCATCGGGCGTTGTCAACAAAATGTTTGGAGCCTGAAGGCAAGGCACAGACTCGAAGCCAAACTGACGGCGCGGCGGCATCATTTCAATTGCGTTTTATGGCCATAAACAAGCCCAACGGCGGTCTGAATGATTTCTGGCCAGCCACAACACGAAGGAAAATCTATGAGTTAGCTGAGAGTCCCGAGTCGTGATCACACTTGCCTGCCAATTACCCCATCAAATCGAATAGATGCTTTTTTTTCTGCCGGCCAAGTTAATAATCTCATCAGTTGGAGACTGGCGACTGAGAATCGCGAATCTTCCGAACGGACTTTGGCCAATTTGCATAGCCAACAATGCTAAATGGCCTGTAATGATGGGGCCTCCGCCAGGCGGTCTTTCAACCTGTGTGCAATTCAATTAATTAGCTTGGCTTAAGTTCCCTTCCCTGGACATGGCTTTTCTTTTATTTTTGCTGCCTCCTTGCCACACGCGTGTGATGAACATTTCCGGCCGTGGAAAGCCTGCCTGTTGTGTGCCTGTGTGGTGCAATCAAAATTAATTAAGGCACAAAGACGGGGCAGCAGCAGCAGTCAGATGCTTTGCATGGCTTTTCCGACCTGCCTGCCAGCCAGCCTGCCACTTTATTGCCTTTTACCGCAACGTTGCACCAATTTCCATTGCTATTGCAACTGCACCTGCATCAGAAGCAGCAGCAGCTACATCAGCGATGACGCTCGTTGTCTTTGCTTTTCTTTTCTCTTATTTTTTTACTCTATGACTCTGACAAGGAACAGTGCCACCAGCGAATGTGCATAATTAGAAGTGGTTACATGTGATCCAGCCAGAGGAATCAGTTAGCAATCAGACGGAAAACAGTCTGGCAACAGTCAATCAGCCGTGGCTGCTGCAGCTGCATCATCTCATCTCCACTTGAGGGTGCATAAATTAATTAGCCTTGGGCAGAAGAGGTCCTTAATTGCCACTAGAAGGTGCAGTTGGGAAGCCACTTGTGGTCCAAGTCCTCGGGGGAAATATTTGCAAGGTAGTTAACCTTTTATTTTGACGATATAATCTAGGATTTATTCTGGCCAAGCTATTTAGGTTCACTTTCCAAATATTTACAGTCTGATTTTAATAAGTCAAATATTTGAGTTTATGAGGAGTTTTTATTCGATATCCTAGCACCTTTCCCATGACTTTTTCTCAGAGCAAACTTTTATTAAAAGACGTCTTCCCCTTTATGGACGAAATTATACGATTTATTTAGCCATGAAAATCAACATAAAATCTTAATTACTTTAATAAGCAAATCACGGCAAGGGGTTGAGAGTTTTCTTCACTTCCTCAAGAGAACTTTCCCAGCGTCATAAGAGGGAGGACGGAGAAGATTCATCCTCGTCCGAGTGAAATGCATAATGAGCATAATGTTGGCGCTGCACGACGCCGAGATACAGATGCAGATACTCGCACAGATGCAGATGATAATGGTAATGATAATGCCTGCCAGCGGAGACGACACCTGAGAGAGGTGACCGAGCAAGCAAGCGGAGATGGAGAGAAATTTGAGAAATGTGAACAGTAATTAAATGCTAAACTCGAAGCGCAAGAAGGAGAACAGTGAACAGCGAACAACGTCAACGATCCAAGATAATGCATAATTGCCGGAGACAAAAGGAAATGCCAGCGACTCATGAGCAGTAGGAGCATGCAAAATATGAGAAGAATACCTAATGCCATGCCACCGCATTCTCTGCAGAATATACAGCCCATCCATCCTTTTGCCGGCTTCAAAACGGCGCTCAAATTAATGGCCAAGTTTCACATGAGGCTGAAGACGGAAGGCTAAAAAGCTGAAAGAGGCGCAGATGCCAGAACACAATTGCCAATGGAAATTGCCGCCATGTGTGTGTTAGTGTGTGTTTCTATCTATGTTTGCGAAAGTTGAGTACAAGATACAAGTGGTTAGATATAAACTAGAACACCAACTGCTGGGGGTACCAAAGAGAGTTATATTCAGCTGTCACGAACCATGGTTACTCTATTAAATAATAATTATGGCATTGAAATATGATTAGAGGATGTTATTGAGGATGTTCTTGGATATTATTGGTTTAATATAATGAATACTATAGAGAGAGTTATATTAAGCTGTACCAAAGTATGATTGTATTCATATGTATGATAGTTATTAATAACTGGAAGTTTCTGAAAGAAAACAGTCCTTGGTAGTTCAAGTTAAAGTATAAAATATTTTTAAAGAGTCCCCTTCTTGCTCTTTTTGCCTCACTTTGCCTGCAATGTACAAGCAAAGCTGCAACAATATACGAGCTCTAACTTTAATCACCTATAAAACCTATGCTTATCTTTGACAGTCATAAAACTATAAAAAAACTCCTTAAACCAATTCCTTCCAATACCAAATCCTTACTAATAATCACCATGCTCCCCTTGGAAGAGCATCAACTAGAATATAAGTTCGTGTAACGAAGCTGGGAAAGAGTGAGTTGATGAGTAGAGTGACTTGCGGGGTTTTTTCTCCACTCGTGTTAGAACATGAACTGCGCCAACACGGTGGCAATAAACAGAAGTTGCCACTGGGAAGTGAATTCCATGTTATTATTTACACGGCCAACCATCAAGCAGACGAGCGTTGGAATTTTCGAACAACATTCAATCAGAAATCGGCAAGAACAAGGCGGAGCAGATAGCCGGGATACAACACGCTTTCAGATCGAGATAATAAATTAACTGGAGTCCGCATCTTGAAAGGTTCTTTGGTTCTCTGCCCTAAAAAGCGGTTACTTTTCCACTTTTCCCACTTTTTAGTCGCCGCTAACGCCACTTGCAGACACACACTCTTTTTTTTTGTGCTCTGGCCAAAGCGCCTAGTTGTGTGCTCTGCTTTTTGCTTGGCTCCTGGGAGAAACCTGGGAGTAAATATGAAAGCAGAAAGCAAGAAACTTTATTTGGGTTAGCGATTGTTTAAAAATGCATAAGGATGTGAGACTTGGAGTAGCTGAAAGGGGGAACAGAAGGCATCAGCCCGCAGGAGTTTGGCCAGGAGGAGCTAACTCAAAAGCCCCCAAGGAGAAGGGGAGCTAAAATAGCAAATGGAGCTGAAATTGCGACAGTGAGAGAAAGCATAAAGATATTTAGAGAATAATTAGAACTACTAGAGTGGGAATATATTTAGACTTTGATAAGTTTTAATCTTAATGAAAAAACGAGTTAAAAGGTATTGAATTGAATTAGTTTGTATTCCCTATTTATTATTTTGAGAATGAATTTTTATCACTGCATAGCAAAACTGCATCAAAACAGATGAGAGGAAAATGCAGGGAGCCATAACGGCTTAGGAAAACCCAAGACCGAGACAGGAAAAAGCCCAGGAGAAGCAGATGACACACTTGTAATTTCAGCTTAAGAGAATTTTATGCAGGTACACGAGTATGATTTTGGATTTTCCAATAAACTGGCTTTGATTTCAATTTAATATGCAAGATAAACGATGTCTTTGGGGTTATTTAAATCAAGCCAAAAGACACTCACTCACGACCCACTCACTCACTCGGCAGAAAAGCATTCACTTGGCAAAAGAGTTTGTAAATTAAAAAATTATGGATGGCCAAGTTAATGGCTTTCTCGACTGAAATAAGAGAAAGATGTAGATGAGAGGCTGTGGGTGCAGTTTTGCAATCAAGCTGAGTGGGCGAAAGTGGTTCAAGTGGCTTGGCGATTTGCGATTTGCGAATGTAAATGCAATTTTATTAAATTGAATATTTATCGGTTGTCATTGAGCAAATTGCAGGTGAATTGAGGTGTATCCTAAGCACTGACGATAATGTGTGCAGTTATACCGCCAAGATAATGCTAGGAAATCATCATTAGCACCGCTCAGGGTTATAAACATTCTAAATAGAGAAGTGTTTAGGCCAAGAAAATTGCCTTTACCTCCGACAAATTGTCAACAACATTGTATTTTTGTGCCTGAGCATGAAAAGAACCGCTCGCTCGAACAGGTTTTGAGGGAATTCTGCGCACAGAAGCCGTTTGATGAGCATAAATCTCGATATCGGAACATTATTAACGTCAATTAATTCTAACTGTTCGAGACGAAGGCCATCCATTAAGCGCTGGAGTCCGAAGTGGGAGCAGGAGAATCTTCAGAAGAGCTCAGCTGGGACCACGGACCGTTGGATGGATGGATGGATGAATGGCTGGCATTTCTCCAGAGACGGGAGACCCTCAACCTGTTTTTTCTACCCCGTTCTGCCTTTCTGTAATCGATACAAGTGGCTGAGCGGCGCTGTATTTGTTATTTTTAGTACGAGTCTTTTCCTGGTGGCCCGCTGTTTTCCCTCTTTTTGCCTCACGATTTCCCAAATCCGATTATTATCAAGTCTCACGTGAGTACACGCTTTGTTGCTGCTTATTTTTATTTTTATTTCCACCTCTACCTCTTGGTTTCTCGTACACTCGTAGTGCGCTTTTACAGTTGCCTCTTCTGCCGCGTTTGCTTCCTTGGAAAATTGCTTTGAACTTGAAAATTTCCCACGTGACGCGGCGAGAATCAATCTCGCCTGCCTGCTTTTCCTCTGCTCTTTGTTCGTGTCACACATGTGCAGTGGATTTTTATGTATTTTTCTCTGCATCTTCCCTCTACTTCACCCCTTGCGAATTTCCCCTTGAGGCTTTCTTTACACGAAAAGCAGCTGCACTTTGCATGTCATTCGGTAAACTGTGTCGTCTTTTCCTCGCTTTTCCTTGCTTTTCCCTCTTTTGTTTCATGGTTTTGGCTGCTTTTTCTCAGTCCTCCTGTGGCAAGTGTCGATTTGGCTTAATTGGATGGCTCTTCGTGTAGCCCATATCTTTTCTCGGGGGCTAAAAGGCGAATTCCCATAATCGTGGGTAATTTTTTTCAAATTTCTTTTATTTGTTTTTAATTTTTGTGGGAATTTCGGGTGACTGGGTAGTGGGGATTTGGGATCATGTATCAGAAGATCCAGCAAAGCGACTCAAGTTGCTAAATTACTCATTTTAACCACTTAAATGCTAAAATTCCTAGGTGGTTTTATCATCAACTTAATAATGTCCGTTTTCGTAATTTAAAATCGTTTGATTTTCTTTAGTTCCACTTTTTCACCACAGAAACTATAATTCCCAAGTGGTTCTAGTACCGCATAGACGACAATCGATTAATAATACGATTTTTGCTATTTAAGATCGATTCCAGCAACACACTGAATCACTAAAATCCCCAAGAGCTTTTAGCATCCACATAGACAAAAATCCACTAATGAAGTGATTTTTTGCCATTTAGTGTCAGTCATCACACAACAAATGCTTTCTTTCTAATCTCTAAATAAAGTGATCTCCAGATAACGCCATGAATCAGTTCTCGTTTCTCTCTAATCGCAAATTTTATGCTTTTTGTGACCAAAAACTCTTGACAACAAATGAATATGTTCTCGTCTGTGGCACACAGTCTCTGGCAAAAATAAAACCCAAGAATTATGCAGCCGCATTCCGGAATTTCCATTAGCACTCATTGTAGCTTCTGTCGCCGGTCACTTTCCATAAAGCAAGTTCGTGCTATTTCACAGATCTTGGCCACTCCATGGCGGGGCCCCGTCCACAGCGGAGTTTAGTGTGAGCTCGTGAAAAAATAAGCACAAAACAAAGTGATTTTCTTGCGAGGGCCCCTCCATGTTCGGCACAAAAAAAAAAAAAACGGTCAGCCAGAGTACAGTGAAGACTGTCTGAACTGCAAATGCATTTACCTGGCCAGCACGTTGCAATCGCAACGGGGGAAGTGCAGAGTTCGCGAGTCGTAAAAAAGAGCTTTTAACGATTGTGTGGCTCAGAACGAGACCTGGCCAAGACCGGTGGCAATTAAAAAGAAGTTAACACATGGCGGCGGCCAAAAGGGGGAGAAAAAAAGTCAGGGCGACAGTTCATAGATGTCAAGTTCATGGCTACGCCAAGGGCCCGGGAATTACCTGTCAGAGTCCAAAGACAAAGTGAGTAATTAATTTGCAGGCCAGGCCAAGCCAAGTCTTAATCTATCAAAATCTCTCCCAGCTCCTCCCTCTGGAAAGCTGATGGGAATCGCTCTGTGAGAGTTCTTGTTTTTGATTTAATGAGTTTTTTATGGGGTGGTGCTCCCCTAGGATTGAATTCTTTATGCAAAACGGTTCAGTGAGCTCTGTTTCTCTTGGGCTAATTAATGGCTAATTAAACTCGGGCTTTGATTGGGGTTCTTGGGTCTGCAATTACTTTAATTTAAGGTTTTCGATTAACCGTTTAATTCTTGGTACCACCGAATGCCTGCTGAGTGATTTTAATGGGCTGTAAAGCTTAGTCTTTTTCTATTTCATTTGATTTTATTTCATTTTATTTATTAAGCTTCTACTGTTTAGTAGGTTTTTTTTTTTTGTAAACTCACAACAACTTTTAAAGTCATTTATAAAGCTATTACTACCCCTTGATCATCCTCGTCATATAAGCCTACTGTGTGTGCTGTCATATGGGCTCTTGATGACGACGATGATGATGAAATCTAAGAGGCTTAGATTTTGGTTAAAACCCCACATGCAAAGGCAAAGGCTGCTGCCAACTCGACTCCCATGTGGCTGCGTAATCAAATGCATGTAATTTGAGTTTAATGAGTGTCAAAGTTATTAAAAATCATTTGCTCCGACCAGTTATGGTGGCTGGCCAACGGCTCTTAGCTGTTGGCTTTCGGCCAGAGTCTCGAGTTCGAGCTCCATGAAAGGCAGCAACGACGCAAAAGTTACAAAATCGTTTCGAGACATTTTTGGGCTCGTCAGCGGGCTTAATTACTCGGCAGAAAACCTCATTCTCGATTCTGGTTAAATGAAATGTGTCAATAAATTCAAATGGCAAACCGAAATTGAGTTATTAGAGGGAGGGGGGTTAGCCGCTAAGCCGAACTGAGATCTCTTTTTAATAAAGCTGTTTTTGGTGTCAACGACAGGCGGCAGTGGCAGCCATAACAAACAATGATTACAGCAGGCAGACAGTGTCGGCCATAAGTTGCGGGACCAGTTTCTGCAGATACTCTTTGCAAAGCCACTTGAATATTCTTGGAAATCCGTTTTGTTTACATTTTATAAGCCGCCGAAGTTGTTTCTTATGGCGTTTCCAATGAAATTAGGGGAATTTGTTATGGTTATGGGACAGTCTATGAAATTGTACATTTTTCCAAGTTGATTCATATCGTTTTCAGTGCCTAATAAATATTCTAAGACTCGCCAAGTGTTGTATATGAGTTTTAGTTAATTTTTGCCCACTAGCCATGTTCGATTTGTGGAAAATGCAATTTTTATGCTTTCTGGCGTGGGCGTGGGCGTTGCACACTCACTCACCCACCCACAACACTTTCCCCTCCTGCCTCCCGCAGGTCTCCCTCGGTCTCAGATATTGATTCGATTGTGTGCGTCTGCTGCTTACATGGCGTATGATTGATGGCCCTGCGGGCACGAAGGAGCCAGCAAACGGCAAGGCAAAGGAGTCCTCGCCAGACGTGAAATATGAAATTAGCCCTGCCAGCACTGTTGCCGCCGCTGCTGCTGCTGCTGTTGGCTGGAGATATAAATTGCATTTATTGGCGAAATTGACAGAAAAAATATTTGCACGTTAAATAGAAATTAATCAAGAAAAGCAAAGCCGAAAGGCAAGGAGAAAAATGCTAGAGCCTGGTCATGCGCTGTGAAAGATGATTAAATTGCTTGGGTTAATTAAGGAATAATCTAAATATAATTGAATAAAAAAGAGCCTTGAATCTGGGATTGAGAATGCTTTAAGTGCCTTTTAATATTCCCTATAGTAAATAAAATTAATGTAAATTGAAATAAGATAAAATTGCTTGAGGTAATGTGAGAAAAATAATTAAATTATAGCGTTAATGTGTTCTTAATGCTCTCTAAAAACATTATTGATCTTAAAATGTAATTATATATATTTTCTTTAATATAATAAATACAATACAAATTTAAATGATATAAAATCCCACGGAATAATGAGAGAAAAATAATTAAATAGCAGCCTAGATAGATTTTAGGTGCCCTTAAAAATTCCATTGAGCTTTTAATGTAATTAAATATCTTTTATACATGATAATAAATATAATATAAATTTTAATAAGCTACACAAATATAGAAAAAGAGCCCAATGGAAAAATAAGCCTTGTTACTAAAGTTCGAATATATTTGAAATGTATGTAAACCTTATATTGCCCTTAAAATTCATCAGTTTTAGTATGCTTTTCTATTAAATATTGTTTTTTAACAAAAACAATTAAATATAACTGAATAAACTTCTAATTCAGCCATATTTCTTTTCCTTTTCAGCCACCTCATGTCTGGGACCTACAGTTTGAGCTGAACTGAGTTCTAAGCCACAAAGACAGCGGAAAGTTTAGGGGTGAGTGTTGTGTTTAGGCTTCGTGTGGCTCGTGTTACTCACGTCTAAATACGAAACCCATAATTTTATCTCATTTAATGTATATATATCTTATATCTCTCGTGGCTGTTACCTTTTTTTATGGTTGTGTTTCCATGTGTTGTCCATCTGTATACTTGTCGCGGTTGTCGGTTGTCATTTGTTGTTTTGGTTTTAGATATTTTGCACTGCATTCAGAAACTGGTTAGATTGGTTTTGCGGTGAGCGCGAAGCATTTGCATAAAGTTTTGTTCTGTTTTTCTCTTTAATCGCTGAGTGTCTGTCTGTCTGCCTGCCTTTTCGCCCTCCCTTGCCCGCTGGTCTTTAATTTATATTCATTGATTGCAAAAATACAACTTTTGACTTAATGGCTCTGTGACGTAATGCGAGAGCTGCTGAAATTAGCGATATAACTGCCTTTTCTGGGACTTCTCAGGACTTGTGAAATGTTGTTTCTGTAATTAATTGATCTATAAGTTTGGTTTATTGCCTGTTGGCCATACAATTTGTTATAGAAACCGCTGCTGGGCGTCAATAGTTATTGAATTAAGTCAGTGGGCAGTGGAAACCGAACACCTGCTAAATTACACGTCATTTTAATTAGTTTTTTTGTATTGATTTCTTTAGCTGAGGTAATTTTTTGAGAGAGAAATCCCTCAGCTTGTTTTCCGAAGACCAAACTCACTGGGAAACAATTTTTCATCAAATAAATGCCAAAATGTCAATGCTTCATTTGGGCCATTTCGATTTCTTGTTGGTCTTCCTTTGTGCGATTCCCCACAGATTTATGTGATTCGGATCCAACTTCTGTTTCTCTTTTCGACTTTGAGCAGGAAGTCGCTGGCTGGGCCTAGCTGGGCTGGTCAATGGCCACCCAGGTAAGTGGGTTCTGTGGTTTTTGGGTGGCTCGAAGGTAATTTGTTGCCGGCTTGTGGGCCTAGACAAAGGACTGATTGCTGGACTTGACTGACAGACAGGCTGGCAGGCAGGCAGCGAAGGGTTAAGGGCAACCAACACACACTCCACTTGAGTCCAAGCTAATTTAGCCATTGTATTAGCCAATTGTGGTGGCTCTTCCTCTTCTCTCTCTCTTGGCGATTTTTATTTCAGCTCCAGCCTCGGCTTGAGCTTGAGTTTGTTTGGCCAGCATAATGATGCCACTTGATTGAAAATGAACGTGACTGGAAAACAAGTTTCGGGGTTAAAGTTTTCTTGTTTCGCTTTTCTCTCGCCTCGTTTCGTTTCCTTGTGTTTCGTTTCGTTTCGGTTTATTCAGCTTCCTCTGCGGTCTTCACTGCTGATTCTAGTGTTCGAAATAAACAGAAAATAGCAAAGTAAATTAGCCAGGAGTTGCTCTCTCAGCCATGAGCCGCTGTGACATGTTTTTGCTGCCTCAGCAGGAACAGGAGCTGGAGGAGCCATGCGAAATTGCATTTAGCATTATTTAATTAAAGTTTACTCCTCAACTGCTGCTCGGTCATCTCCCCGTTCGCCGATCTTTCTGTGCTGCGGTCTGGGCGCCATTTTGTTGCATGTTTTCTAACAGAATTATGTGCGCATTTCCGTTTCCGGCACACGCAACAATGCACCGAAAGCCGTCAACAAGGAAAATGGCGTCTTCGATTTAGCGGAGTAACAGTGGATGACTGAGTTAGGGAATCCTAAAAAAACCCCTAAAAAAATATAGAAATAACATAATATATGAAGTAAAGAAATAAGAGATAGGATTCCCTTCCTGTTGACATGTTTTTTCCATCTCTTTGGTCATTATATCACAGATTAAAAAATATATATATGCAACTCTTGAGCTTCTGAATTTAAACTCCAGTTTCCACCACTGTGCACAATTGCTGGGCGGTGGAAGAATAATAGTATGCCATTATTAAGTTTTGTGCGGGTGGATTGGGGTTTGGACTCTGCATTTTGCATTTTGCAGTTGTTGCTTCTGATTTTGCTGCCGTTGCCAAGGCAAATTATTTGCAGCATCCACAACAGAGTGTGCCACAATAAGTGGCTATACAAGGACCTTCTACTACTTCTTCTGGCACCCTCCCTCCAGCCGTCCATCCCTAAACCCATCTCGAATCCCCACAAGATTGAGCGGCAAGCCATTGCAATGACAAAAGTAATTTGCTTTTAAAGCAGCACCAACTGCAGCATCCAGCGAAGGCAATTTAAATATGCATGGGCCATTATGCATAAGCGATGCTGTTTCTCCATTCTCGGATATTTGTACAGAGAGAAAAGTGATATGAATACGGGTTCTCTAATGTCTTCTTCTTTATCTTTTACAAAAATTGTATTAAATGAGAGTGACCTTTCTACCTACAGAGAGGTCCAGTGTGGCCCTAGTACCTAAACGTGGGTATGCAGTGTGACCGACTGAACATTGCAAGCAAGGCCACTAATGCTCTTGCCATATTTTGTTTCTTTTCTCTCGGTGCACGTATTATTATTGGTGTGTGCCACATGCAACTCCAGTCGCATTTAGTTGCGCATTCGAGCAAACCCAATGGGGCTCTCCACTGACCCAGTAAAGCCGCCTGTTTGGTCCACGGACTCCAGGGATCTCCGGTGCTGTAACTAATTCCGACTTAAGCCCATTCGATGTGGCATATTTAAAACTTAATTTACGTTGCCGTCTCGTTCCCTCGTCTGCCCCGCTTAAACTCTAACCTTTTAGCCCCGGCTCTGTCGGTCGTGCTGACCCCTTCTCTTTCGGGCTTAAGGCCGGGCCCGGGCCAGGCAGCTGGTTCGAAGCGGAGCACTTTGTCATTTTCAGTTTGTCACACTTTTGCCCAAATAAAATTTCATCGCCTGTCATAAAGCCTTGAGAGGCAAGTGTCACAAGCACTTAGCTCAAGGAGGTGCACGGGGTGGTTCAAGAGACCGGAGATGGAGGAGACGGCCATAGAGTGAGGTAACAAGTGAAGGAGACGGCACTCAAAGGGGCTCAAGTGGGGCAGGCCAAAAAAAAATGGCAAGGAAAATTTGTCATGTGCCCAAATTCCAGATTGAAGGAGTGCTAAAGATGAAAAGGAATATTTCTAAAGTGCAATATGTGAGGTTATTGGTAAAAAAAAATGATTTACTGTTGATTTTTTTAAGTATAACTTAAATTAGTGTGACCAAGTGTCTGAAAAGGGGGTGAAATGTGACCAAGTGGGCGAACATTGCAAGGAGTGGCTCAACGTAAGCAGAATCTTCGAGGCGGCCCTGGAGACCATGATGGCGCACCCCCGCTGGAGTTTCAGGCCCAGTTTTAGGGTGGCCATAAAGCAGTCTGCTGCTCCGTGGCTGGCATACGAGGTGCTCCTGGCAATGTGCTGGAGAAAACTGGGATGTATGATTTACACATTTATTCGTTGATTCCAGGGCTTTTTTAACAATTATGGATTATATCTATGTACGTATCGGTCAGTTCCTTGCGCAGCTTCTCCAGGAACTGCATCTGAAGCACATGATCGTACTTCAGGCGCTCACTCTCCAGCTGCAGGTTTACGTTCTCCTCCAGTGCCTTTCTGTACTCGCCGCCATCGTCGGGTGCCATTTTCGAGAACTCCATGAAGCCGGCGTAGCTGATGCGATGCTGCTTTATCACGGGCTACTTGAACAGTATTCCTGACAACCGAGGCGAAGTTGTGGACGTTGGTTCTCTTCAAAGGATTTGTCCACCGGAGTGGCCGTGCCGCTTGGCAGCTTATTCTTGCCCAGCAGGGCCGCCAGTATCAGCAGCGTCAGCTTGAAATCTCGATCGGCGTCTCTTCCTCTGAGCCGAGCTGGCCGCATCTAGACAACGCCCCAGGGTCATCAACTAGGTATTAATGTTTTTGGCCTCCTTGGGGCGTAGACCGGTGGTGCTAACTTATTCACCCGCTCGGTGCCCGCCAGATCGCAGAACTTGTACGATATCTGGGTGGCGATGCCCGAGCGATTGTACTGAAGTATGTCCACGATGAAGATGCAGTGCGCGCGAGGTGGCGGCGTGTGGCGCGCTGCCGTCCCAATCGCAGTAAACGCATCGCCTCTTCGCTGCTCTTGACGAAGACACTTGTCAGTCCCAGGACGAAGACCTTGTCCTCGTATCAAACCACCTTGAGGTTTTTCCGCGGCACCTCATGCTGCTTGGCCAGCGCTCACACCTTCGCCTGAGGAAGTATTTCAGGTAATAATCGGCCAAGAAAAACGGGTGGTACGACACTTACCGAGCAGGGTGTAGGTTTTGCCCGAGCCCGAGGTGCCGTACGTCATAATGGTCACGCACTCCTCCTCGCTTATCTTTGGGCCCACGCAAATATCGAAAATGTCGCGTTGGTCTAAGTAGCTATCAAATATCGTAGTGAAGCCAAAGCGCTTCTCCATGCGGTTCACATTGTTGCTGCTCGAGTCCATCCTGCGAGATCGAATACGCCTTTCGAGGAGTCACGCTCGTACTCTCTACCGTGCTCGCTAAGGACGCGCCATCAGCAACCGTCTCCGAGCACTCGGAAAAGCTCTCCTCGGACTCCTAGATGTGCTCGAACAGACGCATCTTGTTGGGGCGCGGGCGGAAGCGACGGTCGCGGGCCACCAGGAAGGAGCGCATCTCCCGCTTGGGCATCTCCGACTTCATCTGGGATTCCATGCTGCGCCGTACTCTGGTAATAAAGGATTTAAGTTATTTTGCTTCCTTTCGCACGAATTTTCAGACGCCTTACTAGGGCTTGCAACTCGACTGAAACTAAAATGAGAGGGTGCAGTGTTATCGATAGCTTTAATCGAAAGGCAGAGTTTTATCGGTTAAAGTAATCGAACTAATGCTAAAACGCAAGTCTCATTACAAATTTAAAATCGCCAATTAGCTTCGGAGAACTGGAAAGAACATTTTTACCTTACCATTTGTGAGCCGTATGGAGAAGCGACTCGGCTTTACCGCCATATTTGACAGCTCATTGGACCGCCGTGACATATACGACATCTTCGTGGGCCCAAAAATCAACGTGGAAGAGAGCGTGACCCCTTTTTACCTACGGCACCTCGGGCTCGGGGAAAACGTACACTCTGCTCGGTAAGTGTCCTGGCCAAGCTGGGGGAAGCACCGCGAAAAATCCTCAAGGTTGTTTGGAACGACGGCAAGGTCTTCGTACAGGGCATGACCAGTGTCTTTGTCCAGAGCAGCGAGGCGAAGAGTCTGCTGCGGTTAGGCCAGCAGCGATCCACATCCGCCACCACCTCGGTGAATGCAGACTCTAGTCGCTCCCACTGCGTCTTCAACGTGGAAATGATCAATTCCAATCGCTCGGGCATGACCACCCAGAGCTCACACAAGTTCTGTGACTTGGCAGGCTCCGAGCGGTTAAATAGCACTGGGTCCACCGATCCATGTCACAAGGAGGCCAAAAATATCAACACCTCTCTGATGACCCTGGGGCGTTGCCTGGATGCGGCCAGCACGCCGCAGAGGAAGAGACACGCCGATGTGATCCCCTATCGAGATTCCCAGCTGACGCCGATGCTACAGCCGGCCCTGCTGGGCAAGAAGAAGCTGGCAAGCGTCACGGCCACTCCGGTGAACAAATCCTACGAGAACCTGAACGTTCTCAACCTCGCCTCGATTCCCAAGAATATTGTCTTCAAGGAGCCTGTGATGAAGCAGCATCCCATTCTATACGCTGGCATCATGGAGTTCTCGAATACTGCACCCAAAGACGAAGGCGGCTAGTAAAATTTGAGGGAGAAAAAGGTGAACCTTCAGCTGGGAACTGAGCGACCGAAAATAATATTTTCTGAAATCACATTTTTTTTTTTTTTTTTTTTTTTTTTTTCACTTACAATTTTTTTCTTTACTTCGAACGATGTGTTCTGATGAATTTCTGGGTTACGACTGAAGTCAGGGCTCTATTCCATAGGCAGGTTCCAGTGACAGCTTTTCAGAAGCGGACTTTTTGTTCAAGGCTTACTAGATCTGAAAAATATGGTAGTTTTCGGTGTTGTCGATATTTTTTAATTGGTAGTCCACTTGGTCGGGCATCACATTTATTGGATTCGAGGGAGATTTTCTTTCCTTATTACGTTCTGTAATAAAAACCACCTCAACACCTTTGGCTATCTTTTATATTTATCGTCTATCTGTTATGTGACCTGACGCCGAGCCAATTAATGTTTACCCAACCCAATAATGTCTTTGCCGCTGTCAACAATTGAGTCCCTCATAAAAAGGAAACCATAAAAATGTGTTCTACCCCAACATACCCTCGCGATAAAACATACAGCTTATGCAATAAATGTTTCCTCAGAGACTCTGCCGAATAAGTTGGCATTAGACGGGCTATATCCAGAGTTCCCAAACCAAATAGCTGTCAGGGCTAAGACAATAGAAGCGACAGACAGTAGACAGGCTAGACAGACATCCCCAGATATATATAGAGTACAGTAACGAGGGTGGGTAATGGCGATCGGAAGAGGGGAAGCACCGAAAGTTGTAACTTTGACAGCCGCAAGACAGCTGTCTGTTCGAAAAAAGAAAAGAAAAAGGTACCCTAGCAAAAACACATGCTCGCACATAAAAACGAAGCGAAAACATAAATTTTGATTCACTTGCCCCGACAGTTGCGCTCCCCCAAAAGGTCGAGCACAATTTTCCTATTAGCTCAAGTGAAAAATCGCTGCAAATCGGGGGGCGGACTCCAACTGACCATCAGTAAATCAGTGAATCAGTAAATCAGGCCCTCCATATGCCGCCGCACAGTGTTTCAAAGGTCCATTATGCGCCTAAAGTATGGACCACCAACTTTTCCAATTAAAAGCGAAATAAACTTTTGCCTCCGGAACTCGCTCCATGAAAATTTCAATTAAAACCAAACGCGCTGACTGGATGACTGGCTAAGTCCAATCCAGCTAATAAAAAGCCCATCGAATGATATTACCTGCCCGCTTGCCCTCCTCCCCCTTTTTTGTGTCTCCAAACCAAGTTGAATGACTTTCCGGCGACCACGTGGCGTATACGTAATTATAGGGGAATCGTTTACCACTTAAGGCGCCAAATCGTAGCAGAAACGCCACTCTGGCCTTATCAGCCTTTATTTGGGCCTCTATTTTGGCCATTATCACAGTACTGCCACTATTAATACCAATGCCTTGGCCATGGCTCGCTCTTATCACAAACAGAAGTCTGGCGACGACACTCGCCGACTCGAGTTTTGCCTTTGCTGTTGATAATTTCACTTGAACAGCTTGGAAATTCGTTGGTTTTTGATTGACAGCCGAGTGCCGGCCAAGGTAAACGGGCCTTTTGTCTGCTCGCCTCACTTGTTTAAACGCAGTCTTCATTTCTTGTATTTACTTTTATTGATATGCGTATATATTGTGACTTTAATTTATGTGCGTTTCGGTGAAGTTTTTTGACCGTGACATATTTTTGTTTGCTTGTAGCGTTAAAACGGGGGCACTGAACCAAGGGAAAAAGTGTGTAAATTTTACTTTTTAAAGGGAGCTTTTTTGTAGTCAAAGCTGAACTAGAGATAAGTCGGAATATATGACAGAGTTTATTATTTGAAAAATTGTTTACAAATTGTACGTCTAGCTAAAGGAGATATTGTAAACTTAAGAGATTGTTATGGGTATTTCTATGATAAAGAAAGCTGGAGCTCTATAAGTAAAAGAAAAATAAATCATGCGTTAATATCAAGAGATTAAATTATAATTTATGGAAGGCTAGTTATCAGAAGTTTTATAGAGAGAATTATTAATAAGTATGTAGTAATTGCAAGTTAATTTCTGGGTTATTCAAGATAATTTGAATTGGTATTAAAAGTAAACCGAAAATGGTTCGTACTTTTAAAGCATATCTTTACTAAATGATACGTGACTTTATCTAGACTTAAAGTGATGAAGTATAATTAAAAATTCAAAGATTAAAAATAGATTAAAATCAAGAAAAATATAAAGCGAACATTTTTAATATAAATTAAATTAATTTCAAGCCAGAACGTTGCCAGATAATTCCTATTTCACCTCATTCAATGGCTGCATTTTTTAGGTTAACATGTTTTTTCCTCTTTTCTCTATCTAGCACAGTCCCTTGTCTTGGCAAAGGCTTTTCATTTGGCGCAGCAACCTTTTCATCTCTCATTGCCGGCACCCGCAACGTTTTATCCTCAATTAGGGATTTATCTTTCTCCGACAAGCGTTTTCCATTTTACACTAGTTTTCCACGACGGCATCCCCCGCACGTTTCCGCCTACAAAATGCCAGCACTAACTAGTTGAATGCAATCAACACGCTCGCAATTAAATGCGACAAAGTGCAGACTGGCCGTGTTAGTGTTGGTGTTTAACCCGTTCCGCCCACAGTTCCAGTTACCTCAGTTTCTACCCCCGCCGGCTTGTCACGGTCGCCACCTTATGCGAAAAGCGACAACTGTCAGCGGGCCTTTGGCACACATTTCCTCCTCCACCTACCCTGCCTCGTTTGGGGTGGCGTGTGAATTTAATTTGTGCATAATTGCAGTTGCAACTGCAATTCAAATGTGGTGCAGCCATAAAATGTCAATATCAAACAGTAATCAACGGCAACGGCGTTGGAATGTTTTCTGCGGCTTTTGTGTGTTTTCTTTTCACTTTGACGAATTTTTACGAGTCTGCCTCAAAGTCTACGCTTTCTGAGTCTCTCAGTCCCGCTGTCTTCAGTTTTCAGGCATGTAGACATGGTGGCCAATTGACTGACTGATACCGATTGCAGTCGAGGTTTTATCTTTTTTTTTTTAGAAAAGTAAACCAATTTGCAAATTAAGTTTTCCAACGCTAAGTGCTCTGTGGAAACGAGTTTATTTTTCGCGAGCAGGAGGGGACACTCTGTCCATTATTCAGACACATGTGAATAATATTCCCATGCAAATGCAAAGGAAGAGTGCAAATTTATGACTTAATTGGCTGGAGCATTAACAATTCCGTCATACTTATATTTAATGGCATACAGGAAGCATCTTTCAGCTGCAATTATCATATTTTATGGTTAATAAATATCCCTGTCTTAATGATAAATATATATTTAAGTCTATTTATTCTTTTATATATATATATATATATATATATATTTTTTTTTTTCAACTTCTTTTCTAATTTTAATCTCCTTTTATTTTTTCCAGAACCACCATGCGACTAACTCAACGAAAACCCCTCAGCGAAATGTCCAAGCGAAACGGATTCCATCAGCAGAAGGCCCAAGCCATCAAATAAATTGCCAATAAAACAAACAACAACAAAGTGAATAAACAAAAATAAAATTTAAGGAAAAAGGTTTCCAAAGAACACAAACTTTGAGGAAAGAAAATTAAGAGGAGAAGGACCAACTCCCACAGGAGCATCTCCTTTTTTTTTTTTTTTTTAATTCACGTTAAGCGTGAAAGAAAGCCGCCAAAATTACGACGTACCACCCACCAACGCCCAAGGTCAAACAGAACCCGGCCAACTCGGACGCCATGTCCGGGCCGGGGGCGTTTGACGATGAGCCGCCGCCAGAGCCGCGGGACGGATGGCTGCTGGTGCGCATCCATGTGCCGGAGCTGAACGTCTACAAGTGCCTGCAGTTCCCATCGGAGCGGCTCGTCTGGGATGTCAAGCAGCAGGTGCTCGCCTCGCTGCCGAAGGTATGTCGGTCACTGTCATTATTCAGAAACATACATAGTACGGATGCGATTATCATCATTGTCTCTTCATCAGTGTATGCTTATATATAGAGCAAAGCTCGGAGCATGCCAGGCATGAGCCAGAAACTTACTAAACGGAAAAGAAACAATTAGGGAATTTTCAATTAAGAATATCAGATTGACCTCTTTTGTGGCGGGTACCAACAAGATTTTATAATTGTAGAGATTCTGTTATTCCAAAGAAGCCCATTAAGCAGGGGTCCCACAGAAAAAGCAATGAACTTAAAAAATCAATATTAAATGTCGTTAGAAATGGGCATCATAGTATATATTATTTAATTCTGTGGCTCCCCTGCTTCATAATGCTAATTATATTAAATATGTTATTATTTTACTTTGTTTACAAAGTTTTTATTTTCTTTTAGGGGGTTACACATGACAGGCAGTCCCCTAATTAAATTACTTAACAAAACCAAATTATACGTTTAATTTTGAAAGAAGTAATGCTATCGAATGAGTATGCCAAGTGCACATGTAAATTTTGTATATATTTCAAAGCCATCAAGTCATCAAAATAATTTCGTCTGCCGCTCATTAAAAGATTGAGTTCCTTTAGACGTAACCAGGTTCCAGCTCTTCTTCGTAAGCAAAGAGCAGTTCAACAAAGTAGGACCAGACCACAATCCAGGCGTAGACTAAAATGACTGCAAGGATATGGGATTATTAATCTGGGAAACTGTGTGGATGTTGCTCTAAAAACTCACACATTGTCAAGACTGTTAGTAGAATTATGACCAACTTAAAGGAATATACTAGCAGAACCAGAATGTGAACAAGGATCCAAATGGGCGTAAAGACCAAAAAGGGCAGAAAGAGCATTTCGTTGTTCTGAAAAGGGAAAGCATAATTACTTAGAATGTGAAATTCTTAAAAAACGAAACTTATGACTGATAAAGTTATTAAATTTAAAATGTAGAACTCACATTATGCACTCCCATGCAGAGCAGGGCAGATGCGATAACTCCAAAGAAGGAAAACACCATGGTGGTCTTGAGGGCGGCCGTTGCCGGTGCCACGGATGTGGGGTTCTGGTACTCATTGGGGAAGATGCACTCCATCATGAAGCCGGTGCCAACGGTCAGGTAGATGAACCAGGTGAGAAAGATGCACCCAAGGAGCAGCACTCCGAAGCGTAGCGAGTAGCAGAAGCAGCATTTGGTCACGATCTGTTTGAGATACCAACAGTGACAAGCCATGGCGAGGGATTAATCCTTGACTGGGCTCCACTAAAAAAGATGTCTGTATTCTCTGTTGGTGGAATTTGAAATGAGGCCTAGATTTTGCATACAACTTTATCAGAACTGGGTTGACAAAGTAAAATAAGAAGACTAGACAGTTTATTTCACACTGGGCATAATTTAATACGACTAAAACATTCGACATTGTGTAAAGAGGCTACCTGAGACTACCTAAGAAAGTCAGCTCAAATGGCGTCATCGTGATCCACCGTGGACAGGTACTTGTAAAACGCGAGCACTATCAGCAGCGAGTATATCAGACCGACTGTGGGGGAGAGAATTAGGTGTGATGAGTCTTGGATAAATCGATAACACGATAACTCGATAACATACTTATGAGCACCGTCTGGATGCCTATTATTATCGGCGGCGGCGAATAAGTTACGAAGGACACAATGTACAGTACTATGTACAGGAAGAGGATCACCAGATAGGTTATTAGCCAGAGCAGGATAAAGCTTCGTTTGTGCTTAAATATGCAATGAGTACAATAAGTAGGCTTGATTGAGGGCGACGTTTCATGCATACCTCACCTTGGCGGCGCCATAGATCAGCAGTACGGACACCAAGGTTCCCCCCATCAGGATCGGTGCCATGACCATGGGCGCCCACGGGCTGTTGGACACATTTTTAATGAAGATCGTATCGTTCGTGTGCGTTATCAGCTCGCCCACGTGAAAGCTCAAAAAGATGGCGCCAATGATGCAACAACCGTAGTTTAGGGGTATAAAGAAGCAGCATTTCTTGAAAATCATGGCGTCAGCAAAAAAATAAATAAAAATTTCTACATGAATTTCGATTTTTAAAACCTTAAATGCAAAGACCAGGTGATCACAATTTCGTTATTAATTGATTCATGTGGAGTGAATAAATGTAATTATTATTTAAATTTAGTTTAAAATTGCATATTATGTGAGTAAGAAATATAGATGATTTCTCCTCATAAAAAAGAGATATCACTTAAAATTGCTATTTATGACGCGTTGGGCACACTGATTGTGTGTTGGCAAAGGCCGAACAGAGAAATTTGCTCTTTAAAATAAATAAATCAATTTATTTATTATTTAAAAATCAAATTCATTTAAATTCAAATTTGGCCCACAAAAAATGGCAACATTTTCAATTAAACTAAACATATTTTTCTTGGGGGGCGGATAAACCGACACAAAAAACCAATTACAACGGAATTGCAATGCAATTTTTCGCCAGTTTTTGTTGATTGAATTTTTATCCAGCTGCCACGTGCGCCCTTCCAGCAATATTGAACATGAAGCCGGGCCCGACATGGCCACGCCCCTGCCCTCGAATGACCCTCGTGAAGTTTCAATTTTTGAAGTTCAATGCAATTTTCTGCAAAATGCAACTGCGCCAGTGTCTGGGGAGTCGTGCCCGTAGTCGGTCGGAAATCGTGACGCTGCAGATCCGAAAAGATATTTGACAATTGAATGGCAGTCGTCTGTCAAGGCAGAGAAGGAAGGAAAAAAGAACCAGGCAGAGATGGAAGGTTAAAATTGATGGTTATCGGATTTGTTTTCTTAATAATGAACCCATAAAAGAGCTTGTATTTACATCTAATATTCAAGAAAGGGTTTGATAAATAGATAAATATATATTATTGATTAATAATAATGTCCAAGTATTTCTTACCTTAATTACCTTAGTAAAACCCTCATAACATCCTGTACTTGGGGCTAATGAACCCCATAACAAATGGCCAATCAATTGTGTACATTTAATAACAATTTGCTTGCTGAACAAATTGCTGTCGAAACACATTGTCAAAGGCGGCAGCAGCAAATCCAATGCGGGGGCTGCCGCGCCCATTTCTATATGGAAACCGCAGAATTGCAATCGGAAACTGAACTCGGCGACGCCGAAACTGAAACCGAACTGCGAATCGATTTGGAGCTGACCTGCGCTGACCCGGGAACACAATGACCTCCAGCTAATTGCATGCCGGTTGTTCCGTTTTCGATTTGGTCAATTCCGATTTCGATTCGATGTGCGGCAAGTGACGGCAACAGACTTTGCCTGTTGTTTTTCGGGGCGGCTAGGAGGCGTGGCTTGTTGTGGCTTGTGTTATTTGGAGCTTAGTAAATTATGTTGTAAATATCGGTTGAGGTGTGTGGGAACCAGGAGTCCGGTTGTTATGATGCAAACACTCTCTCTGCGGGGTTAGAGCTGTGGAGTAGAGGGTTTTGCGCTTTTGAACGTGTGTTTATTTTGGTTACTCTTGGAGAGTTATAGTTTATTGGCTATCTTATGTTTTTCTGTAATATTATATCTTGAATTTTATCCAGAAGATGTTATATATGACCCAGGACCAATATACATAATTACTTTTGAAATTAATATAATAATTTTATGAAAGGAAGCTGGAATATCATATTTGTTTCATATTTGATACACCGGTTATTGATCCCTCATATAATAATAAGCTATTCCAGCTCGTTCTGGGTTCTGGTTCTGTTGAGTGGAAAGCATATCAGGTTGTTGGCACATTTCCTGCTTCCACAGTCGTATATCAATCAGCGTATTGACCGCATATCTTATCGGCTAGAACCCTATATATTTAGTCCATAATAAACAATACGATGCATGCTATCATCACGCAAATATTTGCAGGTCTTAACTCTTTTTTCTTTTGGCGAGCCTTCGATAACTTAAGAATAGTTGAGTAAATCCCAAAGACAGGCGTGAGTGAGTGGCAATAACTTGACATTTTATCGGTCGTCGGTCGGTGGTCGCCTTTATCGGGACACCTGAGAGTGACTCGTAAATGGTGGTGGCGTCAGGCCTTATAAATTTATTATTAGGCTATTGCGGAATTCACTTTCAGAGAGCTTGGGTCATTCCAAGCTTCAATTAAGCTTCACACCAACCATCAATCTCTCTGTCAATCAGTCAGTTTGTCAGTCAGTCAATCTGTCGCTGCTCTAGTTTGCAGTTTGTTGTGTGTGGGCCTCTGGCATCTCGACTTCCGCCTGCTAATCAAATCGAAATTGAAGCATTTTCTGATCTGTATTCGCGTCTGAGTTTCTGGGTGGGCGTTACCTGCCGCTGTCCAAGTTGTTTGGCTTTGTCTTTTTGGCCCCAAGTTCAGTTCAGTCAATAACTTTGGCTCGTGGAGATAAGAAACCTGAATGGAAAGCTTAGCCGCATATGGATTTCTAGGTAGTTTTTAGTTTTTAGAGTGGAAATAACACTTATAATGGAATTATGATTAAGAAAACAACCTGTAATGGATATTTGAGGTTTATTTTTTACGGGTTTATGATTTAAAAGGGATTAAAAATTGTAAAAGCAATAAATCCCTAAGGAATGTTTTAAAATTTAAGCTGTTTATGTAAGAAATTAATTTTTTTCAGTCCATATGGTGTAAGAAATTACCTGAATTGCATTCTTTACTCAATGATTGAGCTCTAAATCATGCAAATAAAAAAAGCACAAAGTTGACTCCTTACTTAAAGTCAACTTTATTCCCTTTGGTTGCCTTCATAGAACTTTTTTTGAAGTAACTAAAAGTGCAAACGCACTTGGATAGAGTGCATGTGAATTCCCACCATAAATCAGCAGGGTCTAAAGCGAAATTCAAAGGGGATTTCTAATCGAATGCCCTCTTAACTCCTAACTTTGCAGGCAAGGGATAGACAGACAGGCAGTCAGACAGGATAACCCCTTGATGGCCAAGAGAGCTTCAAAGCTAAAAGGGAATAAAGGAATTGCTTTTAGCCAAATGGGGGAAATGTGGTCAGCAGGGAAAGAGAGAGAGGAGACCCTTAAAATCCCTTTATTTATGACCCCCGCAACTAGAATCAATTTAAGACAAAATAAACAGAATAAATCTCTAACTAAAAGAGGGAAAGGGAACTCTTTGGAACGACAGTTAGACCTAGTTAATGTTCAATGCCTCAATTAAGCCAAGTTAATGTGTAAGTCTCTTTTGTTTGGGGTTGGAAATAATCAAAACTTAGCTTGGAAAATGTAGAAAATGTAGACATTTTGCATGGCAAAATCCACTTGTATCCACAAAGTCAGAATCAGAGTCGGAGTCCTCCCTCCTCGCAACCAATCTCCGGGCGCTCGTTAGATTTAATGACGCCGCATAGTTTGCGCACGCACGACATCATTTCAGCGACTTTCCGTCGACTCAAGTGGCCCGGAGACCTAGTTGCAGAAACCCATCTGCGCGTCTCTATCTCCATCTCGGTCCCTGTCCTTCTCCATTGAGCCGTTAATTCGGGTGAGAACTTAACTGGGCGCCCATGCCCCCGGCCCCGGCCCTGGAATGTCACATACTTTTGTGGATAATTTCGTCCCTTTTCGGAGCCAGAGAGCTTCCTGCTCAGCTTCATCCTGAGCCCCATTGTTCGCTGTCATAAAGATGATGCCGATAGAGCGCGCGCTCCTCCTGGCTCCCTACACTCGATTGGTTAGGCCTCGGCGCTGAGATTGAATTTTATACTAGGGGAAAAATGGTAAAGGAGGAGCAGCCAGGCAGCCGGGAACAATGAAGTGGTAAAGTTTTATAACCATTTGATGGCGTAGGGAACAATGTATGAGTTGACTATGTGTTTAAGGCAGGCTTTAAAGGGGTTTCCCAGGGTATGTTTATGCTTTTGAACTCTGAAAAATGTTTTATTTGATTTTCTGATTATATTTCAGGGGAAAGATCAAGTAATCTCAGCTGTTAGGCACACTATAGGTGCTGTTTTTGTATTTTTCAAGGTTTTTCTAAAGATTTCAAGCTGTTTTTAAATATTTCAGCTGTTCATTCTCAAGCTGCTACTTTTGCCATAGGAAAAATAAATTATTTGATATTTTGATTATGTTTCATGAAAAAGATTTAATATTCTTAGCTGTTATGCACACCCCAGGTGCTGTTTTTGAATATTTCAAGCCTGAAAAGAGCATGTAAACTTTGCCTGGATACAAACTAGCTTTCTTTCTCATATTTTGTTAAGCTCACACACCATATACACATACTATATATAGTATCCAGTATCATTCCATCCGCGGCGAATAAATATTCGGGTATCCTCTTGCGCGTTGTATGCAAATTTTTCATGTTTTTATTCACCACAACCAACATGCAGTCATCATAAAATGTGCCGAAAAAATAAACTTAAATTAAATGAAATTCATAAAAATGAAAATAAAAGAGTTTTATGTGACATTTTCCTTGTTCGCTGGGGCCGACATGGCGAATGCGTGATGTAAAGAGAATATGTAGGCTAAACATGGCATATATATATCTGTATATATATAATAAATAAAGTACATTTACATGCACAAACCAAGAACATTGTTATGCGGCATGACAAGAGCAACCACTACTACCAAAGAGAGACAAAACATCAACCTCATCAACACAGCCCCGTAAACACGATTTTCTCGTTATTAATTAAATATGTTTTGCTTTCATTAATGCCGGTGCTGCTGGCGTTATTTTTTTCTTTAATTAAATACCAAACAAATTAAATAATAAAACGAAAACAAAATAAATACCAACGTGCGCTGACACAAACTTTTAAATGGAAATATCTGCGGACACTGACGCCCACGCTGCGTATACGCAATCGGAACTGCAACTCGATGATGGAACTTGCGCTGAAATCGATGAACAACAAATAAATAAATAAATACTGATTGAATTTACACGCCGCAATATTTGATTCGCCCTGTGAACCCCGATACTTAATTTTATATGATTTTATTTTGGTTGCTGGCGATACTCTCCGCAAATAAATGACACAGGTGGCCTTTTGGTTTAAGGTTGGTCTGCACGCCTCTTTAAAAACACTTCCTCATATCCTCACATTTCATTAAAACGCATATGCAAAGATAATACCAATGAATTATGCATATTTTTGCAGCACTTAAGGGCAAGTTTAATTGCCTGGAAATGTGGAAATTAAAACTTTCATCGTGATTACCAATAAAAGATGATTTTTATTGCCTGCGAAATGGTTGACAAATTCATTTTTATTGAGTAGAAAAAAAAGAAAAATAATATTTGGTAGAAAAATAATAATTCCCTAACTGAAAACCGTTAGTTTATATATTTAAAAGTTTACTTGAACAGAATTAAGCTTCAGTCTCTATTTGAACCTTAGTAATCTCCATATTATCTCAATTTTCTTCATCTAAACCCTCTCTCTTTTCGTGCCTCAACCAATATTTATTAATTCCTAAGTTTAAGTTTAATTTTAATTGACACAAAGTCCCTGCAGCGACACACTCGTGTTGGGACACCTACGCAAATATTTGGTTGCAACACTCGTTGTATCTTTTCTTCTTTTTTTCGCGAGGCAACTTCAGTTCCAACTACGAAATGTGTCAAGTACAGCAAACAGTTACAGATTTATGGCCAGGAGTTGGGTACACGCGACCAGGAACTGTATTGCCAAGCACCTCGACGCCGCCTCCTCCATCCTCCTCCCTTGTAATTCAATTAAAATGCAAAAAAAGGCACAAAAAAGAAGGCGCTTCAGGCATTCGCAAATGGAGCAAGAAAAGAGATATAATAGCGAGATGGCAGGGCTGGATATATATATCTCCATGACCACCGAGAGTGGTTTTTCCTTTTTGCTTTTTGTGGCCTGCAGACAGTTCTCGATAACATTATCGGGCGACCGCAAAATATTTCAACAAATATTTCTGACAAGCAAACAAATAATTTACAAAACTTTTGAGACAGCCCAAAAATAGAAAACCAAATAATATCATTTCGTTGGAAATTTGTGGCCTGCGGAGTTTTTATTTGTATGCGAATTTCTGTATTTAGTTGATAATAACCATTTATTATGTTGTTTTGTCGGTGTTAATTTTTTGAGGACAAAACAGCGGCTTTGTTTCGTTGTTAATTGTTTTTTGATTTTTTTTCGGGCTGTATATATTTTTGCTAACAATTTGAGCGGTTCAACCAACTTTGATATGTCTGGTTAGATTCCAAAAACTCAATCGAAATCGTGTAAGCCTGCCCTCCAAGCGACCTTGACTGTGAAATTATATATCGCATCCCATCGCTTCGTCAATCAATGGAAAAGTTGCATAAAGCGACGGTAATTGCCATGAACAATAGTGGCCAAGCCACGGGGGAGTGCTACAGTTTGGGGACAAAAGCCAAAGGTAATTGTTGTGACAACAGGCTGGGAGCTGGCACAAAAAATAGTAAATAAATAAATAAAGTGCTTGTCAAACTGCCTGCGGAAAAAAAACCAGAAATAATTGCTTTAAATCGTTAACTGTACCTGAAAAAACTATACATCGTTAATTGTAGTTCCTGAAAAACTTTAAATCGTTAACTGCAGTACCTAAAAAAAAATATATACATGCGTCACAAAATCAATAAATTTGTTAAAATAAACCTAAGTAATAGCTGTTAAACTTGCTTTTAAGAGTAATTTTGAGAAATGCTCTGGCGTTGGCGTTTAGCAAAATGCTTTAGGTTTCAGGTTTAATATTTATTACCATACATGTATGCTAAAATAATGGTATTTAATTGCTTCAAGTAAGAAAATATATAAAATTTAATGGCTGACAAGCTGACTGCCATAAAACAAAGCCCACTCCAAAATGGGAGGAGTGTTTGAAAAGAGTTAACTCTAAGATGTTAAATTAAAAAAAATATTTTAGAAGAGTGTGGAAGATAAATCGCCTTGAAAACCTCTCAATAAAATTAAATAAAATATAAATTAAATAATCGAGGCAAGGAACGGCGACTCTCACCCATCCGGAAAGTTTTTTAAGCGCTTTAAATCGCCAAAAAGTCGCTCGAGTGCGTTTGTTGGCAAATTGAGCCGCACAAGTTCAATTTTATTTTGAGTAAACAAAAAAAGACAGAAAACCACACACACACTCATGGCTGGCATAAATGTAATTTCCCCTTCATGTGCCTGAAAGCGAGTTGAGCTGCCCTCTAACTAAATTTTTAATGGCACTTTTATGTTGTTCTCTCTCTGCCTTTGTTTTTTTGCGAATTTAAAATTTTGATGTTGGTTTTGGGTTGCTTTTCAATTTCCGACGCCCCAACGCCGAACAATAAGGCACTTCCGGCGGCCTCTATATGTGTAGGTCTTAATATGTGTTTTTAGATTATGTTCATTAGTTTGCGTCAATTTGTTTAAAAACGCCGCCTGCGAATAACATATATGTGGAATGTGTTGTGTTTACTTAAATTGAGCACTGAAGCGGGTGCGAACCCTCCTCTGACAGTTGAAGTCTTTGTTTGCCATAACGGATATTATAATTATAATGATGCTGACGGTCGGTGAGGAGCAGGAGCGGGGACTACCAGCATGGCTGGGAACACAGAGAGGGAGAGAGACCCCATTACTTACGATTAGCCATTATTGCGGCACAATCCAAATTGAGCAGCCTTTATAGTATAGACTTTGCAGGTAAGAACCCGTATATGCGGAGCCGCCAAGTCCAAGAAGTGTTCGAGTATCTCAATCTCGCACTTGAGCCATTTATGGCGTACTTAAATCACAGCTCAATTGGTGCGAATCCAGTCGAGTTGATTTTTAGTTGAGGAGCTGAGGAGGTGCCTGGAGTTCCTCATGTCCAAATAGAGACTTGGGCTTAGAAAAAAGGCAGGCCAGAACAGAGAAAAAAAATCTTAGGAATATATAGATGCAAATAATAAACTAATAAACAGAGTGGGGCTTCATAAAGTGTAATTTTGTATTAAATATTTAATTTCTAATAAGAAATACACCAAAGACTTTACCAGAAATTCAGTTTCTCCTTAAGTGCCACCCGCAGGAATTATTTATCTGCAACTTTACCCTCTTTAGTCTCTAGTTCTTAAGGGTTTCGCTTAATTTTTCTCCCTTTAAAAGCATAACTGTGCCAAAGGCACCAAGTGCCAGTGGAATGTGAGTGTGTTGTGGAGTGTGTTTGGACCAGGTTGAATGCCCCTCTTCCTCCTATCTCTTGGCTGCAACCACTTGAGCTATTTTAACGTGCTGCCAAAGGAAAAGCCTCCTTCTCTGCATCTCCAGCTCTTACAGCCACAGCCACAGCCCATCCAGCTCTCTTCAGGCAGCAAATATGCTGGCAATTTAGTGGGCGTGGCTGGGCCCTAGCTGGAACTAACAGCAAAAGCAAAAGAACTTTTGACGCCAGCAAGAAAAATTTGCTCCCAGCGAAAATGTAGTAAAACTCGAGGATCGCAGAGAATATCTCGGAGTTCATTGCTTGTAAAATTGACTTTGGCCAAAGGAGCGGAAAAGCAGGAAAAGCGGGAAAAACAGAGAAGGCAGGCAGCCAGCCAGCCAGCAGGGAAGTCTTAGCCTGCGAGTCAAACTCAAACAAGCCGCAGATAGTTCGATACAATTTTCCGGAGCTGTTGCCCCTTTGCCTTGGTTTTTCTGTAAAAGCATATATATGGCATGGAATTCCCTGTACATACTCTGTGTTTTTTGGGATATATATTGTATTTATGGAACACTTTTACAGAGACTCTCCAACAAAGTGTAAAGGCTCTTATGTGTGATATTAACTTTAATATAATAAATTTCTGTCTAAGTCCGGACTACATCTTTTTATATTTATATTATCAATAAATATTAGATCAATATTTTATTCAATATTTAAATTTAATTAAAATTCAAGGTATCACCTAGTTGCAACCTCCAAGATCTTACATCTCCTTCTCAGAATTCCTTGTGGTATCTGCCTGTGTTTTTGTTTTTTCAGCTCCTACCTACCTTTCCTTTGGGGCCTTTTTGGTCTAAAGCAATTTCTGTTTTCTCGTAGTTTTTCCGCCTCATTTGCCATAGACACCAAATGTCCTTCAGCATGGTTTTTCAGCTTTTCCAGCAGTTATCTTTTTCGTTGCCGCCGCCGCCATGCGGTTGGCCAAATTAAAGTAGCCAAAACCCGTTTCCAGATACGGCGCACGTGCAGCATCGCCAGTTGCGAGCTCCAAACTTCGAGTTGCAACTGCAATTTGGCAGAAGGCATTGGAGCTTTAGAGCGCCGAATGTAGAGGGGAGTGTAGTTTATGGAGGAAAACAACCGAAGTGAGCCCAAAAAAAAAAAGATTTCGCATTCGCTTGCCTGCTCGTTGGTGGCATAATTCGCGCGCCAGGCGACGCCCCAAAAAAAGTATACAGGGAAAAAATGTAAGGCTTTAAGACAGAAAATCTTAGAGAGACTTTTGGGTATTTCATTTGGGAAATAATTTAAGTTTAAGAACATTTATTGTGGTAAATATTATATTAAATAACATTGTTGAACTAAGATGTCTAATTATTATGATAGCATTTTGTTGCTTTCTTCAACTTCTTTGTATTTTATTTATTACTGATTTTTCTGCTTATCAAGGCTCTTTTCCAAGGACTTCATTTTGGCTCTGTGTATTTTTCCTACCTCTGCTCCACAGGGAACTGCCATCGATTTACGAGCTGTGAGATTTCTTGCATTGCAATTGGCAGCATATATATATTTTTTTTCCACCACTTTTGCCTTGTTTGTTGTGGCCGCAACTTGGAACTTGGAACACTTGGCTGTGAGTCTGTCTCCCTCCTCCAATCCTTGTTGTCTCTGATGGCCGTCAGATAGCCAAGTGGCTGGCTGGGCTCGCTGGCTGGCCACATGTTTATGGCCCAAAAGCCCCAACCCGGCAATATTCCCTAATTACAAGTGGCACTCTCTGCTGTTGACCCCAAAAACGGCATTCCCGAGCACTCTGCTCTGGATTCGAGTGAGGCAAATTCATCATTAGATGCAATTTGTGTCCCGTTCGCCTCTATAAAAAAAGCTGAACCGTAAATAAAGGGCCGCGCGACCGACCACAGCTCCAAGAGCTCCACTCTCCAGTCCAGAGATTGATTTGGAAGCCAGAGCTCAGAGCCAGAGCCAGAGTCAAAGCCAGAGCCAGTCGGAATGGGAACGAGAATGGGACCAAGAATGGGCCAAGACCAGAGCACGTTCCGTTCCGTTGTCAAATATGGCTGTGGTCAGTTTTTTTCAGCGGCCAAGAAACTCGGAGAAGTGCACTTAAGAAAAAAGTGTGACCAGAAAGCTTGAAATCTTAAAATGATCTTAATTTTGAGAGAAAGAAAATTATTAGAAATTCAAGTTGAACTCCTGAAACTAGGATATATTCTTTAAATCAAGAACAATTTATTTAATGAACAAATTAAGTTAAATTTGATTATACGGTTATGACACTGCATTCTTGCTTTCATTAAATGAGAAAATATTCTCAGCATATTGAGTATTTTATTATTATAAATAAGATATTCTTAAGTAATATACAATTTTTAAAAATCTGAATTTTAAGGGAACAAGTGTGACTGTATTTCTGGGCTTTAATATAATCTCCATTGAATAACAGCAAATTTTAAATATTCTTTCTTAATTTCCTAGTTCTCTGAAATATCTTTATTTTTATCAAAAAAATCAAAATGAATAATAATTTCGACTTCTAGTGCTCAATTTTCCCCTGTGTGCCAGCTGCCGCAACTTTAGCTACGGCGGCTGCATAAATTTTCGCATTCGCATTCGAGTGGCTTTTACCATTTGTGGGCACCCTTTTTGCCTCCATTTACCGTTAAGTTGCTGCCACTAAGGCCCCGCAAAAATTCAAATTCAAGCCAAAAATCCGCCTTTAGAGAACACATGTCTTGGGCCCTGCTGTACCTATTTGAAGTAAATCTAGATTCTAGAAAAAATACACAACAAAATCTTAATCGTTGACAGTGCCGGCCAGCTGTTTTAATGAATTTTCACACTTGGCCAGGCGGGCACCTGGCTTTTATCACTCATTGAGCACACACTCGGCCTGCTGTTCCTATAAAATATTTTTGGTTTATTTTTTTAGTTCACACCTGAAACTGCAACTGCAATTGGAATTGTTCAAGTTGCAGTTGCAGTTGCAGTTGCGGAGAATTCAAAGCTTTTTTCCGATTTTGTTTATGGAGCGAGGCGATATGAAGTGCCGCATGCCCCACATGTGCGGTGTTAATTGCCTTGCTAAAAGATTGCACACGCTGCGTATACTTATTAATAGGTGAATGGTCTGACTTGAATAGATAGTTTCCCTGCAAAAAAATGTGTGTTAGGTTCGAGGAAAGGGGGAACAAAATAGTTTGGGTTTGTTAATTACTGAATATGCTAAATATATTACGAGATTAATATAAGGAAAGGTATTTTTAGCGGAGTATACCTTTGATTTTAATAAAAACAAAAGAAATCATTGTGATACTTATAATATATTTATACTACTATTTTTCCGTTGCAAATACGATACCGTAACGAAGGTCCCTCATTCGCATTGATCTCTAATCTCCGCTGATCACTTGATGCCGCCTCGAAGGGCTTGGACTTGGACTCGCCCCCGAGCTGTCAGTCGAGCTTGACTTGAACCGAGTGGCAGTTGCAGTCGGATATTGCCCGGGCCACTCAGCTAATGGTGTGGCTCTGGCTCTGTCTATTTGTGCAACTCCCTCTCCCTGTCTCTCTTTGTATCTGGGCATCTGTCTCTTTCTCCGAGAGCTTTCTTTCCTGTGGCGTTTGGCCGCCAGTTGACCGATGGCCGTCTATTTGGGTCACAATAAGCTGCCAGCACCGAGCGGCATCAGTCAGTGGAGAGTCCCAGTTGGAGTGTTGGAGCGCACTGAGACGGAAGTTTGTTTGCCAACTTGTTTGCAGTTAGCCGCTGTCCGTTGTCCGTTTGTCCGTTCGGTGTTGCATTGATTGGGCAAACGGCCGCCAGCATGGCCAGCGGTCCCAAAGAGCCGTTTTTAGTCCCAGAAAAGGGGTCAATGTGTGGCTTCAATGGTTTTGAATGATAAAATAAATGGGAAGGGTAGAAAAATATGGGCAAAAAGATAAAAGCTTAAGTAATTGGGGTATTTAACTAATGTTTGTCAAGTTAAGATAATATTTTGTTTAATTAATAATTAATAATATTAATTTGGACTTTAAAAATGGCTGGATTTAGCCACAAAACTACAATTTGAGTGCACCTATTCTTGTGTTCTGTTTTCTGCATATTGTGCGTGTGTCGGCAGGGCCCGGGCAGAGAAATTTGCTGACTCGTGAAACAGGCCCACTGCTTTAGAGTAAGGAAATGAAACCTAGTCTCTACTGTAGTTCAGAAAATACCTGATGAAATAGAAAACTCAACTACAAATATTATTCCATTAATTAATCATTGATTTAACAAATATTCCATTTATTTTTCGGTGTATTTGCCTATGGTTTAACTTAACCTAAAAAGCAAATACAAATTCCTGGCTTAAATAAATCGAAATTTCCAAGGTTTGTCAACACGGAAATCCTTTACTTAAGCCACCCCCAAAAATTAGAGAAAAGCGACATTCCTTCAGGATTTTAATACTCACTGAAATGTGTAATTCTCGTTTACTTTTGCTACAAGGGTTGCTTAGCTTTTCCCCAAAGGAAACGAATTGGGTGGGTTTTTCCCCTGGCCAAAAAAAAAAAAGGGAAATCCCCCCACTAAATACTTCTCCCACAGCTTGGCCGTAATTAATTTAATGTCCGAAAATTACTCGGCTTATGCATGACCGGGTACGGTAAAGGTTTTTCTGCTCCAAGAAATGAGCAGAAGAAAAGAAGGGGAACTCCACAATCCAATCGCTGACATGAATAAGCCGCGAAAGAAAGTGGCCAGAACAAATGGGGGAATTGCTTTGGCTCCCAGATGGATCGGATTGGATTGGATTGGATTGTAGCCATTGATCCGCCTCGTTCGAAGCTCGGAGCACGGAGCACGTTTGGCATCAAATCGATTAGCGATTCGAGTGTTCAGCAAATGGTCAGCGAAAGAACCCGGCTCCGATCATGCCGTCATTACCATCGTTACCAACGTTACCATCATTATGGGCCCCGTTCTTGTGTCGTGTGCTGTGTGTTGTTTGCTGTGTGTCGTGTAGCGTTTAGTGCCGCATTTTATTGTTCCACATTGTCCAGCGGAATGACTTTGACATAGAAATGGTAATGCTGTGTCCATACGGTCACCTCCTAGCTGGGTTGCTACCTTTCACTGGACAGGGGATACTTGGGAATGGATCCTGCCAGGCGGTGCCAGATGCCAATGCTCTCGAGTTCAGCTGGAAAAGCGTTTTACGGGCTCTCCTTTGCTGGCATATATTCCTTAGAGGTTTTGCAACTACCCTTAAGGCTTGGTTGAGTTATGTTTTGGTATGATTTGTTAAGGGATGCTTCAATATAAGATTAATAATAAGAAATAAAAAAAGTATTTCTATAACTTTTCAAGAAAGACTTCTTCAGGAAATATTTCCTAAGAGATTTCCATTCACAAATTCTTCTTTTACCTATAAAAACTGTTCTCTTAGAGTTCTTTTACAAATAACAAATGATCTCTGAAAATATAATAGTAAGATAAGTAAACCTACTCAAGTTTTAAGCTGCTTTATCGAGGGGAATTTAATACCAACTCCCACCGAAGTGTATCCTGACTTCGTCTTGGTTTTTATTTGCTTAGCCGTTTCATATTTATATTTTCTGCTATGTTTGTTTGTTTGCCAGGCAGCGCCAGCCCAGCCGCTGGTCTCTCCCTCATCCTTTTCCCTTTTCCACGGGATGAAAATGCTGAAAGCATTTCCACCGTTCCTTAACCCCAAGCGAGAAACGAAGAATACCTTGGAGGGGAAGACCCTTTGCGCTTGGACCACCGCCGCCCCCTGTGGAAATTTGTCGCATGTTTCCGCTCAGATTCGGATTCAGCCTAGACAGGGGGTTATAGTACACACTTCCAGTCTCCGGACTCTTCTTAGGCAGTCATAATCGCCAGACAGACACACATATATAATATCGCCATATACCTAGATGGGATGCATGTTCTCTCTGTTGGCTTATGTTTTGGTTTTTAATGTCTGACTCGGCTTGTTTTTTGTCTTTTCGCTTGTTTGCTGGTTTGTTTGTTGCTGCCGTTGTTGTCTGGGGTCTTGTGTCTATGTAAATATTGATTTTCCCCTCTGGTCTGCTGCTGCAAGTCGTCTCCGTTTGGAAAATTTGTTTAGGCTAACTGCATTAGTTTTTGGGAAAACGATATTCGAAGGGGGGATAGAGTAAGAAAAAGGGAAAATGCTTCTTAAACAGAGGCAATATTATGGGTTTTAAGTTGAGGTAAATGTTTAGGCTAAAAACTATAACTGGAACTAATTTTATGGGTATTTATAACTTGTTTACAATTTTAATAGGTACTTATAATTTAAGAGGAAGCAATAGCTGGGAAATATATATTAAATGCAAGTTGGAAATTGTTACAAGTATTTTAATTCAGGGATAAATTAATACAAAGGAATAAAGTTTAAATATATTATTTTAATTGTTATTAAAACTAAAATTCTGGGGAGAACGGAAAACTTATGAAAACGTATGTTTTATTGGTACATTTCTAATTTTCTGTATTATTTCCTATTTTTTGTTTGTTTAATATATAAAATATATATAACTAAGTATTTTTAAAATGTGAACCTTCTTTTTACACTTCCTTAGACTCCTTTAAAGTTCCATAAATATATTTATATATCAGCAAATTCAAGAAAGATGGATAAACTTGCTGTCCCCTTGAAACTTTTAGTGGCGAATGCTTTCATAAATTCTTGATTCCAATCCCACTGGCTGTCAAACTGTGGGACTAAAGTTGGTGCTTCTTCTTTGGCTTTTTCCCAAGTTTACCTCCTGCCTCAGCCCCCATCCGGAAAAGCGGAAAAGTATAGTACTTAGCCCAGACAGATGGCGGGATATGGGAGCAGCGTGCCAGCGACTTGGCAACATGGTTCTGTCATGCTCGCTCTTAAGCTCGCTTTTGGGACGGACGAACTGCCGCATTCCGTGCAACATTGTCAACGGTTAATCTCTGAAAGGTCTCTCCTTTCTCTTCTTCCTCCAGGTGGATGCAGTGCTCCTCCACTGACATTGTGCAGATAGCAGCTTTATTGCAAATGCCTGTCACCTGCATTCACAAGTTTTACGTGGCGGTGGTGGTGGTGCTGACTCCTGTCTCTACCTGTGGTGGCCCCATCAGCATCATCATCATCATCATCATCATCATGAGCTTGTCCACATCCTTTAGCCTGCCGCGCCACTACATTTCTGCACAAATTCTCCTAGTATTTACCAGTTTGCAGTTTTAGTTCACCTTTTGAGGCGCGCGCCGGCTGTCAATGTCCTTTTGTCGTCCCCGGAGAGATGGAGATAGAGAGAGGACTCCTTTTTCCCCTATATATATTTTTTGTCCAAGTGCAGCTAAGTGTAAGAAATATGAATGGCTGATGGGCGTTGCTCTCTCCTGTCCTGGGCACCGAACGACACGCCTCCCCATTGGGGCAAATAAATTTCATGTCGGCGAGTGCAAGTTCAATGCACTTGACTCTGATAAATGTCGGTTCTCGGTGGGTTGGATTTGGATGTTGGGTTGGGCTGGGGAGCCTCGAAAGAAGTCTTCAACATCAACACTTTCTTCCAGGCTTCAGCAAAGAAGTTTTCCGTGACACTTTGAGAAAATCGTTATACTTAAAGTTCTTTTTACATTTTGAGAGATAATTTAATCCAGAGAGCTTGAGAATATTTTTTTTTAAGTTTGTATTCTATAAAAAAGTTCCCTGATTTTTGTGCTGTGCAAAAATCTAGCTAAGAGACCCGATTCTGATGCTGTAGGTGGGCATGACAAGACAAACATCTCGCTGGACGGACACCTAAAAGGAGGCAACCAGCAGAGCACCAGGAGCGGCTTGCCCACGAAATCTAGCCAAACGAAACTAGTTTCGGAGCAGAGTTTCCTCCGGCTCCCTGCCCTTCCTGAACTATATGATAACCAAACGGGGAAATGGCAAGATACAGAGCAAACCTAAGGGTTCCAGGCTTGCTTTGGTTTGGGATGAGTCCGTCGGTGGCTGGGCGGCCTGTAAAGTAAAGTTTGTTGCTGCTGCTGAATGGCTTTGACTTTGACTTTGAGGCGGCTCGAATGGCTGCAGGCGGAAGACACGTCATTGACCTTCTGGCGGAAAAAAATAAAGGAGCAGCCAGAACAGCTCGCCACTGAAAAAAAGTAGAATGAAGTTCAATAAATAATTTAAAAGTAAAATAAACGCACTTTAGTTACTTTCTTGTAATTTCTCTGATTGATTTTCTTATAAGCTACCGTTTATATATATTTCTCCTCTGTACAAAATCAATAAACCATGATTCAAATATGATTAAAATCCCAAAATTAAGCTCACCAGCAAAACGTGATAAATGGAACTGGGTCCCAGAATGCAATCAACTTGAAATTAATTACCACAATCCGTTGTCAATGAACGCATAAATTATAAAGCTCCGAGTTAAGCGAGTGTCATCCGAGATGAAATCAGGGGGGCGGTTCGGGGTGACGATCTGTAAGGGTAAACGGAGAACCGAACCCCAAAACCCAACCAAGTTCAGCGCCGCAAAATTGCCAAACAAAACAAACTCGGACTTCAAGCTCCATGCTCCAAACTCCAAACTCAAAGACGGCGGGGCGATAGGAATGCGAATGTCGAACAGAAACCGCGGCGGGAAACCAGTTTTCAGAACGCATCTTCTACTTAGGGCACTGAGAAAAAGTATTAATGGGGAATATTTATAAGAAAATAATTATAGCCAAGTTTTTGAACTCTAAGATCCCAGAAGATACCTTACCTAACAATATAAGTTTGTGTGCTTCTTACTTGAAATATATTTTTGATTATTGCTTTCTTAGTATACAGACTTTTGTGGGGATTAAGAATCTTTATCTATTAACAATTTATTGTGGCGAAAAATAGATATTTGGCAAATATAGAAGGACTTGAGAAAGGGTTACAATAATAGCCTCAAAATCTAGTTAATAATATAAACAATAATATAATAAATTCATAGAGTATGAATCATAATTATAGGAAAATCGCCTTTAATAATTCAGAAGGCATCTTATTTTCTAAATTTCGTTCAGAACAACACTTTCTGTGTTTCCTTTTCTCTGATATTATTTAGAATAAAATTTCTTATTAAAAACAAATCTTTTAAATATAAGCCAAATATTTTTCTCCCTGTAAGGTTCAAGTTTGAGATGGCGGCATTGTTCATGGCTCCAAACTGCGATTCAAAGTGGCTCTGCGGTTAACCACTGGCATCTCATCCCATCTTCTGCCGCCTGCTGCTGCTCTGCTCCCTTTCGGCAAACGAGCTAAATTTATAAGATGATGTGACCAAGTCCAAGTCCGCGTCCGCATCCAGGTCCAGAACCGAGGGCTCCGTGTTGCTTGGCAGATTACATAAATTGATGCCGAAGCCGAAGCCTCTCCTCCGAGAAGCTGCTGCAACCTGAGAAGCTACGGCCACAGACATCAGCGCAATCGGAGGAGAGGCGTCTTCCAGAACAAAGAGCCCAAAAGAAAGAACCGAGCCAAAGATGTGCCGCGATGCAGGCACAATGGCAGAGGAAATGCTGAAATGTTCGTTAAAAAAATGTGATTATTCAGAATTCAAATTTAGAATGCGAAATTCGCCATTAGAATAAAAAACAATAAGAGGCTAAATTTCTAAAGGTGCTAATGAGCAGGAAGTGCGAGGAATGATTCACACAAGGCCGCCGCCGTGAGCTCCAGATAATAAATGGAATCTTTGGCTTAACATTTGCACAAGTGTGTCAATATTTACTGCAAAAAATGAGCCAGCGACAAGGTGGAATTACTGGAAAGTAGAAACATTGACTGGAATTCCATAGATAATACTTGCAAAGCAGATTTTACTGAGTCAATATTTGCTTGGCAATTGAAAAGCTTTAAAGGCAATCGATTCAAGAACACTTGCGTGAAAAGTGGCTTATATTTACTGTATTTAGCCCACTGTGCAGCATCTTCTTCTCTTCTGGTAATTCCCTTTTACTGCCATTTCCGTTATCACTCGGCTGCGCTTTGTCAACTCCGTTCTTCTGGCTCTCCGATCTTTGGTTATTCGATACCATTTCGAGTGGGAGTTCTCCAGTGGCTGCCAAACTGTGGTCGCATTTTCTGCAGTTTCTTCGCGTTGCCAAAATGCTAAAAGCAACAGATATTTGGAAACTGCTGACACTAATGAGACGACAAAAAATGTATCGACTCGAGCTTTGACAAAGCCACCAAGTTCCTCAAAGGCTGGGAGAAAAATCCAAACATAAAAAATAAGAATAAAAATCAAAGTAAATCCGTGACTTTAGCGGCAAACGGAAAACTGCAAAATTCAAGCTAGTTGCGACTCTAATTGCAGCAATAGAATGAGATTACGAGTGCACTGGGGGAAAGATTGTTATTTAGGGTTTATTTTTAATATTCCTTAGTTACCTCTAATTATTTATTTCATTATTTTCTTTACATATAACCTAGGATATGATGGAACTTTTAACCTTTGCAATGTTTTTCTAGTTAAAACATCAAAAGAATGCCTAATATTATTATATAAAGTACTAAAGTATATTTATAGGATAATTTTTTCTTTATTGTGGGAATATTAGGAAATTATTAATTCGATTTAATAAGAAACATTTGAGGAAATTTCAGTAGAGAGCCACCTTCCTACATCAGTATTCCTTGCATCTTTGTAATAATTACCAAATAAAACCATTAAAATTTAATATATATTTTTTCGGTGTACAAATAACAACAGATGGTCGGACTGCGACCCACTTCCACTAGAGGCTTTTGGAGGCTGTCCGGTCTGGTCCATCGGACTCAGCGACTGCCTGTTTACTTTTTGCTGGCACTGTTTATGCTACGCTACCTGTCCGCTCGCTCGCTCTCTTTCAGCTTTCAATCAACTAGAAGACAATTGCAACAACAATAAATGCAGCAAACAACAAAAGCAGCAACAACAAAATACTATACTACTGTTTGACAATTTATCAATGATGTCTTTTGTTGCTGCTGCTCTCAATTGTTGTTCTTGCTATTGTTGCTAGCTGCTTCGCCTTGGGGTCTCTTTTTTCTTAGTTTTCTTATTGGAACAGGAAGTCGCTTATTTGCTGGCTGGCAAGTGCACATCGCATTGACATTTACTCGGGTTCTCTCGCATCTCTGAGCTTGACACTCTGGCTGGCTGGCAAGTGGCTCTCCAACTGTGCCAGCGTCGCGACGGCACTTATGCTGATTGGAATTGCAGCTGGAATTGCAATTGCCAATTGCTTCCAAATGGAATTGAATTATTCCAGCTGTGACTCCCAAACGGCAAAGGCGTGTGAGATTTGTTTGTTTAATTTAAACAGCAAAAAGTGTTTTAAGCTGATTGACACTTGGCCCCCGGAAGGATAAAGTCTTTAATTTATTTATAAGGGAATTTAGCGGGTTTTATATTATAAAGCTAGTTCTTTAGCTCATAAAAACTAATGTATAATTAAAAAATGTATAATTAAAAATTATACATTCGTTTTTATAAGCTAAAGAACTGTATTCTGTGCGTTTTTTTTTTGGAAATCAGAATAGTTATAGCTAAAATGCAAAAATTATATTTCTTTTTATATTTTCAAGAGATTTTTATAGATGTTTATACGTTTATTCCTGAAAATATAAACTTTTTAATATTTTTTAAGTGCTCTATAACTTTTTTAATATTTCCCATAAACTAAGTAAATAATATTATTTTTCGTTAGCCCATTTTTCTGATTTTTAAAGCCTTAAATCCAGTTGTTCTTAGTTTATTGACACATTCTTTAGGTTCCTCATAATTTCCAAGATTATACCTCTAATTTGTTTCCACTTTATTATCAAGAACTAAGCCCTAAATTAAATTAGTTACCGATTCTCTTCGCTTTGTAATCTTCCCCCGACCCTCAGTCACCATAAAACTAATCGGGGCTCGCAACATTTACGAGTCTCGCTGTCTCTCAAACTGTGCAATATTGTAAATTTTCATGCAAATTGCAATTTGTTGCCATGTATACCCTTCGGAGAACTGGTTCGCTTGCCTGCAGTTGCAATTCCTCCCTGATTTATGGAGCCTGCCCTCTGCAACCCTCTGTCCGAATCCACGCCAAGCTGCCGCAAAAATACAACCGAATATGTCGAATACACATTCCGCTTGCCCCACTTTGTTGCAGCCGAAACGGAATTTATGGCTGCCACACAGCAGCAGCAAAAAGAAAAAAAGAAAACCCCCAAAAACAGTTTGAAAAGTGTTTTAAAGCCAAAAAGTGAGCACAAGTTCTAAATTACTTTTCCAAACAGCAGCCAGCTTCCGCCGCTCCCTGGGATAGAAAACCTTTCGCCGAATGTCGACGCTTCTTACGGATTGGAAAATCGAAATCAAAACTCATAAAAATGCAATTTGCGCAAACAACTTGACTTTGAGCCGCGTCCCCTTTTTGGGGGGTAGGCGGAGAAGGACAACCCCCGAAAACCGGAAAGTTCCAGGGGAATCCCTTTTTTAGCTACTTTCTATGCTCTTTCCAAGGGAGAGTATTATGAGCTGGAACAGGAGTTTGTCATGGGAGTTAGGAGAATATTTAGGAAAAAAGGAAGGAAAAAAAGGATGTACTTTTAAGGGTTTAATAATACCTTCCTGATCCGTTAATATCATAAAGATGTCCAGAAATAATTTAATAAAATCCCGATTTATACTAGGATTTTTCGTAAATCCTTTTCTAAGTCTACAGAATTTTAAATAACTCAGTTTATAAGTTTTACCTTTTAGGAAAATAGATTTTCTTGTGTCACAAAGGGTTTTGGATTTTAAAGACTGCTTTGATGTAAGTTAGTTGCAATCTGTTATCTCCAGCTATTTTTCTTCTAGAAATTAACAGGCAGAGACTTTTCCTAGAGTACTTCCCACTTCGTTGCCAGAATCTCTTCCTGCTTCCCCTGCTCTTGTTATGGGGTCTAGGGCAGCTACGTGTCTGCAATTTGCATGTGCATGACTGAGACTGTAACCGAGACCCAGGGTGCTGATGAGGAGTTGGGGGCTTGGATTGAGCGAGGGGTTGGAGAAGGAGAAGAAAAGTTCCCTGGGAAAGGGAGCGGTCCAAAGGCCAAAGAACCGAGTACCGAGGGTGGCGCCATAAAATCCATTTGGCGCACAGACCGTTAACGTGTTTTGTTGTATTTGCCCAGGGAGTTGGGGGCATTGCAGGAATCCCAGGAGCAGGATCAGGAGGCGGCGGAGGTGGAGAAACTGGGTGTAACTGCTACTTGGGGGCGTGTTAGTTTGTGCGGTTGAAATTTATGGCGACAAAGGGTGGGAAACTTGATGAAGAAGGGCTGCTACTCCCGCGCCTGAGCTGCTGCTGCATATGAATCCGGGTTCCAAACTATATAAACAAAGTCTCGGGATACGTGACTGGAAAGAAAGAAAACGTTAAATGCAGGCAGGAATAGTTTTCAGTTATTGCCTGGTTTGTAAAATGCAAATAACCAGTGACTGTGTCTTGGTTTTTATTTAAAGTTCGAGGAAGCAGAGATCTCTCTGTCCGATATCAAGAATTTGTAAGGGAATTAAACACTAAAACCATAAGAATACTTTCTGTAATAATAATAATAATAGATACTCAAAATAAGGGTTTTCTCTTATATTTTTTTATATGAACTTTATTAGCTTCTTTCTTTTACTTCTTTTTTAAAATAAATCCTTTTTCTAGGCATACATTTTTCCCTAAACCTTATCTTATAAAAGTTTTTCAAAATCAATGCCATAATTAACTTTTCTCCAAAATAATAATCCCTGAAAAACTCTCTCCTGATGAAACTATCAGCTCAAAAGACAATACTTTTGTTGGTTAATTACAAGTCGAAGCCCTTTTTCCGCCCTTTCTATACACACCTGCCCACCTAACACCATTTGCCACACACACACATCTGAAGGCAGGAACAAACTGTTCACTTTAATGGCAACATTTGGCACATTATGAGGCAACATGGCAACAGCCTTTCAGAGGCACTTAAGGGCGTGCGGAATGGACCAAATAGAACAGGGAAAACACACACCATGCACACACACACTCGCACTTTGCATAATTAATGCAATGTCAAACCCGTTATTCACTCGAGACATTTTCCGGTAGAGTCTGTGCATCATAGACCAAACTTTTCCGGGGTGTAGGGAAAGCAGTGCTGTAGGTTTTTTTTTTTTGTTTAATTAAAACAAGAAATTGCCACTTAAAGGCGGCGGTAAATTATGAATGCCGAGAGGAAACCAGGGGGAAGCCGGGAGGAAGGATGCTCTCTCCTAGTTGGGTGTCCTTTCAGCTGGCGCTGCAGTCACGCGCTCATTAGCGAGGACATTGTGTGAGGATACAACACATAAAATACATATATGATGCACTGAGAATTAAGGCTAATAATAAATAAATGTGAGAGAAGACAGTAATTTGTAGATACAAAGAACTTGAAGAGCTCTTAATGGTGTTTAAATAACAAAGATATAATTATAAACTCTTTTCTTGTATTATTTACATTTCAAAAAATTTCTCAGAATCAAGGATAATAATAAGTCAACAACAAAGGTGACAATATTTATTTTTAGAGATATTTAAGAGCTTTTAACCCTTTTTAGATAGGAAGGAATGATTATAAACTCATCTGAGGTATAATTTATATTTCTAAGAATTTATTTCCTTGCCATTAACCCCCCTTTTCCCTCAGTGCTTGTACCTATATAGCATAGGCACAAGTACAAGGAGGAAGTTCAGCCATTGCCGTGGCCGGAAGTCCTTTGTGCGACTTGCACGACTTGAGCACGACACGTCAATGGGCGCACCTGATTCACAATAACAGCCCAGGCCTAAACCACATTCTTGTCTTGCTTTTTCCAGGAACTTAAAGAGAGCTTCAACTATGGCCTGTTCGCACCGCCGGCCAATGGCAAGGCTGGGAAATTCCTGGACGAGGAGCGACGCCTAGGCGATTATCCCTTCAATGGTCCCGTTGGCTACTTGGAGGTAAGTTCCCGCAATCAAACATTGCTTGAGGAATTTATCTCATTTATTATTTGGTTTTGCTTTGAACCTTTAGCTCAAGTACAAGCGGCGTGTCTACAAAATGCTGACCCTGGACGAACGCCAGCTGAAGGCTCTTCACACGCGGGCCAATCTGCGTCGCTTTCTGGAGTGCATCAATGGCGGGCACGTGGAGAAGATAGCCAAGATGTGTGCCAAGGGCCTGGACCCCAATTTCCACTGCTCGGAGAGCGGCGAAACTCCGCTCACGGTGGCCACGGGCGCCAAGAAGCCCAACAAGTTGCTCATTGCCCTGGTCAACGGTGGAGCCTTGTTGGATTACAGAACCAAGGATGGCACCACGGCTCTGCATAGGGCAGTGGAACAGGACTCCCTGGAAGCGGTTAGGTATGCAATTTTGATATTAGTTTTTAATGGGAAAGGGATTCTATAATTTGTGTATGGTTACAGCACCCTCCTGGAGCTAGGAGCCTCTCCCAACTACCGAGACGGGCGTGGCATCACCCCCTTGTACATCTCCATCACCCGGAAGTGCGAGGCCAAGATCACAGAGAGCCTGCTCCATGACCATGCCACGCTGGGCATCCAGGACAGTCAGGGCTGGAACGAGGTGCACCAGGTAAGTCGGTGACGGTCCTTGAATCCAGCGAACCCTGTTCGATGAGTAACAGCAACTGCTTTGACCCCAAGCCAATCCCCATTCCCGGTGGTTTTTGTGCCAAATTAATGATTGATTCTCTCTCTCTCTCTCTTCTTTCTTTAACTTCTCTCTCTAACTCTAAAAATACGAAAACAAAACAAAAAACTCGCTTGCTAATACCTTGTAACCCGCGCGGTGCATCCTTTGGTAACGTTCGTGATTCCGCCGGCTTGAAGGCCTGTCGGCATGGCCTGGTCCAGCACCTGGAACACCTGCTGTTCTACGGTGCGGACATGGACGGCCGCAATGCGTCCGGCAATAGTCCGCTGCATGTGTGCGCCGTTAACAACCAAGAGGCTTGTGCCCGTATGCTTCTCTTTCGCGGCGCCCAGCGCGGCGCCCAGAACTTTGCCAATCAAACTCCCTACCAGGTAATGCCCCTATCAGAAAGTCTAGGGATTTGCAAAGAGAAGGGAATATATATTTATTTTGTAAACTCCTCATTTTGTATTGTATTAGGTTTGGCGAATAAGAACGATCAGCACGTGAAAAATGGAGAAAAAACGAAGTCATTAGAAATAAAATCAATCCGACGTTATTATTTGAAAATAAAAGCCTGGGAGTTTACAATTTAATTATTAAAATCTACTTCCCAATACAAAATACAATCTAATTCAATATACCTTCTCTCTGCAAACTCTAAACTCTAAAAAGTAATCATTTTTTCGTTGATAACTCGTAGTTTTTGGTACTTTTGTGCTGCTGCCGCTGTAGTTATGCTTTGTAGTTCAGTTACAGTGATTAAGTTAGCCATTTGACTTAATAACTTGATTTAATAACTTGATTTTTGGTTGCTTGGTTAACCCAGTTATTTAATGCCTTGTCTCCTACCCCCTTTAGGTGGCTGTCATTGCCGGCAACTTGGAGCTGGCCGAGATCATAGAGAACTACAAATCGGAGGATATTGGTAAGTGCGGCTTAAATGTTATATATTATATTATAGAGCCATCATCAAAAAACACTCGACAGAACTAACTGCTCATACTCATCAAATCAATCTCCAAAAAAATACCTGGTTTATCCTTGTTTTGTCTTACGTTTGTCAGTTTATAAATTCGTTTGCTCTACTCAATCTATAATCTATTTAATTCCGTACTCATCTCAAAAAAAATACAAGTAGTTTCCTTTACAACTTGGTTCGAATCACAGTTTTATTCCCCGAAACTCCATTCATTCTCTTCATTCAATCTCTTTCTGAACACACAGCATATCATCAATCAATCAATCAATCATCCAACTTGATCATCTAGGTCTCTCTTACCCCCATCATATCAATGTATAATACTCGTTTATATATATTAATACTCCTTTCAAATTCTATATAAAGTGCAACCTATATATATACTTTACACCCTTTCGTATTTTGCATTTGCTTGTTTTTGAGATATATTTGCTCTTAAAATATAAATGTATTCGAATTCAAATAGTTAATGTTGATGCCACACACTCCAAACTCTCTTTGGCTGTTCTTGTTCCATGTGTGTTTTGTTACATTTCAATGTTTTTTACATTTACCACCACATTTTTCACATAGCGAGTTTCTTTGTTTGTGTTTTTTGGCAGGACACTTGTAGAGTGTCCTTCGCCATAGTTTGCTTCTTTTGTCACAGTCGCTTAGCCTTCGATAAATGATCATTGATCGGTGTAAGTAAGTGTAAGTAAGGTGTGTGACCCCGGAATATAAACGTATAAACTGGCTTGGCTTAGGGCCTTAGATTTATGAGTATTTTATGTTATATTAATTTATGAAATTTTTACAAATAGATTGAGTAGAGAGAGCGGACGTTGGACTTTAAGAAAATTAAAACTGATCGAATATCCTCTGTCTAGAGCCAAGAATATCATTTTCTTTTGTGATTTCTATAAATAAATTTAAGTATTAAATCCCTTGGTCTGGTTATAAGCTAAATCAGCGATGTTTATCGATTCTTTATCGATATTTGCTTATAAAAACAGCAATGACTACAATACTTTCGATGTACGATTATCGATATTGGTAATCGGAATTAAAATATATTTATTTTAATCTAATTTTGTCTTAAAGTAAGTTTATGATATAAAATATTAACAAATGGCTGAATAAATAATAAAATTGTACAGTTAGGAGAAAACCAGACTGATTTTTTAAATTGATTGAACTATTAATCGATTAATTAACGCAAACCTATCGATTTAATTGCGATAAAATCGATATATTTTTTGAAAAATATATTTTTAAATCAGTTTTAAATGTTTCCCATAAGGTAAATGATATTTCTTGAACTTGGACAGAGACTAACCCCCAAAAAGCGTTCCCGATCTTAGCCAGACTTGACCACTGACTTGACCCTAGCACATCTAACAAACCCCATCCTCTCCCATCCATTAACCCTTCCTCCAGACCTCCTACATCCCACCCCCTCGTAAGTCACACACTCACACACATTCTAAGCGAATATCCACTTGATCCACCACACAGTTCCCTTCCGCGGACCGCCGCGCTACAATCCGAAGCGACGCTCGGGCATCGGGTGGCTGAGCGCCAACGGAGCCGCCGGCGCCGCTTTGCTGGCAGCGGCTGGCGGTGGCTTTGGTGGTGCAATGGTCGCCAATGGGAGTGCGAATAGCCACCTTAATGGCAACGGCGGGGGGGCTGGCGGTGTCGGTCTGATGCTGAGCCATCAGAACCACCAGCAGCTCCTGGCCGGGCACCAGCAACAGCAGCAGCAGCAACAGCACCATCTGCACCACCAGCACCACCTCCAGCTCCATGCCCTGCAGCTCCATGGCCCGCCGTCGCCCTGCCCCTCAGAGCACATGCTGGGCGCCTACAGCTCCGCCAGCTCCAGCCTGTCCGAGGGCTCCTCCGGCCACCGATCCCACGAGGATGACATCAGCATTGTGACAGGTGAGAAATACATGTAATTGCTTTGATTTTGCTCTCCTGATTTCTGCACTTCATTTGCATTTGCCTTTGACTTTGCTTAAGTTTAAGTTTCTTATAAGTTTCGAGATGTTTTGGAAGGCAAAGTTTAGTGAATTTATATTGTAAAAAGTTATAGACATAAGCCAGGAAAGGATAAGTACACTTTTGACTATATTTAATTCTATATATTTGTTATCTTAAGCATGCGTTTGTGTAGTTTTTCAGAAGGAAAATTAACTGAATTTTGCATGCTTTTTTCTGTCATGAATACTGCATTTTATGAGAATCATTCGATATCATCAGTATATATTTTTGTTATAAGGAATCGCGTTTTATTTTAGGGATTTTCGATACATTTTACAAAATATAATTAATAAATGCAGGGATGGGCAGGAATACGCTCTTATAGCTCTCGCTGATATTTTCGTTATGTTTTGGTGAGTGGCGCCACCTACTCGCTCAAACCAAGCTCGGAACGTAACGAGTGAACTTAAGAAAACGAAGTCTTTAGCAGTACCGCGCACTTAGAAGTACAAAAACAAAACCTACACATCATTGGGGAGAAGTACAGTGATTTAAGGATTAAAAACAAAACTTATACAAGCTTTCCTTTTCCTTAGATCGCATATTCGGTCTTCGTCAAGACATTAAGGCTAGGTAGGGCTATGTATGGGGCTCCCAGCTTCACATTTGGTGCCCTACCTTGTCTTAATTTTATACTTAAGGCAAACAGTAACTTCTTAAAATTAATTGACGCTTATCGCTTATTATAAATAATAAATTTATAAAAGCTTCAAGCTCTTCAATATAAAATAAACAATCTAAGGAGTATTTCTGATTATTTAAAACCAGAAGAAGGTGATACTTACAAAGAATTTTGATAGGCTTTTAGTAATAATAATTTACTTACGACTAAAATTAAAATAAAACCCAACTTCGACCAGTTTAGATTTAAAGAAAGTTAACAAACTAGTACAACTCGCAGATAACTCGCTGTTCATGTCCTGTCCGTTCAGTATTAATTACCATTTTACCTTCATCGTGTCGGTTCACTGCATCCGCTTTACCGTCTCCACTTTGCGGGAGGCTTCTTCTTCCGCTCCGTGTGTCCCCGAGAGTAGCATGTTTCTCCTCTGCTCATATCCTCTTCCATTAAATATCCGAAAAATCCCATGCAAAACAAGTCACTCACTCTCGCTACATCTTCCTCCTACTGCTCCTCCTTCGAACAGATAAATCCCTGGGCGACACCAGCGACATCATCAGCGACTCCTCGGGCGTGGGAACCAACTCGGATTCGGCGGCCTGCTCCATTGGCCATCCCAGCACCACGGTGGTGTGCATGGAGCCCTATCCCGGCAACACTGTTGGCCACATCCGCCTGCAGCCCGGCGACGTCATCGAGGTGGTGGGCAGCACCGACTGCGGCCTGCTCGAGGGCTATGTGCGGGGCACCAATCAGTCGGGCTTCTTTCCCGCCGACTGCGTTCAGGAGGTGAGTCTGCGCCAGAAGCACATCACCAATGTGATGACGGCCAGCACGGGCATGGCCCCACAGCAGCAGCAGCAGACGCTGCACCTGCAGCAGCAGGCTCCTGTCTCCTCCGCCGCCTCCTACCAGGGCTCGCCGCAGCTGAGCCTGGGTGGGCACTCGGGCAGCTCCAGCACGCTGCTGCAGCAGCCCCACCATTCGCCCTCGTTGTCGGTGGCCAGCAATGGCTCTTGTCAGCAGGGAGGAGAGACCAATGGCGGAGCAGCTCCTGGAACTGGGAACAGTAACCATAATAATAACCACTCTGTGGGACAATACAGCAGCGCCACGGCACCGCGCATCAAAAAGAGGTGAGTCCTGGTCAGTATTTCCTCCCGAATCCTTACTAATCCCCTCCTGGTTACAGCGCCTACAATGCCCCCCGTTCGGTGGTCCTGCACCGCGCCAAGCGCGGCTTCGGCTTCATCCTGCGCGGCGCCAAGGCCAGTTCCCAGCTGATGCAGCTGCGTCCCTCGGAGCGCTTTCCGGCGCTTCAATACCTGGACGATGTGGATCCGGGCGGCGTGGCCGACATGGCCGGTCTCCGGCCGGGTGACTTTCTTCTCACCATCAACGGCGAGGACGTGAGCGCCGCCTCGCACGAGCAGGTGGTGGAGATGATCCGCTCGGCGGGCGCCCTGGTCAACATGACGGTCGTGTCGCCGCAGTTCCCCCACCAGATGCAGGCCAGTGCCCAGTACCTGCCCAGCGGAGCACGGGCGGGCAGCCAGCACCTGAACAGTGGACCAAGCACGCCGCAGTCCTCGCACCGCCAGTGCGCCACGCTGCCCAGGAAGATGACGGGTCCGGGAGGTGGCGTGGGTGGAGGAGGATCCTCTGCTGGGGGAAGCGTGCGCATGGCTCCCATGCCACCACGTCGGGATCCCAAGACCACGCTCAGTGTGGGCCGAGCCCGAGCAAAGTCCATGGTGGCTGGCCTCGAGAATGGAGGCGAAAAGGAGGACGACTTGCCGCACACCAAGTCCAACTCGGTGGAGTCCATTGCCATGCCCACGCCGGGAGCGGGCGGCAACCAGACTGGGCCGGGAACGCCCGTCCAACTGCGCACGGCCAGCATCAAGGCGCGACCCACTTCGAGCAGGATCACGGCCGCCGAGCTGGAGGAGCTCTTCCAGCGGCAGCAGGGCGAGGGCAATGCGGCCAATGCCAATCGCTATGCCACCATGATGACCAGTTCCCGCTTCCAGTCGGGCACGGACAGCGGAGCGGCCACGCCGCCCGCCTCCAATGGCTCCCCCATGAGGACTGGGCCCCTGGTCTATGGCAGCGTGGCCGAGATGAAGCGCAAGACGGCGAGGAGCAAGCACGGCAGCGGCACGCTCCGCGGCAAGCCAGTGGCCACGCCCACAGTGGGTGCAGGCGGAGGAACAGGAGGCGGCCGCGACCTCAAGCGCTTCCACTCCACGCCTGATCTGCACGGCCCACAGCTGCATGGATCCGCCTCCTCCATTTGGCAGGCGGCCGGCAAGGGCCATCACTCGCAGGACGACGTGGCCACGCTCCACGCCTCCCTGCAGCGCCTCAACTCCAACCAGGCCGAGCTAAAGGCGGCGGCAGTGCTGCCTCCTCCCAATCACCCACCCCCGCCGCCACCCGTGGGCCAGGTGGTCAAGGTGGAGACGCGCAGCAGCGTCTCGGAGTACGAGAGCACCGTCTCCCTGCAGCAGAAGCTGAAGAAGCGCACCGAGAACGATGCGGTGACCAGTGCCGCCATCGATGGCGTCCAGAGCAGCTTCAATCCCTCGGCGAATGCCAAGATCTATGCCTCGCCCCAGGAGCTGCGCAATGTGATGGCCTGGAAGCTGCGCCAGGCGCAGGAGCAGCCCAAGCAGGAGACATCCGCTGGCTCCCAGCAGCAGCCGGTCAGCCAGTATGCGGCGCCCACCCAGATGCGACCGCCGCAGCAGGCTCAGCAGCAGCAGCAGCCGGCTCAGCAGCAGCAGGCTCAGCCTGCAGTGGCCTCTCACTATGCTGCTCCTCAGGTGCAGGTCCAGGTGCAAGTACAGCAGGCACAGCCGGCGCCCCAATCTCCGCCTGCTCCGCCGCCGCCACAGCCTCAGACGCAGCCAGTGGCGGCTCAGAATGGAAATGGCAATGCTGGAAATGCTCCTCCCATACCCGAGCCGGACTACAGCTGCAGCGAGTCGGATGGCGAGGATGAGAACTCTATTCTGGTGGCTCGCAACACCAAGCTTAATGAGAAGATAGCCCTGTTTGATGTGCCCGAGACCAGTGGCAATAGTCAGGCCAGGTAAAAGCTCTCTTAGAGATCCGTTGAATCCCTACTTATCTTCTTACTTTCTCCCAAACAGTGGCAGCAGCTCCAACTCGGGCAGCGCCTCCATTTCCCACTCGCTGTCCGTGGAGGAGATCCAGCGCATACGCAGCAATCTTAAGACCTCCAAGTCATCGCCCAATGGCTTTGCCAAGAAGCAGGAAGAGGAGCAACCACAACAGCCATCCCAACAGCAGCAAACCCACCAGCAGCAGCAGCCGCAGCAACTTTTGCAGCCCGGCGAGGATGAGTGCGACAATAGCAGCTCTGGAGTGAGCAGCGAACAGGAGCAGCAGCAACAGCAGCAGCAGCAGTTGCAGTCCCTGGCCGGGGCAGTCGGCAAACCCACCGATACCATCAAGAAGAAGCCCACGGTGACCATTGTGGAGGAGCCCAAGACCATACCCGATCAGCCGAGTCAGACAAAGACCATGGCCAAGACCACAATCAGCATAGGTGGAGGAGGATCCGCCACGGCCACTTTGACGGTGAAGCAGCTGGTGCAGCAGCAACATGCGCCCGTCATCCAGCAGCAGCAGCAGCAACTGGGCAGCAAGCAGCCCCAAACAGTGACCAAGATGGGGCAGATGGGGCAGAGCAACGTCAGTGTCAATGTGAACGTCAATGCCAACAGCAAGGTGATGAGTCCCCAGGTGCTGGGCCGCATACCCAACCACCATCATCACCAGCAGCAGCAGCAGCAACTCCAACAACAGCAACAGTCGAATCCGAATCAGAAGCTCATTGCCACCCAGCAGCAGATCCTGCAGCAGCAGCAACAGCAGCTGGCCCACCAGCAGCACCTGCAGCAGATCCTCAAGGCCAAGGCAGCGGCCGCCGGGGGAGCCAGCAACACGGCCGTCCTGGTGGCCAAGCACCAGCAGCAGCTGCACAAGGGTAACAGCAGCAGCGGCGGAGGCGGTGGCCACGAGTCGGAGATGGAGCAACGCTCCGATGTGGAGGACGATGACGGCGATCTGAGCCCCTCGCCGCCGGCCAAGGCCTTCCAGCGTCACAATTCGCTCACCCGCAAGCAGGCGGCGGCCATTGCCATGCAGAGGGGCGTCACCAGGACCTCGGCCGTGTCCCTGATGCAGCTGCCGCCGCCCCTGGAGGCGGACAGCGATGGCGAGCCACCGTCGGCGCAGCATACGCTGCAGCGTCAGACCCATCAGCTGCAGCAACTGCAGCAAATGCAACTCCAACAACAGCAGCAGCTGCATCCGCAGCAACAACAGCCGATGGTCGTGGGCATGCTGCCCAGCGGACAGCTGGTGGCTGTTGCCTCTGGCGCTGTTGTTGCTGGCGTTCCGGGCGTTGGATCCGCGGCTGCGGTGCAGCCGGGCAACAACAATCTGCAGCAGCTGTGCACCGATAATCTGGTGCTGGCGCCGCCGCCGCAGTTCTGCGATTGCAACGATGCCAAGCACGCGCCGCAGCCGCATCTGCCAACGAGCCAATACCATCCCCAGCAGCAGCAGCAGCAGCAACAACAGCAGCAGCAGCAGCAGCAACATCAGCAACTGCAGCAGCATCAGCAGCTGCAGCAGCAACTGCAACAGCAGCAGCAGCAGCAGATGCAACTGCAGATGCACCAGCGGCTGTCGGGCGGCGCTGGCCCCGGCTCGGTGGGCACCTTGGGCAGAGTCCGCATCGTGGGGGCCATGCCCAAGGCGAACCACCACAGGCTGCACTAAGCCACTAAGCCAGAAACCGAAATCGAAATCAATCGTTTGCCAAATCGTGTTACATTGTTAGTTAGTGTTAGTTGTTAGTCCAAACAACAGTCATTGCCAACTCTCACAACGAAAATAGCCGCACCCGGGAAGGAAACCGATTTAAGGGCCACTATTTGTTTGATTTCCCAGTCTTTTAATTACTTTTATTATTATATTTATTGCGTGTGATATAAATTTATGTAACTAAACACTATTTTGTAATCGAAACAGCAGCAATATCTAACGGTTAAACCCCCAAAACCCAAACCCCTTTGAAAACAAACTGAGAGGTAGTTCGTACCTTACCTTCTTTTCAGTTTGCTTTCGAGCCAAGTCGCCCAAGTCCTAGTTCGTAGAAAAGTTCATTTACTCGAGTATCCATCCATTGATCATTCGTGTTCGATTTAGTGCACAAAACACTCACACACACACACACACACATTTAATCTAAATACACAAACTAGCGTAGGTTTTTATAGGCCTAAACGAAGGGGAAAGCACCGAGTAACAATAATATTTGAATTTGAGCATTTAGCCGAATTTCCAAGTCAAGTCAAAGTCAACTAAAACTAAACCTAAACCTAAACCAATACTAAACTGAATAAAACGTATATAATGTTTTTAAACCAAGTATTTATAAAGAAAACGTAAGCAAAAATATTTCCAGAGGCGGCAACATTTTATAAACCGTGAAAGACAGCAGAAAGAAAAAATTCGAAAATTGAAAAACGTAAATTTTTTGCTAGTAAAATTTACAGATTTTTACTTTTAACCGATGAGATTTTTTGTATAATTGTTTTTTATAGAGAAAAACTTTAACTTGCCAGAGTATTACAGGAGGATTGCGGAAATCTTCAAGTAGAGAAGGCTTGCCAGCTTGATTGCTTCAAAGCAAATATCGTCAACCACTTATATGAATGCGTTTTCACGTTGTAACAATTATTATACAACTAAGGCTGATTTTACTGCATAAAACAAACACATAACATAACATACAGAACATAAACAGCATTCGCTCTCACATACTGAAAATGAATTATAAATGGAGAAGATAACTCCTAAACTAACCAAGCAAGCGATTAATGCATTTACAATACATTGTTTAAACGAAAAACACTCTTTGAGGTATATTGCCAGAATTGGATTGGATGGAATATTATAATGTAATCGCACCTTTAGCACTAGCATCTAAGTGTTGAAAAGTTAGCAAAAGCCGAAAACTAAAAGCATAAAAGCATACATATTATAATAATACAGAGTATAACATAAACAGTAACGCGTACGAGTAAATATATTGGAAATTCTAGCATCTAATTAGGTTCTAGCACACATACCCACACTTTTTAGTTCTCGCAATAGTTGCTAATTATTTGTAAATTGTTTTTAGTTCCAACACAAATATTATATGATTAGCCATCGACAAGCTTGTTAATTTCTAAGTTCAACTCTGCCTAGGAAGGTAGTAGTGCTAGTGCTCATGGCTTCCAATTGCGAATGTGTTGCAAAAGCTAAGCATATAGAAGGATTATTGCTCCACGATAATGTTAAACGATTCGAAAACAAGCACACACCACCCCCCAAACACACACACACATATACACTTTAAATGCATGTATTTAAAAATGGATTAATATATGGAAATATTTAACATAAGTCGTAAAATATGCAATTATGTATTATGAACCATGCGTATGAAGAATCAATAAATATGAATGAAAACTACGTGTGGGGACTTTCCTATTTTTCTATAAAAATCATGTAAGTTAGCTGCGCCATCTATTATTAAATTTTTTGAACTCTTGAAAAAATTGCATACTTTTGGGCATTATATAATTTATTGGAATACATAATTTTGCATCTTTTGGGCTGAATTAAGTTGTAAAAGGCGACAATGGAAAAATTGCATACTTTTGGGGTTACATTGGTTACGGGTACAGTTTGAGAAGCACTGGACCAAGAGCGGAGTAAGGCACGCACATTTTTATAACAGTTTAGAGCAGCGCATCGTCGGCCTACTGACTTCTGTTCGCCTGTTACTCGAAATGGGGAAGCGGGCCGTTTTGGGTGATTTTATGGACTTTAAAATTAAAAATGATGTTGTTGTAAGGCAACAAAATGGTCGCCATCTCAGCTTGCCGCAGTACAAATTTATCAAGTGCAGGATTTCAGACACCAGGCGCGCAGAAGGCAGCAGCAGGCCGACGATCTTTTTCACGAATGCTTTTTCTCCCTCTCACTAGCGCACGGTGAGAGAGAGAGATAGGAGCCGATGACGTCAGCGCCCAGATAGGCGCATCGTTGCTCTTCTGCTTGCTGTTCGCCTGGTACTTGAAATGAGAAGAGCGACACATTTGTATGGCAAATTTGATAAATCGGAATGAAAGATGTTGTAGGCAACAAACAATATTCCAATTTTCAGTTTCCGCAGTACAAATTTATCAATTGCAGGATTTCAGATACCAGGCGCGCAGAAGGCATCAGCAGGCCGACGATCTCTTTTTCTTTACGTGTTGTCTCTTTCTCACTAGCGGACGGTGAGAGAGAGAGGAACCGATGACGTCAGCGTCCAGATAGGCGCATCGTTGCTCTTCTGCTTGCTGTTCGCCTGGTACTTGAAATGAGAAGAGCGACACATTTGTATGGCAAATTTGATAAATCGGAATGAAAGATGTTGTAGGCAACAAACAATATTCCAATTTTCAATTTCCGCAGTACAAAATGATCAAGTGCAGGATTTCAGATACCAGGCGCGCAGAAGGCAGCAGCAGGCTGATTAGCCATGTGCTTACAAATATTATAACAGTTTATAACAGCTACTGGATGTCTTCTCCCACCCACACCCGATCCACATAAGATCCACAGGGCAAACATAGGATCCACATATGATCCATATGCAACCCACATACGATCCACATATGGTCCACATATGATCCACATATGATCCACATATGATCCACATATGGTCCACATATGATCCACATATGGTCCACATGTGATCTATACCATCCTAAAAGATGCGTTGTGCTTTCCACAGGAACAATTAACAAACCCTAAAAGTATGCATTATAAGTGTATTATAATAAGTGTATATAAGTGTATATCAATTTACGAGTATTTAAATTGTTTAAGAACCTATTAAAAACTATTAATAACAATGGCGGCAACATGTTTAGCCAGAAATCAGACCACTTTCTTAAAGGTTTTTGGTGCGCAGAATCCAAATCCGACCACAGAATTGTTCCAACAGCCTTGGTTTTCGAGATATTCGAACCTAAAAGTGAAAAAACGAGTTTTGGCTATATTCGGGTCGCAAATAATTTTTTGTAATCTTGATAGGAAAGTTCACCCGCAATAAAACAACATTTCATTTTATTTACAAAAGTAATATTTTTCTATTTTATTTTACTTTCCGTTTTTTAATCGTAAAAGAACATCTTTAAATGTTTTTGTTTGTTTTTGCCTCCCAACATTACTTTGTTCAATCTCGGAGAGAACAACAGAACGGCAAACAGAAGACTCTTCTCACGCACCAATAAATTTTTGGCTAATCAAATACAAAACCCAAATCAAACGCTTGCCCCGAATCGATGTTGCTTCTGTGGCTAAAAGTAAACTTTTTGCAGCAATTGCTTTTGCATTTTCTGTTTTCGGTTTTGTAAATATTTAATGTTTGTTGTTTTCTGTTTTTATTTTTTTGGTTTGCCGCTGGCAGCTGGTTGCTTTCTTGTTAATTGATATATCAAGTTTTCAAGTTATTCTTTCTGGTTCTAGCCAGGATAATTGGCCTGACCAATGGAACTGCTTAGCGAGGCAGCGGCATCTGAACACACCTTTCGATTTAGCTCGCTAGTTTGCCTTTTTCGTGGTGAAATATATATATATATATATATGTAATAATAATATGCGCCATATTGTATATAGTAATAATAATAATATGCGTGTGTATATATATATAATATATAATTTGTATTTAATAATAGTGTTGTGTATATATAATTTGCGGTTTTCATATAATAGTTATAAACAAATTTTTACTTCGTATCTTTAGCATTAATTACAAACTACAATTCGCGTATTTTATATTATTCATTTTTGTTTATAATTGTAATAGTAAATTTCTGTTAGATTTTTATCGTTTTGTTTGTCTGCGGCTTAAATACTTTCATTAAATTTATAATATTATAAATTTAGTTTTTTTTTGCTAGGCGTGTGTGCTATGGATTTTTGTTGTTGCTTGTTGCTTTTGCTGTTTCTCTCGATCCTAATTAATGTAATGTAAACTCTGCAAAAAATGGCTGTGAGCTGTCTGTTACTATATAATTGTGGAAGGTGGCGACCGTGATGCGCGCGGTGCCCGATTCGAAAAATTTCTATGGCCTCGAACGTTTGTCTGTCTGTCTGTCTAACTTACGGACTTATGGAATTGCTCTAATTAGTTGTCGTACAATAATTTCATTGCTGGAATCTCTGGCGTTCTTTTCTCTTGCATTTAATTTGCTTGTTTCGCGATTTCTTGCTTTTTGCTCTATATGGTTCCTCCTCTGTGTCTCTCTGGGCGCGGCTTGGCTTGGCATGGCATCACTTGGTAATGCGGCCAGGCGCATTCGTAGTAAATATATAAATTTCGATCTCTGCTTATCTCCTCAAACATCATTTTGTGGCGACTTAGGGCTAATTACTATAATGTACTCGTAAATTGTTAGCGCTGCTCTTACACTCTCTTACTTGCTGCAGTAATCGAATATATATATTATGTATTTTTTGTTTGTGGTTGTTGTATATCATCAATTTATTTAACAAACTACTAATTACGTTTTTTCACTACCAAAAACTACGCATAATATATATATATATATATGTATGTATATATATAGTGTATATTTTTTAAATATATGTTTTTTGTTTGCGCAAATACTCGCACTGTTTGCTCCGCGTTTAAAATTCCATTTAAAAATGAATGTCGTCCTACAAAAATTAATGTACAATAATAATTAGAATTATAATAATAATAATAACTGTTTCTCCTTTCTCACTTCCTCTCGAAATTGATTTTTAAAAAGTTTGCGTTTTGTGGCTTTCGCTTTTTGTTGTTTCCTCTCTTTTTTGATTCAATTTTTGTGTTTTTTTTGTTTCAAGCTTTTTAAAAATATCACCAATATATTTTTGCTCTTTATTCTGACAGTTTTTCCCATTTTTTTGTTTGCTCTTTTTCGTTTCTTTTAAAAATTAAATAAAATTAAATACACAATATAAAAAATGTACAACTACTGTTTTGTGTTTCTTTCGATTTTCTTTTTTGTTTTTGCTTTGTTTTGTTGGTTCTTTTTTTGCGTATCTCCTGCTTCTCCCTTTGCTGCTGCTTCTGCTTAAGTAACCGAAACGAAAAAGGGGTGGCGAAACGCCGTGGGCGTGGCACTCAAAATCTGCATTAAGTACAAGTGCTTAAGTGTGTCAGAGGAAGTTTTGTATCTGTTTCGCTTGGATTTTTAAAGTACTTGCAAATACTTTCTCGAATTTCCCTAATTTCTCTCCTGGCATTATATGGAATGTGTCGCTGCCACGCCCACAGGCTGCACGCGAACGCCTTGGACCTTGGGAACAGCTCTCTCTCTCTCCGCGCCTAATAATACATAGAATTACAATTACAATTACAATTACGAAATACAATACAGTGGAGCCCGCGGAAGTTAGAGTACATCTTAGGAATAAATTCACACGCACACACATACACAAATATAACAAACAAAATAACTTTCGTTGGCAGGAACGCGGGTGGGGGCGGGGGCTCGGGGCTGGAGGGGCAGTAACAACAACAGTGGCAACAAAAAGGATAAAAAATCTAAACAAAACTGAGGCAACATCGTGGTGGTTATGGTTAGGGTGGAGTTGGTGGTGCTGGTTGCTTCCTCAACGACCCCCAATCTAAGGCATATTGAAGTCCTGCAGATTGAAGTTGTCGTTGTCGAGGGAATTGATCAGATCCTGCGTGGAGAAGTTGCTGTCCACGGGCAGGTTGTCCAGGAATTCGAGGCACAAGTCATTCGAGTTGGCCACCACCGAGTTGATCGTTTGGCTTATGGAACTGGCGCTGGCAATGGTCGTTGTGGAGTTGCCACCGCCCACAGCCACAGCTCCACCTGCGACGCCACCATTATTGTTACTGGCCGGAACCCCTCCTCCATTACCTCCCCCGGGACCCTGCATCTGCATCTGCATCTGCTGCTGGTGCGTGGTCGTGGTGGTGCTCTGCACGAACTGCTGCTGCTGCATGGTGATCTGCTGCTGCTGCTGCTGCTGCTGCTGCTGCTGGGTCTGGCTCATGTGCATGCTGGACATTTGCATCTGGCTGGCCATCATGCTGTTGCCGCCGCCCGCCTGCTGCTGCTGCTGCTGCAGGAGCTGCTGCATCTGCATCTGGTTGTTGCCGGCACCGGGTCCGCCCATATGCTGCTGCTGCTGCTGCTGGCGCATCAGTTGCTGCTGCATCTGGGCTGGAGTCATCTGCATTTGGGGCACCTGGGGGCCGGACATCATGCCGCCGGCATTGGGTCCACTGCCAGCGGGATTGGGAGCGCCATTGGGCATGAAGTTGCCTATAAATTAAGGGTTTTAGGGATTAGTAAGGTTAATTATATTATTTAAAAGCAAACTCACCGCCATTAAAGCCACCTGGCCCCCGTTGCATGGGTCCTCCTGGGCCACCGAAGCCCATCTGCGTCTGCTGCTGCTGCGACATCATCATGTGCCGCCACTCCTGCTGCGAGCCCATGGGCATGCCATCCGGCGTCACCTGGACATTCGGCGGCCGTTGCTGCTGCTGTTGCGGGCCACCGCCCATGGGTCCCGCTCCTCCGCCATAGGGTCCACCCATGCCGCCGCCTCTGGGGCCACCGCCTGCCCCGCCATGTTGCTGCTGCTGCATGTACATCGCATGCTGGGGCCGCATCATGGGTCCGGAGGGCGGGATGGGTTGCTGGGTCATGCGCCGCATGGCCGCCGCCTGGGCAGCGCTGTTCGGGAAGCGCCCGCCATTGGCACCGCCCACTCCCCCGACGCCTCCCACGCCGGGTACGCCCACGTTTACACCCACGCCGCCGCCGCCCACCGTCTGCTGCATCATCTGGGCCTGCATCAGCTGCGCCTTGGTGGCATTGTACTCGGGCGGCGGTGGACGGGCGCCGGACATGTGCTGCTGCTGCTGCTGCATCGCCTGGGCGCGCATCATCTGCTGCTGCTGCAGGAACTTGGCCTGGTTGGGATTCGGGCCGGGGCCGGGCCCGGGACCAGGACCTGCCACTCCCCCGCCGCCGCCCATCATCATCTGCTGGGGACTGGGGCCGCCGGCATTCGGATTCATTTGCATCGGGTTCATGGGTCCGCCCATCTGCATGCCCGGCATGCCGCCCATGGGTCCGCCCATCTGATTCATTGCACCGTTGTTGGGGCCACCAGGTCCTCCCGGTCCGCCCACCACGCCGCCGGCTCCGAGGCCTGCTCCTAGGCCAGCGCCCATGGCCGCTCCCACTCCCACCTGCGGCTGCTGCTGCTGCTGCATGAGCGGCACATTCGGACCGCTGGCATTGGCCGCCGCCTGCGCCTGCGCCGCTGCTGCCGCCGCTGCTGCAGCCGCTGCCTGGGCCTGCGTCTGACGCTGGCGCATATTCGGCGGCACCTGCTGCTGCTGCTGCTGGGCGGCTGCCTGCTGCTGTTGCTGCGCTGCCGCAGCTGCTGCCGCCGCCGCCGCTGCCTGTTGCTGCTGCTGCTGGTTGAAGTTCATGCTTTGGCTTTGGGAGAGCGAGAAGCCATCGGAGGGAACTGTGAGGGAAAAGGGTTTAATAAATAGTTTAATAAATATAATAATTAAATTTCTTTACCATTTGCATTGCTCATGTTTTGATTTGGTTGCTGCTGCTGCTGTCCGGGATTGGGTCCGCCGTTGCCTACGCCCACGCCCACTCCTACGCCGCCCACGCCAACATTGACGCCTCCTCCGGCATTGCCGCCATGCGGTTGCTGCTGGGGATTGGGTCCATTGTTGCCGCCGGGCTGCTGCTGCTGTTGTTGCTGCTGCTGCTGCTGCGCCTGCTGCTGGCTGAAGAAGACACCTTGCTGGGCGGCCACCGAAACGTTGCTCTTCATGTCGCCACTCAGGTGGAGATGCTGACCAGCGGACACCTGTTAGGGGTTAATAGGTAAACAAATATATGAGTTATGAGTTGATTTAGTAATTATAAAATTTAAGGAAATATTTAAGGGATATTTAAGGATTAAGATAATTAAAATGAAAATTTATTTAAAGAGATTTCATAGAAAATCTTCTTAGAAAAGAGAAAGTAAAGAGTTTCCACAGAAAAACTTCTTAGAAAAGAGAAAGTAAAAAGTTTTCATAGAAAATCATCTTTGGAAATTGAATTTAAAGAGTTTTCAAAGATAATCTTTCTAGAAAAGAGAAAGAAAAGCCTTATCAACCCAGGAAAATATATTTTCAAATGGAGATAAAGCTTTATAAATCTAGGAAATATTTTAATAATGTTTTGCATATCGTTAAAAAGTTCTTCTACCGGGTTAGGGGAAAGATTATTATTTTTATTATATTTTAATCTTAACAGTAAAATTTTGTTAACTTATGAAAAATAAAGAATAAAGAATAAAATATGTTTTTAAGTGAAATTTCTTAAAAAAACTATCAAACTCTCTTAAAATTACCCATAAATGGTTTTTAACTAATTAATAAATAATTATCCAATGTTTTTTCCTATTTTATCTCTCTTAAGCTGTATTAAGGCGCTCTCTGTTTGTAAATAACATAAATAAAATCCCTAACACAGAATCATCCAACCAATATTCCAATTTAAAACCATGAAGTAGACCTCAAAGTCTCTTAAATCCCTAATTATTTCTCTAAAATAAAGCACTTATAATATCACCCATCTCAACTCTTTCTTTCCTTTGAAATTCAAACTAAAAACCATCTAAGTAGACCTCAAACTCCTTAAAATTCCTAATTATTGCTTTAAAATAAAGCACAAATATATTATTTATCTCCACTCTTTCTTTCCCTCAAAATTCATCTAAGTAAACCTCAAAACTCCCTAAAGTTCCTAATTATTGCTCTAAAATAAATATATAAAAAATATATCAACCATCTCCACCCTTTCCTAGAACTAATTTTCATAATCCCTAGACTTTCGGAAAACCCAAATCAAATTATCCTACAAGCAGCACATCTTATAGATCTTTGATCTATTTCTTGGTGTGTGTTCAGAACACGCATTCGACAGGCCCCTCAAATGGTTGTCACGGTCGCCAGGTTGCTCCTACCTCTCCTCCCTAGTTCCTAGTTCCTGGCTCCTTTAGGCCCTCTCTGGCATTGCAAAGGATTTTTGAAGCTAATACCCGACACATAGCTTGGCAGCATAGGAAGGCAGGCAGCAGCAGAGACAGAGAGCGACCCAGCCAACACCTTCTCCATTTGCAGCTGTCTCATTTGCTGTCAGCTCGATGTGTTGTCACACACTCCCACACACACACACACCCTCGAGTGTGGGTGGCTTTCGAGGTTGATTTGGGTGGGCTTTCAAGCTTATTATCGCCAAGGATGGCTTTCAAATCCGCATTGACTGCCAAACGCACACACAGTCCGGGAGTGGGAATGAGACAGAGAGGCCCGAGGCAGGCATAAATCTTTCGGCACTTTTTCATAGTCTACTTTGCTGCGTTGTCTGTCTGGTTTCGGTTGGGGGATTCCCCGCACTCAGCAGCAGCAGCTTCAGCCAAATTTGCCATTCATTTGTTATTGTAATGGGCCGTCCTCACCTCCTCCCGCGACATGCAAAATGAGCGGAGGACACCGATCGACCCTGGTTACTTCAATGCCAACATCCTTCGGCCCTCGCAGCTCGGAACTCGGCAACTCACACTCGGAGTTCCGACGGCCAGCAAATAAATCTTGGCACCGGTCGACGCACACTGGCACAGCCTGGCTTCAAAATGAGTTTCCCTAGCGACTGGCTCTTGATGGTAATTTTCTGGGGGCTTTGGCACCACTGTGCCTTGATTTTCCTGTACCCTTCCTTCCTGTGACAGGGTTTTCATGGTGGCGTTTTTTGGTGGGGCCTTTGCAGTCTGTCGCCATGTCATGTGTGACCAAATGGGCAGTGGAAGGAGCAGGAGCAACAGTGGAAATTATAGCAGCCAACAAACAAGGGAGCATGGTAGGAATAGCGACTATTTTGAAAGCACCTAAGCCAAGTTTGCGGTTGCGTTTTGCTTATAAGGCACCCAGTAATTGAGGGAAATTGGGAAGAATATATTGGATTTATACCAAGAAAGATATAGATATTGCTAACAACTTATAGATTTACAAAAGGAAAGAAAAAATGAGATATAACTAACAGCTTATAGCTACTAAAAATTAACTATTTGTTGAATGAAATCGTAAATAAGTTCCTCCCCAAGAAGGATAAAACCACAGAGCTTAAAATCTTACTCAATTAAGACAGAAATATATCAAATTCTACTTATATTTGTGAGATATTCAAATAGGCAATGTTTTAACCAAAAATATGCAGAATGTAAATTTTTATAAATCCGTTAGCGATTAAAGAAATATTTCCTGCCGTTTTATCAAAGCAATTATATATTATTATATTCAAAATAAAGATTCTTACGACTCCAAATATATCAAAAGTAATGGGGTATTTGGTCTGATGTAGTGATTATTTTAATAATACTATTAATAACTGAGTGATTATTTCTATATTTTTGGATTTTAATCTTGCTTAAATTAAATAAATTTCAAGTTGATATATTGTATTCTCTTTTTTAAGGATTTTTTCCCTCCAACAAAAAAGTTTCTTGAGAGCAAATATTTATAAATTCACTGAAAAATGTTTAAACAATAAGTAAAATATATTTATTAAATTTATTTCTTGGAATTTATGCTAATCTATCTCTTTAAATGTTTTGAAAACCAAATATCTTTAGAAAATAATATTTTCCAACCAAACCAAAGTATGTTTACTTAGATAAAGGGTATTTCTAGAGTCCTAACCTCTCCCTTTTTAGCTCCTTTGTTTGATTGCTCCCCGCTTCTGCTGCTCCTGCTATTGTTGCTGTTTCTGTAATTGCTTGTTGGTTTAATTTATTGTGTGTTTTCTGCAGCTCCACGCATTTTCATTTCCCATTTTCATTTTCGAGGCTTGCGTGCAGCGGGAGGTGGGAGAGAGCGAGTGAGAGTGGCGTAAAGTACGCTGATTAAAAGTCATGGACTCTCGTCGGGGCTAATTGAAGTTTAGTGCCTTGGCTTTGGCATTGGCAGTGGCTGTGTGTGTGCGAGAAGTAACCTTTCAAACACCACACACACACACCACCCATCAAACACCCTATACCCTCTCCCTACCCATCGCTCCACGACTGCTGGTCATAAATCATGAGCCTCTGCCTCTGCGAATCCAAAAGGTGAGTTGTGTGAGAAAAGGGAAACAGAGTTTCCTCTGTTACTACGGTTTTTGGAATGATATGTGTGCTTACTTTTGGGAAATGAAACTCTTATGTTTGCTGAGTTTTGATATTAAGAAATCAATTTAATTTTAAGCAGCAACTCCTTTTACAAAATTCTTTAACATTTAACCATAAACTTTGAAGCTAAAGGAGTTCTCTAAATAACTTGTTGGTTTTTATAAGCCTTGGCATCTCCTGCCATAAAATTCCTTGGCCAAAATGAAGTCGATGGGCTTTGGTTAAACATCAATTGGCTTCGGATCGAAGGAAGCCAGGAACAAGTTCATAAAACAAATCATTACAGCAGAAAAGCAAAGACAAAACCCACGCACATCCCAAGGGGGGGCTGCGCCCACTAATACATAAAATATCAATAAAAAAAGTTTAAAGGTAACTGCCGCAGACGAGGACGAGGACGTAGTTGACGACGGCTTGGCGGTCATGTAAGTGGGAGAGACCCAGACCCCGGCCTGGCCAGGAGGAGCGGCAGGAAGGGGAGCTTGTGGAGAGACGCCGCACGAGCGCGTAAATCCTGCAGCTATTACCCCAGCGCCGCCATATTGATTGCGCTGGAGACAAACACAGATACAGATACAGATACACTCACACTCACACACACGCAACGAGAGCAGATACATAAGAGCACAGGGAGAAAAGGGGGTTCTCCAGTAGGAAAAAGTCTTAATAGAAGGTTATACAAGTCACACAGCTTTTGTTAGTGGAAAATACCCTTTTAAAACCTATTTTTTTTAGCTCTTGGATATCCAATATTTAGATTTCTTTAGGAAATTCATAGAGAGCCAGTTAGGGAGTATTTTTCCCAGTGCCCTCAGAGGCATCGGCATCGGCTTCGTCGGCGGCAAGGACTCTAAGCAGGAAATGCGCATTTGACAAGCCAAAAAGATTGCCGCACGCCCCACGCGCTGTCAAGGGAATGATATTCCGGGCTTGGACCGAGGAGGAGGAGTATGGGAGTTGGGACTGGGTTTGGGATGCCTCCTTGCCTTGCATATAGACTTGACAATGATATATGTGACTATATCCAGGCTAGTGGCCTGCACATGTGTGTGTGATCCTGGAAGTTGGAGTGAAAAAATAAAAGAAAAACAACACGACAAAACAAAGATACAAAACGAAGAACATAAAACTCCAAAGGAACTGCGGTCCCCCTTTTATTTTTTGTCAAGGGGAGCAGGAGCTTATCCTGACAGTGTCTTCAACTTCAACTTGGGCTGACCAGGCACAACTGTACCCACAACGGCAAACCCAAGACCACTGGGCTGCACTTAAGGTAATTGAAAAACTTGCCAGACCCAGACCCAGGCAAGTCCCAAAAAGCAGGTGCGAAAAATCTCAACAAACGGTTTTGCTGATTAATTATTATTGTAAGCAGCAGCAGTCGGCCAGCCAGAGAGAGGTGGCAATTTTCTAAGCAAAACTATAATTAAAGTGGCTCAAGGTAAGGTAGTTCCACTCGCAATCGAACTAAGACGTTATTATTTAGGTTTAGAATATTCTTCAAGCTTATTTCTAAGTAGTTTTAATTGCATTTTTGCTGTATTTAGATTTTAATTTAATTAAAGTATTTAATGATTATTTTCATACTAACTATCCCCTTAAATCCCAGTTTATTTAAATTTCAAATGTACTACAAATAATGCTAGTTTCTGATACTTATCAAAATACATTGCCTACTTCTTGGCGCCTGCTTAACAGAGAGAGTTTACTTAAAACTCTCTCTAATCCCAATCAAACAAGTTAAAAATCCACACTTTTTTGCTTAATTTTCTTAAAATCTTACTAAATATTTTAGCCATAAAAAATCCTAACACTTTGCAACCGAACTTCCTGCACTTTAAATGTGAAAAGTAACTCATAAAGCCCATAAAAGCCACCCACTTGGTGCATTTTTGGCACCAAACCAAAAACAAAAAATCAACTCAAGAGTCAATGAAATTAGCAAAGAGGCCACGCCCACCCGGACGCCCACTTACAACCGCCCCCAACATGATTTAGTCTGCGCTTTAGTTTCGCTTTTTTCCCTCTGCCATATTTTCTGTTTTTCTCTTTTATTTTTTTAATATATTTTGGCAGCGAAGCCAAAAAATCCAAAAATGAAGCCAAGGGAATTCCACCCGCTGGGTGTCTGTCATTGGATATTTGTGTGACATAAACTAGCTGCCACCGCATCCCAGAGAACTCCTCTTTCTATGCGATCCCAGCCCCTATCCCCTATATTCCAATCCCATCCAATCCAATGAGGTGTCCGCGCTGCGTTATTTAACGAAATTATGACAACGGCAGTCGAGGAGAGGCAGAAGGAGGGACAGAAATCTCATTTGGAAAAGCGAATTTGATTTTTAATTGCCGGCGACAAGCAGCAAAACACAGAGAGCCTGACACTTAATATGATTTTAGAGTAGAGAAAATGGAATTTTATAGGATCTTTTATGAAATGGATTAAGGGAAAAATAAGTTAATTATAAAATAAAAAAGATTTCTTCTTAAAAAACAGATAAACTAGAATATGATCTTAAATACAAGTAGAACTGACCTGAAACACTCTACTAAAACTAGTATTACCTCTCTAAATCCATCTCAAACTTCCAGGATTTTCCTCCCTGGAATTTCTACCTCTATCTTAGCCCCTTGGTTTCCCTATTTACCAGCTTTAGACCCTGAAAACTGTGTTAGCCAAATGAGGCAAACAGAATTGACCTCTTGCCGTTCAATTAGCCGTAATTATGCTCACTTTCGGTGGCAAATACCTTGAATGCAGATTTTTCGACAGCCTCCGCACTCGGCATTCCGAGATGCTGGAAATCTCCTGGGCTGGGGATATAGTATAACTTTCACCCACACAACACACACTCCTCCGGAAACAATGGGTCCATCTCGCAGCCACCTTCACATCCTATATTCCACATTCCCATCCTTATTCCCATCCCACATCCACATCCACATTCCCGTCATCATCATCATTGTTGATGCCGACATATCAGCCAACTTTCAGCGCGGCAAGCGGTGAGTTACGCCTCCCCTTTCTCCCCTTCTCCCCATTTTCGACCATTTTCCTCGTTTTCCCCATTTTCCGGCTGCCACCCGAAGGACTCTCTGCCTGTTCCCGGGGGGAGGAGAGGGAAACTTTTGAAACAGTTGCAGTTTGCACACAATGCCCGACAATCTGCAGCAGAGGAGGGAGTAGCGAGGAGCGAGGAATAGATACAAAAGCCGCCACCCGCCGCCCATTTTTCAAGGGGATCCCACCCAGCAGGGTTGGCAAGCTAGCTGATTTTTTAAAATAGTTTTTGGCTATTTTTTAGATTTTCAGACTTTTTTTATTTAAATTTGAATAGTTTTATAATAGCCATGGCTATTTTGAGTTTTTTTGGTCTCAAAGTAAGGAAAGAAAAACTTAATCTTAGAATTAAAAAAAAAACCGTACTCAAAATGAGAATAGCACGAACTTGGGTACGCGGATTCTCAATTTCCGGTACTTATAATTCTCTCTGTGAGAGCTTAGATATTTATTTATGGTAAATAATTAAATCATAAAGTCGGTTAGCAAAGGATACTGATGGAGGATAGACTAGGTTCCACCTCAAAAACAGCTGTATATCCAAACATATTGTTCTGGACAAAATCTTACTACGTTTTTAGCGTAAAATCTATTCTAAATTAAAAAATCCATTTCTTATTAATTTGTATTCATTTTCTGATCGATTTAAAATATTTTTTGAACTAATATACAATATTTTTCTAATCTGTTCCTTTCTTAACCATTTTTTCCAACTAATCCCTTAAACAATAGACCCGGTCAGCACTGCTGCCACTGGGGTATCACTGTACAAACGATGTGTGTGGTGTGTGCATTTCGGGGCTGCTGCAGCATGTCAATGATCATAAATTAAACTTGCAATAATTATAAATTAAATTTTGGCATAAATGGCCATGAGGCCTCCGCAAATGCATATAAATGGGAGTAGTTTTCGGAAGGGAAGAGGAGGGGGCGGCATCGGCAGGCCCCCGAAATGAACTGCACTATATGCATATGTCATGTGGGTCACACACGGAGGGGGAGGGGAAAGTCCGGGTGAAAATCGGGGCCGTGGGGCTCTCGCTTAAATTATTGGGCTTTGGCTTTGGCTTTGGCGATGGATATGCCTTTGGTTCGATTTGTTGGCTTCATTTCAAAGGGGTTTTTGGGGTTTCGGATACACAAAAGCTCTTACTACATAAGGTAGGGGTATATACATGTTTATATATAGAGAGAGAGGGAGAGAAGAGGAGGGGGCACATGCAACGCTCAGGCACACCTGTGGACAATTTATGAAAACATTTTAATGGATCGTCTGTCAAAAAGTTTACGTGGTCGGCAAAGGGTTTTTCAAGCTGCTCAGAAACTCTGGTTTTGCCCCAAACGAAAGCCTACTTTGGCAGGAATTTTAAAGGATATTTCCAACGAATTATTGAAGGGTTAAGGCTTTTTTTTAAATAAGAATTCAATGAACTCAACAGAAAAATTGAAGAAAAAATAAACCAAGAGCTAGAGTAACTTCAATATCTTCTTCAATTTTTGGCCTAAATAATTAATAGAAACTTTAATAAAAATCTTTATTCCACAGACAAATATCAGAAGTAGTAGTATAATAGATTTATTTTACGTATTAAAATTAATAAAAAACCACATTCATAAATTTCCATTTAATTAATTTATTATTAATTTATTATTATGACAAATTTCCATTTAATTAATTTATTATTAATTTATTATTATGACAAATTTCCATTTAATTAATTTATAATCACTCTTGAAGCCATAATAAATCCATAAACTATACTGACAACTGTTAATTCTACGAATTAAAAGTCCTAGTAAATATTCTGTCATCCTAGCTTATCTAGAAACATAAATTCCCCACCGAAGCATGAATAAAATAAAAGTTAATTAATTTATGTTTCCATTCCATGCCAAGTTTCCCAGAATTTTTCCCAAAAGCCATTAACAAATTCCCCCGAATAGCAGAGGGCGACATATCGAGTAATGGATGGATGATATAGAGAACCTGATCTGGCAATGATTTCATTACCCAGATTTATGTTTTGCTAATTCCTTTCCATTTTTCCATTTCTTGCCATCAATTAAACGAGGCGGGAGAGCATAAAAAAACATCAGTCGCTCTGCATTGCCTTGATGGATTTTTAAATTAAATTTAATTTGCAATTGCATTTTTAATTCGCTCACTTTAATGGGAATTTCAAATCGCTTTGTAGTCGAGTGTACTGAACCGAGGAGAAACTACTGCAGGCGGCTGGCTCCGGCTAATTAGTGTAAATATTTTGCGTGCCGACCCGACCAATATTTGATTTCTCCCCGTAATTGCTCTGGATAATGTAGCAGTTAATGGGCCGATCATTACACCGATCATCGGGCTGATCTGATCCCCATCATAATCACCTGATCACTAGCCACTTCCTGCTTTAACGAGCATTAACGAGCCGAGATGAGATCACAAATCTCCTCAGTTCTGTAATTTCGTGCTTATCTCGCAACGATAACAGAGAGCCGGAAAATCAAGCAGACTTCCAATGACTCATACAGCTGGCATCTGATAGATAAAAGCAGCTGCACAAAGGCACGGGCACGGGCACGGCGCACGATCAACATGAAAATAGCATTGAGAAGAATTCTGACCGCTGCGATTCTGCGATTCAACGATTCTACGATTTTTCTCTTGCTCTCCGCCTCTTTTGGGACGGCTGCATCTATGAGTTACAAATGAAATTCGCCAAAGAAACGAGCGCTCGCGCTTTTCTGAGTCAGACAGCAGAAAAAAAAAAGACAGAACGTGACAAGGTTCTACAAAAAATAAATAAGAAAAAGAATCACAAACACGGAAGAGTGGCGAGAAAGCTGGGAAATAATCATAATAAGATAGACTTGAAATTTTGGGAAATTAGTAACATAGGAAGTAGTTTTTGAGGAATTTATTGTAATAAATAAAAACTAGGAATAATAAAAGAATTGTATATGATTTTACATAAAGCTATAAAGCATCTAAACTTAATTAAGTGGAAATGTTAAAACCAAATTATTTAGGCTGTAGTTTTTGAGGAATTTATTTTAATATAATATAGAAATTTTATATTATATTTAGATAAAGCTTTTAAAGCATTAAAACTTAATTAAATGGATATACTGCAACGAAAAAAATACACTCAATTTAAGGACATTTTAAAGACCTAATAAAACCCTTGTAAATTTCATAAAAAATGAAACCTTGACAATAAACCGATTATCATATATATTTCACTAAAAGGTCCTTCTACCCCAAAAATCCCCTAAAAAAAACTCTTTAAAAACCCTCTAAAAAAAAATAAGAATAGATTTCGCCGGATATCCTCTCTTTGCTATTTTGCGATAAATCGAGAATCAATTGCTCTTTCGGTAAAAATTTGCAACATATTTGCGTATGCATGTGCCGGAACTTTGTCAGCAGAAAGTTCAACATTCGTTAATTTTATTTACACACACTCAGACACACGCACACACACACACTCGAAGATACACACACTTTGGCAAATAGAGGACGACACAATACACACGCAAAATGCAAACAACAAACAAAAAAGCAAAGCTGCAAATTTGGCAAAATTATCCAGGCATGCCTGAGCCACCTCCCATTTTCCGGTCGTTTTTCCCTGTCCTCCCAGGATCACCTGCATTCAGGAATTTTGCCACGCATTTTCATCTAAAATTCGATGCGTTTATTCGGCATTGATTTTCCAACACACAATCGGAATGGAAACCGAAACGAAAAGGTGTGCAAGTTGAGGTTTTGGGAATATTTTCAGGCCAAACTATGAATGCTTATTGTTTAAGCTAATTACTCTGACCTCCCTCTAGAAAAAGTTGTATTAGCATAATTAACAGCTATTAATTATAAAAAGCATTTTATAAGGGGTTCAAGCACTCTGAAAGGGGAATTAAAAGCTGACTAAAAGCTGATACCTCGCACTGCCAAAAACTTTACTTTATATTTATTTTTTTGCACTCGTATTTTCCACACACATTTTCCTCCCAGCTTTCTCTTCACTCTGCCACACAACCTCAACCATTTACATTTTCAATTACTTTGGCTCGGCGAGTTTTCAAGTGACGAGCATTAGACACGCACCGCAGCCACGCCCACAACTCCTCCCCTACGCTATACCTGTGAAAGATCAAATGAATGCAGAGTTTCATTAGACAATATGAGAAATCACACATACGCCACGTGGACTCCCATTTTCCAAGTAGAACAAAGAACAAAGCAGAAGGGTTGTGCGAAAAATACAAAACTAATAAGGAGGTGAGTCCTCTCATCCCTCTAATATATCCTGGCCGTACTTATTTCCATATAACTAGAGTGAGAGTGTGAGTATTCAAACAAAACTAAAATTACTTTATTATTTAGCGTGACACTGGTTGCCTGTGCTAGTCGCGTCTACTTTATATTGATTTTCCTTTTCATTTAGCTGGGAGGGGGGACATACCAAAAAACGAGACAACTTTTTCCCCGCGGTCTATATTTAAAATGTTTTCAAAGTGACGTCAGCAAAGGCTTTTCTATTTCGGGAAAAAGTATCTCCAGAGGTTGCATTTTAATGAAAGGAAGCAACAAGAACTTGTCTTACGCGTTTTGTTTCTGTTTAAGATTGGCACTCTTACGTCTTCTTACGTGGGTTTCAACTCTTTTTTCTTCTTTATGTCATAATAATCTTGTCAAAAACAGATGTTTGTGACATTGCCAAGGTCGTCATCAGTACCCTATTGAACAACGACATCGTTGAGAGTTCGAGGGTAACACTTGCGTAAGTAAAACAATGCTGAGGGGTCCCTTTTCTTAGCTTGATGCTTTATGCAAGTTATAATTGCATTGCTGAGTAATAGAATAGTGTGGCCAGAAAAAATAGTCAAAAGTTGATGTAATATTGCATAACAAATAGCTTTGAATTAAGAAAAAAACAATTTATCCCTAAAAAAGATTAGAATATGCAAACAAAATTACAATTCGACCACATTGGTGCATTGTTTGCATTTGGTGCTTACTGTGCGTGTGTGGGCAGAGGCTGGGCAGTGAAATTTGCAGACTTCAAGTACTTAAAATTTTATCTATATTTATAAACCTGCTAGAATATTTATTTATCTAGAGATCTCCCTTTCTAGTTAATTTTAAATGCAAATATATAATCCAAAAACATATTATCTCCCAGGTTTGATGTCTCTCTCACTACCCCTCACTCCACTTGCTTCCTTCATCACCCATTTCTTGTAAATATTTTTGCAATATCCTCATCATTGTTTTTTCGCAATCGTGTTTCGTGTTATGGCCGTTAAAAGTGTGGCAAATGTAAGTGAACAACAACTTTTCTGACCACTTGACCTCTCTCTCTCAGCGAGCCCGATGGTGACCCCAGCCCGAACCGGTCACTGCATCATCCCCCTTACAACGACGACGACGAGTCCTTCATCCCGGTTGTTGGCAAAGTAATTAATTTGATAAAGTGGCCGGGCAAAACGTTTCTGCAATGGGTGTTTTTCGGTGGGCGGATGATGAGGATGAGAGGATGAGTGTGCCCAAGGTGTTGTTACCAGGGCAGACATATTTATGACCGAGAATATATATATCCTTTCGGTATTTATATATATATATGAGTGGCAACAGATTGTGCGTTCTGTTTGGGCAGTTAATGAAATGAGTTCGGTTGTCGGAGGGGAAAGAAACTGGACTGGCAAATGTCACTGGAAATTATTTTGCGTGTGACCAGAGCAACAAAATTTAATGGAATTTCAAATGCTCGGACATGTGTGTACGGTCCCTCTCTCTCTCTCTCCACCCTAACCCTTATCCCTTATCCTGGCTTGCAATTTACACTTGACCAGGAGACTCGTTTTCTCCTCGTTGGTTTCTGCATTTTGCATGAAATTTAAACAAATTGTGCAAATACTTTGTTTTTGATATGAATGTCAACCCTGTTGTGTCTCTGCTTTCCTTTGGCTAAAAACTAATTTGAATACGGAGAGAGAGCAGGACTGCCTTGCTGCATTTGTTGATAACAAACCAACTTTGGACTGGCTTGATACCTAAAACGAAAGTTTTTTTTATACAGGCCAATCTAAATAGGAACGAAACAAATACAGAAAAAACGGCAAACATTTTGTAAATCTTTTTGGCAAGCTTTCGGCTCTCCAGTTGGAATCGCTTTTTATGCCCTGGCAGCCTATAAATATGCGACGTGAGCTGTTTGCAGAACGCACATACAAAGCATAGCATGCTTCGCAGCACGCTGTAAAAAAGCATAGCATACTTCGCAGCGCTCCCCAAAGAGGATTTGTTTCTCGAGATTAGAAAAATTAAACTTAGAAAGGGGATACCACGCTTAGAAAGCGGAAAAGCAAGAAGAAAAGCAAAAGGAGAGCGAAATCTGCTGAATAGCAAGTGGCGACAAGCAAATTATAGCAAATAAAATGCAAAACCAGTAGCAAAACTTTCTTCGCTCTTCGCGAATAATAATTTCCATTAAAATAGATTAAAAACTGAAATATTTATACATACACATATACACATCTCCCTCCGAGTGTGGATGCCCCAAGGAGGTGAAAGTATTAAAAGCACTTGCCACTTGCTTACGCATTCCTGGCTGCCATGTCTTCGCCTCATCTCGGTGTTATATGAAGCGGATTACATGGCATAATAATCACGACACCCTCCTCTTACACACACATTTATATATATTTTTATATATATATTTATATAGATAGGCAAAACGAGGGGGCTCCGAGGGGTTAAGAACACGCGCAAATATTAAATTTTATGCCAGCAGGAGCAACAAGGGAAATGCTACAGGGAAACGCCGCAGGGAAATGTCGGGCATACGAAAAGGTAGCAATCAGCACTTGGAGGAGGGAAACTCACCCACTTTCCCTTAGAGAAAAATGATAGAAAATAAGCCAAGCCCCGGCTAAATGCTGCTGGATGTGTGAATAAACTGATTGATATTGCTGCCATAAGCTCCCCCAGATAATCCCTCAAAGTCTGGTCCGAAGCCAGCTCTGAGAACTATAATTGAAAAGCAGGTGGAATTTAGGCAGCTCCCAAGGAGTTGGTAGTTGTGGAAGCGTTCAAAATGAAAATCATTTTCACACATCTTCAAAACTCCGGCGGAAAAACACTTAACCCCTAAAAAGCCGTCAAAGTTCATCAACTTTCCCACCATCGCTCGACACCTGCAAATTGATTGAAACGCGGCTGAGGCGGCGCCGGAAAACCCAATGAAAATATTACTAAACTTTTGCAAAGAGAGAAAGAGAAACATCTTTGTATCTGCTTCTGCCAAAAATCCCCCTGAAACTGACACGAATGGGAATATAAAAGGTAAATAATGTGACCTTTGAGAGCATCAAATGCGTTACGTAATGGGCCCAGGCTTGGTACCCGAAAAAAAAAGAAAACATAAAAACAAAACTGAAATCACTAGTATCCGAAAAACTGGGATGCGCCTAAAAACAACAGGCGGAAAATTCGTTGAATTATGAAAGAGCCGGGCTGAATTTCGCCAGCTTTCTTTGTTGCTCTTTGCCTTTGGAAAAGTTTCTTGCTCATAAATAGGTTTGTTGCTACCGCTTTTCCTGCTTTTCCCCTCCTCTGCTTAGAGCCAAAGTTCTTGTTTTTTTTCGAGGGGGGGCGAGTTCAATTTATAGGGGTTAATCCTGTTATACAGTTGTAGAATCAGCCTCATAACTCCTGGGCTATATATAATCCACGAGAAGTCGAGTTATGAGGAGAATTATTCGAGGGAAACAGTGATGACAGGAAGGTGTATTAAAAACGGTGACAGGTGTTATAAATAAAAGAGGAAAAAGCTTATTTGAAGATATTTTCTCTGATCAGCCTCTGCCGGCACACGCAAAGTATGAACAGAATATTGCGACAGTGATGACAAGAAGGTGTATTGAAACATTGAATTGAAGAGCCAGAGATAACATTTTCTTTGACCAGCCTCTGCCGGTACACGCACAGGATGCACAGAATATTGCAATTGTAATTTTATGACTAAATTTCACTTTTGTTTTAGATAAATATATATTTTTTAGTCATAGATATTTTTGATGAAATACTACACAAACTACTACAAAGTTCTCATAACATACACCAAAAACAATATTATTTCAATTTAAAAACAGATTTTCTTTCAAAAATCCAGTCAAATCACCATCACTGTCCCCAACTGAATTTTCGGGGATTTACTTTTATTGCCTTGACGCCTGCGCCGTAGCCTTTGCCTTCATTTCATTATAAGTACTTTGGATGCTGCCTAGATCTCCGCTCATTCAGTTTCATTCAGTTCCCTCTCCGTCTCTGCCGCAGGGTTATAAATTATTTATTGTTTTTTGATACAAAATGACTTCGGAGTTTTTGGCGAAAATCAAAGAGGGTTGTGACTCCACAAAGCTCTCTCCCAGCTTTGTTTCGGTTCCTGGAAGTGTTCCCGGGGTCGCATGTGGCTGGCTTTTACTCCCGGTTACTTCATTAAGTCGGGGCCCGGGCCAAGTCATAAAATCTGATATGACCCTCTGTCTCTCCGTCTCTCTCTCTTCGCTCACTCGCTGTCTGTATATCGCTCTCTTTCTGCGGCTGACGACTGGCTAGCGAGCGAGTATAATTTCCGCACATTTTCACGTTTTGCACATTTCCGCTGCATACTGTTGAGCGCGCGCCCCGGCATTTTGATGACGCTTCGCCTCTACGCCTGCAAGGCTCCGACACCCTCTGAACCCCCTTCGAACTGCTGCCTTTTTATTGTATTTTATACAAATTTTAGCTGGTTGCTAGAACTACACAATGTGGCCCCGTGGTTGCTGGCATTTTAACGAGTTAATGCCGGCGCAGGACATGCAAAATGGCCAGCATTTTGGAATTCATTGAACTTTTAGCCGTTGTTTTTGCCTTTGTCTTTTATGGCTGCTCTTGGTTGCTTTGGTTATACGAACGTGTAAGTTTCATTATCCCCCAATAAGTATCTGATGATGGAATTCATTTGCATTGCCACTTTGTTCTCGGTTAGAAAGGGGAGAGTGGCTTTTTAACGACAAACACGTAGCTTTCATTAGAGTTTCAGAGATAAACTTTAAAAGTATCTCAAACTTCTGAATTCGGATGAGCGTAGTTTAGATCAAAAAGGAGTTTCCAAGCATAGAAAATCCTTCTTTAGCAAGCTCTAAGCTTTGCATATTAAAATTTCTTGACATTTCTAGACTAAAACTCTAAGATTTCGCCGAATTTTTAGCTTAGGAGAGCTTTTACGATGAAAATGAATGAAATACAAACTTTAACTTAATAGATATAAAAATTTCTAACTAGAAATGTGCGTACATTTTAATAAAAAGAACAACTTCCAGGAGAAAGTTTTAAGAAACATAAAATAATTGTCTTGAACTCATAGGACAAGCTCTACAATTTTTCTGAATTACTTTTTTGGATGGTACAACTTCTAGGAAATAAACATAAGAAACATAAAAAAATTCTCTATACTTAAGAAACCAAACTCTCTCAATTTATTATTCTAGGAAATAACATTCCAAAAATGCTTCGATTTTCCCTGAATTTATTTTTTGCTTTGCAATTTTTAATAGAAAGAAGAACTTCTAGGAAATATGCATCAAAAACATAAAGTAATTCTCTGTAAATCAAAGAACAAGCTCTACAAATTCCCAGTATATTTTTTGTTCTAGGGTATAACTTTGTTTAAATGCTAAAAATTGCCCTGAATTTCGTTATAAAAATAATTCTCTGTAAATCAAAAACAAACTCTACAAATTCCAAGTATATGTTCATCTGGGAAATAACATTGTTAAAATAATTAAAAATTCCCTGAATTTATTTTATTATACGTTTTTTAGGAAATAAATATAAGAAATATAAAACAATATTCTTTTTAATTTAAAGTACAAGTTCCAAAATTTTTCAGAATATTTTCCTCTCATATAAATCTTTGCAAACATTTTAAAGATTTCGCTCAGTTTCTTTCTTTGCTAATTTCCCCATGTCACTCCTTTCCTTAAAAAAACCTCATTAGTTATATTTTTAATTTCCATTCGCTCCTTGACGCTGTTTTTTCAGCACATTCTTCCAGTTCAGCTCTACATAATTTCCACTTTCTTTGCTCGCCGCTTTATTTATTGTGCATATTCCGCCCGCTACTCGCCGCTACTCGCCGCTACTCGACCGTTCTTTGTCATATTTATTGTACATTTTACACTTTGCCCGCTCATTTCTTGCACTTAAGGGGCTTCCATCCACACACACTTTCCTTCGCCCCCTTTTCAAATATATTATTGAGACGGGGAAGAACTCGTTGAATCCGATGCTGTTTTGGCTTTTTGCAACCCTCGTCGCCGAAAAACGCCTCCTCTGCTCCACGGGGGGGCATTTTTAATGAGTCCTATGCAAATATATCGTTAGACTTAAGTGTGTATACGTGTTGTGTCTTGGCCCGATAAGCGAGCCAAAGGATTCGCTGGCAGGACTAGCCTTTGATTATGGCAGCCACCAGTAACCAGTAACCAGCAAGCAGCATCCGTCGAGGAAAACCTGTTAAAGGAAAGGGGCGGAAAAGCGTAGACGCCAAGGCCCTCAGGGGGGCGAAAACCAAGCTGAGTGGCTAGTGGGCAGTCGGAATAAAAAATTATAATAAACCCCGAAAAATTTCAATCTCAATCGTCAACAAGTTTCGCCTCCTCCAAAACTGTTTTCCTCTTCGCCTCTCTCTCTCTCTCTTGCTTTTCCTGGCTTTTCTCCTCCTTGCTTGCTTCAACTATTTTCCTATGCAGGAGGAGGGGGAGGGTTAAGGGGAAATGGTGCCCTGGCTTGAATGGGGGAAAAGTCTCAGGCAGTTGAGGGTTAATGCATGAACGAAATTCATGGCAAAACTTGAGCTGAATGCGCCCCAGAACCAGGGACACCTAGAGAAATCTGCCAGTATACATTCTTTCAATTAAAGAAAGAAAAAATCTAGTTTTGGCTTATAATTCCCAAGTGGTTCCGGTAGCTCACATAAAGAATAAAAGGTTTAATCGCTGGATACATAAGGTATCAATTAATGATGCTGGAATAGTGCTCTCCCTTAAAACTGCTAACTAATTTCGTATTTAAATTAAAGAGTGGAAAAAATTAAGTTTTGGCTTATAATTCCCAAGTGGTTCCGGTAGCTCCCAAAAGGAATAAAAGGTTTTATCGCAGGACACATAAGATATCGATTAATGATGCTGAAATAGGGGAATAGAGGCTTATAACTGCTTAAGATAGTAGCTCTTGCTTGAAACATCTGACCAAAAGCGTTAATAAATTAGCGAGAACTCACTCGTTACTAGTTTCTTAAATCTCTCGATTCTCATAACATCACACACTGTGCGTATAACAGCACTACTATTTTTTTATAAATCATAAAATGGGAATATTCAATACACTTTTATTATCTCTTCTAATTTATCTCCGTGTAACTGGCTAAAAGCGGACAAAATGCCATTGCCGTGTCCCTTTTTTCGACCAGGCCAAAAACCAAGTCTACTCGCTCCTTCTATCTCTCAATTCCCCACTCAACCAAGCTTCTCCCATTTCACCCGCTTCTCTCTCTCTCTCTTCTCTTTTATGCTTTTTTGGCTGTTCTCTGATGAAAACTACTCAGCGACATGAAACTTAACTTAAAAAGTTTTGCACTTTCATTTTGTAAATGAAATGCTGTTGTTGCACCCCTTGATGTTGTTGTTGTTGTTGTTGCTGTGAAATAACAGGAAAACAATTTGGAGCGGATAATGAATATGGGTTAGGTTTAGTGCATTTTAGGTATGGCAAGTGGAGTGAGAGGTAGTGAGTATGTTGGATAGATGGATGCATGTGGCCAGGGAATATTGCTTTTGTCAGAGAGAGCGACGATTCCCTGGCTTTTTCCCCGGAAAAACCGCCTCTAAAAAGGCCAAAAGATAGAAAGACCGAGGACAGAGGGGTGCTCAAAAAAAAAAGAGGAAGGTTTTGGGAGCAATGAAGTGATGAATGCATTACTATATGAATGAGTGATTACGAAGGAGAAGCCAGTGAAATGTTCAAGAGCCCTGCACTTAAGGGTTGCCTGCCAAAAATACAAAAAAAAAAAAAAGATGTTGCACAATAAATAACGCTCAAAGGGCTGGAACGATTATCCTGCATGTTAGCAGAAAGAGTCAAAATGGTGCTTTCGTAAGGGAATTTAGTAAAGGCTGTGATCATTAAAGAAAATTATGATTTTTCAGGGTATTTTCTAGACATTAAATCACCCAGTGGGTCTTAGGGTCATGAAATATGTACAATTTTCATGTGGAATTGGAACCAGGTATGTGATAAGTACATTTAAAAAGTTTCTCACTCATTAAACAAAAATATCCCAGAAAGAAATATCCACCTAAGAAAAGAGTACAGAATTCTATATGGAACGAAGCAGTGTTCGATTCAGGTACCTGAATCTCTCGCTTACCACAGACAGAGTTGGGAATGCATGCCTAGGGTCTTCCCTATTACTCACGGAATTCTACCCACAGTTACAATGCCTTACAAAATTTGATAAAAACCTATTTAAGGATAATATACTGTACTTATATTATAGTTTTATAGCAAAGCTTCAAATAAAAGCTTATTTTTAATTGAATATATCATTAAATATCACCAAATAATATTACATGTAAATTTCTATCTATAAAAACAATTCCTATTGGTATTCATTGTAAGCTGCCTCATAAAAAGCCACTCAATCTTCATGAATTTTATGTGCTTGCTCCTCGATTTTTTCTCCTGTTCTCCTGCTCTTTAAAAGCGATTCTTGTCCAGAATAATCTTTTATGGCTTCTGACTTTTTTCTAATTTTTTCCCTGTCTCAGAACCAACCTTCTTTAAGTAAAGGTTTTTTTCTGAGCCCAAAGATCTTGCAGAAAGTCTAAAAAAAATGTCCTTTAAGGGGAACAGAAAAAAAAACGAAAAAGAAAACAACGAATTCCAGCAATGGCAAGCCATGTTCAATCTTCGTTTTTTTCGCTGGTCGCGTCTTTGGCCCCGCTTCAGTCCTGTTCAGTTGTCGCTCACGTAATGAAAATGGCGCACATGGAACTCGGTTGGGGGGTGGGAGTGCGTGGAAAAGCGGGAAATAGGGGAGACGGCAGAAGCCGAAGGACAGTGACGAGCGTAGGACCCTCGCTGGCTGCCGAGGCTTCACTGAAGCCGAGCGCCAGGTCGCCGAGCAATTTTATGAACAGATGTGTGGTAAAATTAATGGACAGAGATAAACTCGGGCCAGGCGAGTGGGAATGGAAAATCGAGGGTTAAACGAGTAACGAGAGAGCAGAGCCAGAGAGACTGAGAGAGAGAGAGAGTGAGCGTGGAAAAACTCCCCCAGAGCAAAGAAAGAGAGAGAGCGGGAAAAGCGGTCTTGTTTGCCCAACATGATTTATGATCCTTTCCCAAAAAAAAAAGAAAGAAAGAATGAAAATAAGATAAATAAAAGGCAAACAAGCATTCGCATAAACGAGTGAAACGCTCGAGTGGCAAAATCCAAACTGAGTTCCACTCAATGTTCTGGAAAAGCCACCCCCCAGGAGCTTTTCCTCTGTCGCTGCTGCTGCCACTGCTGTTGGGATTTTCGTGAAAAGCTGTTGACTTCGTTACGCTGATAACTTAAATATGCATGGAAATTTACATACGTGTCAATGGCATTAAGTAGCGTTATGTTATTGGATAAGCTCCATTCTAGGCAACAGCCACACTTGCCTCGTTTATAGGCTTCTTTTTTGGGAGAAGGAAAAGGGGTTTATTGGTATTCCTTAACTGGGGTTATCGGGAGACTTTATATATTCTTTAGGAAGGGGATATTTAATTAGGAGTTTCAATAAACTATTGAGTTTTCATGAAAAAAAAAAAGGAGATTTCGTTACAGTGACAAAAATTAAACTCTTGATAAAGATTTAAGACTAATGTTTACTCCAAGAGCAAGAAATGTTAACTTTAAAGGAATTTTTAGGGATTTTTTATTTCTCTAATAAGATTTATATAGATAAAGCTAGTTATAATGGGTCAAGGGGTTAATTCTGGCACTCGCCCCCCTATGTAATCAATTGTAAAACCTAAAAAATTACATAAGATACTATTTTCAACATTCTCCTCCTAAATAAACGATTGTTCAAGCTTAAAAACAAATATAAGACACTATTTTTTAAATCCTCCCCCTAGGTTATCAATTGTGCAAGCTAAAAAATTATATTAGAGACAAGTTTGAATATTCTCCCCCTAAGTAATCAATTGTTCAAGCTTTAAAACAAATATAAGGCACTGTTTTTGATACCCTCCCCCTATATAATTAATTGTTCAAGCTCAAAAATAACATCAGAGATTAGTTTTAACACCCTCCGCTATGTAATCATTTGTTAAAGCTACAAGACTACATATTTACTAATCCAACCACTGACTTTTCCTAATCTTTCTCTTTTCTTATAGAAGGAATCCACGAATAAAGCTTCTTCAAACACAACAAGGATATATATTTCAATCTCTAGACTCACCTGAATGCCATGGGCTCCTCCTCCCTGCTGGCTAATGTGCAGCTGCTGCGTCTGCTTCATCTGCAGCGTGGTGGTGGTTGCCTGCTGCTGCTGCTGCTGTGGCGTGTTGCCGGCATTGCCGCCGGGTCCGTTGTTCGGATTGTTTTGCTGCCCATTGCCATTGCGCTGCTGCTGCTGTTGCTGCTGAGGGCCGCCGCCGGGTTGCTGCTGCTGCGGCAGGTTGCCAGGCTGCTGTTGCTGCTGCTGGTTGCCATTCGGGCCGCGAAGGAAGTTGGCCGCCGCATTGGGATTCTGGTTGCTGAAGGGCGAGTACTGCTGCTGCTGCAGTTGCTGCTGCTGCGGCACCTGTTGCTGCTGCTTGTTAAACTGGGGCACACCTCCCATCTTGGGCTGCTGCTGCTGCTGGTGATGTTGCTGCTGCTGCTGCTGCTGCTGTTGCTGCTGCTGCATGGCCTGCTGCTGCTGCAGACGCTTGAGATCGAAGTCGTTTTGGGAGGAATAGAAGAGCTCCTGCTTGATGTCCAGGAAGCTCTGCTGCACATTCATCCCAGCGCCGGGACCAGGACCCTTCTGGTGGAACTGCGGCGGCAAGTGTTGCTGCTGCGGCTGCTGCTGCTGTTGCTGCTGCTGCGGGTTATTGGGACCCAGGCCAAAGTCATTGGGAAAGCCGCCGCCATAGTCATTGTAGCGACCCGGCTGTCCTTGCCCCATCATCTGGCCATGCTGCTGCTGCTGCTGCGCCTGCTGCTGGGCCTGTTGCTGGGCCTGCTGCTGTGCCTGCTGCTGCTGCTGCTGCGGATTCATGCCGTGCGGGGGACGCGGGAAGCCGCCCATGCCGCCCATGGCATTCTTGTGCTGATGCTGCTCGGCCATCTGCTTGAGTGTCTGAGCGGCCAACGGATGCTCGGACATGAGATTCCCAGAGTTGCCGGCCGAGTTGGGAGCCACATTGGAAGCCACTCCTCCTCCGCCGCCGCCTCCGCCATTGTTGGGTCCATTGGGAAAGCCGCCGCCACCGCCTTGGTTCCTCATCTTCATGCCCGAGTTGTCGCCGAGATTCAGGCCAAAGCCTCCAAAGCCATGACCCAATCCACCCTCAGACTTGACGTTCAGGCTATTGATCAGATCCTGGGCATTGGGCGGCTCCACCTTGATGCCGTCCTCGGTCTTGATGTCCAGCAGCGGCTTCTCATCGAAGCCGTCGAGGAAACTGGGATTGAAGTCCTGCAGGTTATTGATGAGATCCTTGAAGGTGTCGTTGTTCTCCGAGTTGTCGTCGCCCAGGAGATCCGGAAAGCCGGGAAACTGCCCGCCGCCGCCGTCCTTGTCCAGCGAACCGAGATCGGGAAAGTCGTGATCCGGCTCCCGCTTGCATTCCACCAAATTGGCCAGATTGCCGAGGGCGGACTTTTGCTGGGCGGATGCCATCATGTTGGGTGGCAGGCCCAGGTTGCCTAGGTTGCCACCGACGCCGCCGGGGCCCGTGGCCATGCCACCGGGCCCGCCACCCCTTCCATTATTGCCGAGGCCTCCCAGTCCGCCGCCTTGCTGCTGCTGCTGCTGCTGTTGCTGGTGATGATCACCGCTGCCTCCGTTGCCACCGGAATGGCTGTTGCCGTTGCCACCACCACCGTTATTGTTGGCGCCGCCTCCTCCTCCGCCGCCGCCGCCGCCCCCTCCTCCGTTGTTCCCGTTCCCGTTGCCGCCACCACCCACGCCCGGTTCGCTCTTCACCGAAGTGTTGGTCAGCGCCTTCACTGTGACATTCGTGCTGATCTGCTGCGGCTGCGAGTTCGCCGCCGATGTGGTGAACTCCAGTTGCTGCACAATTTCCACCGAGAATTTGGTTAGATTTTCCGACCCGTTGTTGTTGTTGTTGCTGTTGTTGGTATTGCCATTATTGTTGTTGCCATTGTTGCTATTCGCGTTGTTGTTGCCGCCGGTATTGTTGCCGTTGTTGTTGTTGTTGTTGCCATTGCCGCCATTACCATTGTTGTTGGCATTCGCATTGTTGCTATTTTGGTTGCTATTGCTGTTGCTATTGTTGTTGTTGTTATTATTGGGCAATTTGTGCGGCGGCTCAAAGTTGTCAGGGCCATTGTCAACATCCTCCGCAGGTCGTTTCAGGAATTTTTGTTGCTAAAAAAATTAAAATAGGAAATAGAAAGGGGGAATTTTAGTACATTTTAAAAAATTTAGAATATTTTTTGATGAATTTTTAATATTAAATAACCATTTTAACCAACTAGAACGTTTACATAAAAGCATTTTATACTTATCTTGGTATTTAGTATTCTTAATATTTATTTAATAGAAACAATGACTTATACTTAAAAATTCTTTAGCAACATTACTGCTTCTAGAACTCTAAAAAATCTTAATAAAATTTTTAGTATAAAATGATTTTTAAAATAATGATATATTTCTTTACAAGGATACATTTCAAATGCTTGCAAAAGTTATAAGAGTGCTGGCACCAAATTTGGTGTCTCTAGCTCTTATAGTTACTGAGGTCTATGTGTTTACACAAAGAAACGGACAAGCGGACAAACGGACAAACGGACAAACGGACAAACGGACAAACGGACAAACGGACAAACGGACATACTTTGAGGTTCGATAAATATCGTCTCCCTGGTACATTTATTTGCAGATTGCACTAAGGTACAAAAATATTGTACCAAAGACAAATAAAACAACAATATGAGTAACGCCATACGATTGTTTTGCACTTAAACTTTCAACTTTGACAAAAAAAATGGCTTGCATAATGCAAGTCAAATGTAAGGCCGTTCGACATCTTAGTGATATTGTCTTTGCTTGTACCCTATACCGGGTAGAAAAAAACATACCCATAAAGCTTAATTATAAACATTCATAAAATAAGTTAAAATTAAATGAAATAAAAAATTTTTTAATTGATTTCAGACCTCTAATTAATATATAACTATTAATATAATTAAAATATATTACCCTTCAATATCTTACCCAAATATTCATAGATAATTCTTTTATGGCTTTTGCTAGCTTTAGGCGGAAGTTAAGTTTTGAGTTACTCGAGTCGTTTTTTAGAAGACATTAAGAGTCAAAGGGAGACGAGATTGCGGAAACACTTCGATATATAGACACACACACAGACGCAGAGTTAATATAGCTGAATCTCGATAACGATATCGATTACGAGGCGCGCTTAGGGAGATTCGGAGAGTTGTGGGGAGACTTTAGGCTGCAAATCGATAGGGAGAGCTTTTCCGTCCAGTGTTGGTTAGCGACGTCGACAGTATTGAGTAGCGTCGACAGTTTTGCATTTTGTTGCGTTTGCTTCGCGGGCGCATTTGGCTTTTGTTCTTGTTTTTTCTTTTTCTTTTTGATTTTCTTCACTGTTCTGGGCGAATCTTTTGTTCGTTTTTGATTGTAATTTGATTTGTTCAGCTGCTCGGGCGAAATTACACATGAATTATAGAGAGGTACTATACATGGTACACGATAATATGTATATGGCAGAGTCGCACGATTCGATTAACACTCGACAACAAAACAATGGCAACAACAAAAGCATATCGCTGACTTGGCAAGAGTAATCGAAAGAAATTCACTCTGCAAGACGTGCACAAAATTATTGAAAAGCCTTAGCGAAATTTCATGAAAATGGCAAGTGCACACAAAGGCACTGAGCAGCACAACAAAATCTCAATAAAAAATATTACAAAACCTTAAAAAAAAAAAATCAGAAGGAATCCTACAGCAAGAAGCAGAAACAATAACATAAAAGGCAAAGACACTTCTAATCAGTGGCAGCGACGTCGACGTCGACAGCAGCAGCGACTGCGACTGCGGCTGGGAAAGAGAACCAGAACACCAGAGAGCATCTGTGTGTGAGCGATTGTGCGGCTGTGTGCGTTATGTTGGCGTCGGCGCTGCCATTTGTTTTTGTTTTTGTTACTGTTCTGCTTTACTTCAGCGCTTACGATACCCATTAATTTTTTGTAGAGGAGGGTATATGGGTTAAATTCTAAAGGCTAGCTATAAAAAGTTCATAGAAGAGGAGGGTTATTATAGAAGATAAAATATTTGTCTTACTTCTGGAAAGGTTTACCATTGAAAATTAATTTCAAGAAGAATTCTTCAAATTTTTCCAAGTTTTACCTATTGCCTAATACCTATTAGGCTTCTATAAAGAATGTATTCAAGAAACTTCTAGGTTCTCAAAAAGAATTTTTGTACTGAACACAATTTGTTTCCATCACATCAATTATTATTCCTTTTTTATTTTCGAAAACATAGGAGTTTCAAGTTCCATTTTTTTTTTTTAATTTTCAATTTAAACATACTGATACAAAAAATACAGAATGAGATAAGAGTTTAAAATTAACCGGGATACAAGTTTTTCTCAAAAGCCTTGGTATTTTTTAGTATTCTTTGGTATTCTTTAGTATTCTCTCGTTGGTATTCTATGGTATTCTTTACTATTCTTTCCTAACTTTTGGTATTCCTAGGTATCCCTTGGTATTTCCTAGTATTTTCTTGGTAATTTCCATAGTGCACAACAGTACTTTTTTTCGTTTTCAAGCCTACATATAATTACTACATACTACTACTCTTTTAGGTGTCGTTAAAACTCCACTTGAAAAACCATTTTCCCCTCGCTACGTTTTACCAGAATGAATAGCAGGGGGAGTGAGAGAAAAAAAAGAAGACGAAGGCGAACAGAAAACAGCGAAAAAGAAAAACAATCACATTTAAATCAGAATGTGTTTGCTTTTCAGTTTTTTCTCCTTTTTATTGTATTTTCTTGCCCCCGTGCAGGGCAAGCGCGCGCGCGACTTTAGCTGTTTATTTTGTTTTTAATTAATGCAAAATGTATACAAAATAGCCGCGAATAGGCGCAGCCACCAACACAACACAATGACATGTGAGTGGGGTCGCGAGGTGTGCGAGTGTGTATCTGAATCTGTGAGTGAGTGCGAGTATGAGTATCTGTGTGAGTATATAATACTTCACTTTGCGAAGCAGAAGCAGAGGACGACTCCACGCGGTGGCAAGTGTGCAAAATAATGTTGCTTGCGAAATGCTTGGGCTTAACCGCAAAAGTGACGCGTTTTCTGGGCTGCAAAATTGTTCGCCACAAATTTAACACATTTGCAGGTGGCACCACTGTGTTACAGTAAAGACTCGTTGGGAAAGAAAAAAGAAACAAAGGGTACGAGCATCTCAGATACCTAGTTTCTATGGAAAAACAATCCAATTTTATTCCCATTAACAGGAGTCTAGGGTAGGACCTAAAATAATATTTTTAGAATATTAAAACATTTAAAATTCTAGGAACTTTTGACTTTTATAAGCCCTGGAAGCTTTAGGTTTAATTATCCTACTAAAAATTCAAAGAAATGTATGTGAGGTAACATCATTTTAGCTAAATGTTCATCCTTAGTCTTCTTACTACCCTCTGAGGTTACGAGTTTTCGAATTACATACCAAATAAAGTTCTAAAAAAAATATTAAACCATCAAGTACCAAGGGCCACACTCAAAGAGCTTATCCAAATCATTCCCCCTGGATTATCCTCTTGAGGGCCCACACGATAGCCACTCTCGGGTCTTCGATAGCCACTCAATGTAGGGTTAAACAATTACGAATGGCCAAGCAAGGCTATCCCCGAAAAATAATGAATAACAAAGTGAATACCAACACTCGTTACGCATGCACACACACTCACACACACTTTCGCCTAATAAGTTTATGGCACTTTACAACACTCGAAATGCAATGCCATCTCTTTCTGTTCCCCATTTCTTTCCCTCTCTCTCTCTCTCTTTGCGTTTCCCTGCACTGTATTTCTCGGTTCGTTTCGATACACGCGCCAACACTTTTCCCACTTTTCCCAGGCTCATTATGAATAAATGACGTTTCATAAATTTGTTTTTCTTCCTCTGCGCTGCGCTGCGCTACCACACCATCGATCATGCCGTCTCTTTCGCTGCTGCTGTCTCTTTCGCTGGCTTGTATCTGTAGCTGTTGCTATAGCTGTATCTGTATCTGTGTTTTTGCTATCTTTCGATGGAGACGTGACACAAAGAATGCAAACTTGCGTTGACCAGAAGCGCTGAAGCGCTGGAAAGAGAAGGCCAAGCCATGTAACCCGTGCCGGAAAGAGATGGAGAGACAGAGAGTGAGAGAGAGAGCTCGCACAATTTACAAACTTAAAAGTAATTTAGTTTTTTACGACTCCACTGCGGTAATAAAAATGTCTTGCCCTCTCCGTATTGCCACCCTCACCTATAACTATAACTATAGCATAGTCCGTGTACCCTTTGGCCCTCCTCGGGAACCCCTTTTCACCCCTAATTCCCCGCCATTTTCCCACATTTACTGCATTTACATTTATCGATGCGTCTTCGCCTCTCGCCGACATCCTCATCTTCGCCTTTGCCTTCGCTTTGGCCTCCGTCTTCTTCGCTTTTACGTCCTGATGTCCTGGCACTGGGGCTTAATAACTTTGTTGGGGGGCAGCAAGCAAGTGTCTGATGTCTATGGGGGGTTTGGTCGAAATCGAAGGTTGCCAAGATGAAGTACTGGTCACACAGTGGGGGAAAAAGTGTAAGAAATCAAAGTCAGACACAAGCACTGGCGTGTTAGAGAGTGAATTCTTTAATAACATTTTGTATAAATAAATTATAAACTTCCTTAGGATTCGAAAACAATTAAAATGTTGCCCAAAAGTTGGCTACAAAATACTGTTTCATTTATTAAGGCGATAAAATATTTCATTGCATACTTTTGGACACATTTTTAAGAACTTTATAATTTATGCACTTTGGTTCTGAAAAGTGGGCTACAAAAAGATTTGGTTGTAAGCTCGAAATATTTCATTGCATACTTTTGGACACATTTTTAATTAGTTTCAAATCGATATATTTCCTGTAGCAACCCTGAATTAATAGAAATAGAAAAATAGAAATAGAAAATATCTAATAAGAAATTACTTGAAAATCCTCACTTTCAGCTACCAAGTCCTTTCAACTAAGTGCTTTTTATTACTCAAATTCCCACAAACCTTCTTCAAATCTGTCTCTTCAATTCTTCCCAAGCTTTTATCGTTTCTTTGACAACATTTTGATGTTCTATATATGCGTTTTTTGTTGGGGGAAAAAAGAAAGTCAAACATTTCACAGCTTATGACTCGTTTTCTCTATCTTCGCTTTCCGTCTTTGATATATTTTCTGTTTGCCTTACGCGCAAATGAAATAAAGCAACTGAAATTATGCCGCGAACCTTGACACATTAAAAATAAGCAACACAAAAGCGTGAGTAAGAAGACGTCGTAGTCGTCGTCGTCGACACCCATCTCCCTTGCTCTGTGCCTGCTATCTCACTCGCTCCCTCCACACTGACTAGTAAATATTTTCTGCGTGTAAAAATAAAAATGTGGAAAATGCTGGCGACGTTCAGTTTGCTGGCTCTGTGCTTTTTGTATGAATTTCATTTCATTTCATTCCGTTTTCATGATTCCAATGCATAAACAAAAGAGAGCAGGCAACGCGTCGTATGATTAATGCGAATTAGCGGCGAATCCAAACCGACACTCTCGGCCACTCAACAGCACCAGAAAACATAGAAAAAAAAAAAAAAAAAAAAAAAAAAAAAAAAACAAGAAAAAATCAGCAATATAGCAGCTCGACCCAAAACGGAAATCGTCTCGTCCCCAAAACAACACAGAAAACACAGAGAAACACACATCGAAATGTTTCGCGGAAAGCCTTCGTTTGGCGTTCGTGTTTTGTTTGATTGGCCAGTAGTTGCTACTATATAAACTATATAGAGGTGCTGAGAGACAGGAACTGGACAGATGATGATGGAGGAGGAGTTGCTTTCCATGAAAATGGTATGCCAGGCAAGGCCAGTGCGTAAGAGAGGAGCACAATCGAGAAGATTACAGGGTATACGAAATGGTGGCTTTGGGTTTCAAAGCGGAGGTTTTCAAAAACCCCTTTTGAAAAATCCTAGAGACTTTGAATTAATTAATTTAATTTACACATTTTTCCCGGCTCCATCTTTAAACTCCCTACTTTTCTTTCTTTTCCCCCAAGTCTCCCTCGGTTTCTGTTCTCTGTGCGCCAGTGTCCCATCATTTATGCCCAACAATTAATTAAAAGTGTAACTTTAAACGTCCGCTCAAGTGTCAGTGGCGTAGCTGGAAGCCCCCCTTCAGTTACCTCCGCAGTGCCACCAATTAATTCCTGGCTATTTTAACCATTTCTTACCCCGACACATGGCGTATGCGTAATGTTTTTGGCCTTGTTTAGCGCCACACGCTCGCTCGCTCGCTCACTCGCTTACTCGCATTACATTTTCCATACTATTAATTTTTTGCACATTATTAAAAAGTGAGTGGCGGCAGGCGGGCAGTGCGAAAAAATCCCGTAAAAATATGAAGTGAATTATAAATCATTATTCAACTCATTTAACTGAGCGGGTGCGCGCGAGCACAAAGCCCAGTGGGAAATTATGTTTGCCAAAAATTAATTAAACAACAGTAACAACAGAAAAGGCAATAAAAGTAAGATTAATGTAGTCCCAGGCAGCGACGCCAGCTGAGGCAGCGAAGCTAACAGAGGCAGCATCAATTTCCGCAACGCCAAACTGCTAAGCCAGATTTCTCGGTTTGGTTTTCAGTTTGGCTTGTTGCTCGCTCGCAGGCAATTGTTGCTATTACACACTATTGCTATTGCTATTGCTATTGCTATTGCCCACTGCCCGTGCTGTTGTTTTTCGCCTGAGAATTCCTAAAGGTTGTGGTTGTTGTCGTCTCTCACTATTTAATTATATACGAGAAGACAAAAGACTGGAAAATGGGCGAAGAAGAAGGTGGAAAACTCTAGAATATACTGACTCTAGGGAGTTGGATCTCTCTCGGTAAGAGGTTAAATAGGTTAGAGAAAAGAAGAATATATTGTGATATTATTAACCTGATAACCTGATAAATTGAAGGCTTTAGCTTATCGGAATCTATTGAGCCTGATCTATCGATCTTTTATCGATTATTAAGATTGTCTTCAACAACACTTTAATGTTTTAAGTGTAATATTAAACAATTTAAGATCTGAAAAGTCTCAAATTGTTTTCAACTAGAGTTGGTTTAAAATTGATTATTAGATAATACATCAATATAATCGGAATATTATATTAATTTGAAAGGATTGCCGCCCATTGTCGTAATGTAAAAGTAATTTAATGGAAAACTTATTTTTCTTTCAGCAGAATATGTCTCGATATCGTATTCATCTCGTTCTCGTTATCTTATTCTTTTAGTTCTCGTTATTGTATTCTTCTCGTTCTCGTTATTGTATTGTTCTCGTTCTCGTTATCCTTCTCGTACTAGATATCGCACAAAATTCACTTGAACTAACAGTTTTTAAAGAATTATATTAATTAAATTATGGAATTGTTAATGTTAAGCCAATTTATAACCCAATAAGCTACTAATCTACATTTATCTTTTATGAAGAAGAATCCTAACCAAATTGGTTTTATTTTAATGCTAATTAACATCTCTAGTGTGCCACTATAAAATGCACAATTAAACATAAAATCGGGGCAAACAAACTAATTAACCAAATGCATCTATCTAACGCTGATTACCCCGAAAAAATTAGCATAATTCAAAGCCGTTAATCGGCCCAATTGTTTTCGCCATTGCGGCAATATGCACATCTGTGTGGAAGTGGCTATAGCTATAGCTATAGCTATACTCGTATGGATATGGATATGAGTGTGAATATGAATATGTAAGTGCACAGATGCACAGTTCCAAACGCGTTCTACTTCATGGCACTGTGAGCATGCCCCACTTTTCGGTGAGGGCATAACAAACGGCTAGGCCAACCTCCTCCCCCTCTGGGCCACTTGTCTAAGCAAAATGCGTAACACACACAAGCACGCGAAGAAATCAAACAGAAAATCACTTATGTTTTGGCCAAACTAATGTTCACTTTGATATTTTAGCTTGGAATAGAAATCATTAATTTCATAATTTATGCTGCACAAATTTATGAAAAACTGAGGAATTTACTGCAATGTAATTAATGGTTTCAATTGAGCGAAAGAGTGGGAAAAACACACACACCAACACGAGCACACACACACACAAAGTTTTTCTTTGGTCGATTTTCCTTGCTGATTTATTTAGCACTTTTGATTTATGTTTTTAATTTTTGGCCATTTGACGTCTTACGTGAATCTTAGCCAGACTGCGCCGCCACCTAATAAATCTGCATTTGCCATGCATAATTTCGCAGCGAATAAAATGTCAAATAAATAAGCAAGTTGGGAAAATAAAGATGTGCTTCAGAGGGCACAGAATATGGCCAGAAAAAGATTGGGAATTTCTCATACAAAAATTCTATAAAACAAGGCATGGGAAAAGGTTGAAAAAGTGGAAAGAAGTCAATCAAGTTCGCAGAGGTTTGTGGGGCTTTTTTTGAACCTAATTAATGTTTAAGGGAATTATTAATTATAAAAGTTCTTGAATATTATGTTAATATTATAGATATTTTTATAGCTTTAATTTGTAATCGCATTGATTAAAAATTCATAAAAGTGCTGTAACAATCTGTGTTTATAACATCACTGATAAGATTTTCTTTTTTTCTTTAATCTTAATTTGTTTGTTTTTTGCTTTTCACTTTTTAATATTTTTCTTTCTTTATTATTTTCCTATTTTGTAATATAAGTTTTTATCACTTCACTGCGCTGTTTTATTTCTTAATTAAGTTTAAGGGCCTTTTAAAATATTATTTTTGTTTATGACTATGTTGCTAATGTCACTTAATGTTGCTGCTGCCTTTAGTGGCTTGTTTTTTTTGCTGTTTGCCATTGTTTTGTTTGTTTTGCTGTTGTGTTTTTATCGCCGAACCGCATACGAAACGAAAATTAAAAACAAAAAAAAAACGACAACCAACGCACAGCTTTTCTTTGGGTTGTGTTGTTGCTGCTGCTGCCGTGCGGCAATTACTGCTGCTGTTGCTAGTGTGGCTGCTGCTAGTGTTGTTACTGCTTTAGCTGCTGCTGCTGCTGCTGCTGCTTTTGGTCGTGCGCCGTTTGGCAGTCGGTTGAGTACTGGCACGAGCCGCTGTCAGCGAAACCAAACGAGCCGACTTCGACCGACGAGCGACGCCAGCAGCGACGCCGGCAGCGAGAAAGTTTGCGTTTTGCATTGTTGCAGCGCTGCTGCTGCTGCGAGTGAGTGTATCTTCGTGAGCGAAGGTGGAGGAAGGGAGCCAAGAGCGCGAGTACATGTTAATGCGGGGGTGCTCTTAACAGGGCTTGAACAGAGCTATAACAGCGCCCTGTTGATAAGCCTGCTGCTTAATGTTAGCATGTTGCATGTCAGGCTGGGCCCCCTCTCTCTCTCTTTCACTCTCTCGTGCCGAAACCAATTCGTTTGTCATTTGTTTAATGACACAAATATTTGCACAAAGTGTTTGCATTTATGTATGCCGCGACAACCTGTCTTGCTCCCCAACTCCTTTTCAATTTCCATTTTTCGGCGTCAGCAAAGTTTTCCCTCAATTTGTATTTGTGCCATAAATTTTATTACCACTAATAGACTAATAATAATCCGGCTAATGATCGTCAACAGCGGTATTCTTTCTGGGTTGTAAGCTTTCAGGGAAATTGAATTCGTCGCTGCCAGGCTTTGATGGCTGTTAAATTGGGTTCGAGCCTACAACAAGGACACACACTTGAGGTAAGCTACCCCCGAAAAAAGCCAGTAACATGAAACAACTAAATAAGGAAGTGACAACCGGAAACAGAGGAGGCAAAGGAATTTCGCGCTCAAAAGGGAGTCACAGGAATCACTCAAAAAAAAAAAGCTTGAGTGAATTCAACGAGTAAGAAACCGCGCTCGCTCTCTTTATCTCGTTGGTTGTTTCCTTTTTTTTTTTTCGCTCGCTTATGCTACAAGGCAACGACACCGGCCGGCTGAAACTAGTTAAGGCCACCACACCAGCAAGCAAACAACCCTCTTTGCTGGCCACAGCCACACAGCCTCCCCCTTGATACGACCGCCCGCCCCCTGCTCCTTCCCTGGCAGCTTAACCTATAAAAATTCCGCAACCACAACAACAGCAACATCAACACAAATGGGAACACACACACACACACCAGACTCCACTCCGCTCCGCGCACACAGCGAGAAATGTTCTTTTGCCTCGGTTCTCCTCTCTCGCCAAAATCTGGGCGCCTGTTACACACGCAACGAAGTTGCCAACACAACCTCACACAGCACAGCCCAGACGCTCGCGCGGCACACACATCTCACGCACACTCGCAGCAGCGCGAGTTTATGCTGCTGCGAAGCTGTTGCTGCGGTCATGTTGCTGCTGCTGTTGCTCATGTTGCTGTTGCTGTTGCTGTTGCTGCTAATGGCAGTGTTGTAAGCTCACGGGTGAGAAAATGGTAGCTAAATATTGTAATGTAACAAAATAAAGGAAATAGCTAAATAAAAGCTTAGTCAAATGTTAAAAAAAAAGCTTTAAGTAATTGCTTATTTTAAAAAGAAGTAAGGGCTGTCCATATATTACGTAATCACGATTTTGATAATTTTCGAACCCCTCCCCCCCTATGTAATCAAGAGTAATCATTGGAGAAACCCCCTCCCCTATGATTACGTAATCATAAACATTTTGTTTCCCCATAAATTTATAAAAATAATTTTTTTAACATATATTTTCATATAAAATGATTACGTTATCATTGTCCAATAACCCCCCCTCCCCATATAATCATTTCGCTGACCCCCTCCCCCTCTATAGGTGATTACGTAATATATGGACAGCCCCATTAACTAATTAATTCTCTTTTTTTTTCAGTTTGGCCTTAATTACTGATAAATATTTAGGATTGTCTTCACAGAAGAAAAATTAAAATTTCTAAAGAAAACAATCAAACAAATTTAGAAAATCATAAAGAAATGTAAAATTCTTACAAATTTTTAAAATATTACCTAATTTCTGAGTATAGCCGAAATCTAGCTAGAAAATTGCTGTCTGAACAACATTGATTGCTGCTGTGTCAGTGCCGTTCATTTGTTTGATTTTGTTGTGATTATGCGCAGTGCTTCGACGCTGACAGAGAAGCCAACGTGCTGCCGCCGTAGAGGCAGAGGCAGCACCAGCAGAGGCGTCGCTGTAGTCAGCGACCCATGGAGGGCATTTGGGAGCAGCAGCAAAAGCAACAGTAACAACAACACGAAGCAGCAACAGCAATGCCACCGAATCGCCCGAAGTTGCAATACACTTGGACAATCCGCAAAAAGTGATAAGGAATGCATGTTGGCACCTCGATTTCTGGGGGATTCTGATGGCAAAACTGTTCTGTGGGTTTACATCAGAATGTCTGGGAAGAATTATGCGAATTGGAGAATTTACAGTCTTAAAGACAAGAAAATCTTAGACCAAATATGGATATTTTCAACCAAAATAAAAGAGAGGATAGGTTTATAAAATGAAATCATTAAAATATAGAATTGATTTCTCTATTTCTTCTCTATAATACTTTAAAATATAAGTTCTTTGGAATACGGTGACAACCCTGAATATCTTCTCTTTCTATTCAAAGCTAATAAAAATCGATAAATTGGCTCAAATAAATAAGTCAACAAAAATTATATATTATTAGGATCAAATAGGAGGAAAATCAAATGGTAATACTGATGTTCAAATTTCCTATAATTATCTAAACAACAAAAACCTACAGACACTTATTTCAGAAAAGATAGAAAAATGTTTATAAGGATTTTTAAGTCAAGTGCAAGGTGTACTTTTCCTATAAAATGTTCTTAGAAAATATAATTCAAGAAAATGCTATTCCCCTCTAAACCGAAACAAATTTTATTTGCGATTTCGATCAAGAATCTAACCAAATTGTTGAATCTCCGCTCAGGCAATGAATATTTGTTACCACTTTTATTCTATATATATATGTATATATATTGCGCCTGTAGACTATATCCCATATAGTCAGTCTGTTGCTTCGCCTCACGGCTGCCGGCTGTTGGCTGATGGCTCGTAAAAACTCATTGCCAGTTTGGGGCGTCGCTCAACTGGAAATGTGGCCAAGCCGAGGCTGAAACTGTGAAACTGAAGCTATAGGAGCTTCAGTTTCAGCTTCAGCTTCGGCTAAAGCCAAAGTCAGAGCCGGAGACAGCCAGAAAGCTGAGGCTGCAGGTGTCTGTCTAACCGAGCCATCTCTCGCATATAAATATATACTCTTGACCAGATACATGGGTATATAGTATATACTTATGGACCTAGCAACACTCTGAAGAAAATGTAAGCCTAAATTGTTTAAATTAATTAAGCATTTGTCTTTAAAAGCAAAGGTTTTCACTATAAGTATTTACTTATAACTATTTCTTCTACAATTTAAAAATATATTTAAGTAATAATTCTAATCATAATTTTTTCCTAAGAATTAAATAACTTTACTGTCACAAAATTCTTTGATTTCATTTGTTTCCACGATTTCTATATATTTTTCTATGGAAGCCAAAGGTTTTTGAGGTGTCAAAGCGAGAAAAGATGATGTATAATTAAGAGATTTCTTAAAATTTATATTTCTAAAAGCTGATAAACGAATTCTTTGTATACTTTAAACTTTTATTTGTTGAATTTCAAAGCTAAGCTTCCGAAATGAGCTCGGAGCCTTATAGAAAATCGCAATTTTAAACTAATTATAACTTTAGTAAGAGAAAAACAAATAAAAATATACTCCAGGCTAGCTTTCTTTTATTTGCAGTGTACATACACACACATACATGTGTGCCATGTGCCAGCCCCCATGTAATTGCGCTGAGCATTTCTTTGTGGGGCTTAATTAGTGGCTGCCAGCCTGTTTTTCACTTTTGAGGCTTTATAAACTGAACACTCGCGAGGCGACGGGGCAACGCGTTTACAACAAACACAGTTAGAATTTGGCACTGGACAAACGACGAGATCTCGGCCCAGGTAAACAGACACAGATCTCCAGGAATTCCCAGCTAACTTGCCAGGTTCTGGGCACGTGGAGCATGATGGTAGCGGATGGAGAAGCGGGTAAAGTTGTGGGAGTTGATCTCCCTGGTGGGGGTGAACTCGGCCCGCTCGATAATGGCACCAGGACTGCCAAAGTTAAGCAGCCAGAACTTGAGCTCGTTGACCTTGGGCAGGGTGCCCTCCAGCTCGCCCTTGACGGTGCCCTCGTCGGTGTTCATCACCCAGCCGCGCACCTGGTTGAGCGTGGCCAGATCCTGGGTCTGCTTCCGCAGCCTCACGCCCTGCACTCGCCCAAAGACTTCGAAGCCGCAGAAGAAGATCGGGTCCGCGGACTGCATTATCTTCTGGGTCCGTGAGTTCACCTTTTCTTAAGATTTAAAAGTTACGAGAGTGGTGATCGAATGAGGGAGTACACGTGTACACTTTGTCAATTTTAGTAAAAGTTTGTCAAAGAGATTGACGGAGATTTCTTCAACATAGACAAGGCCTGCTTTTTGACAGGCTAAAGGGCTTTGTAGTGGCTAAAATTCGCAACTAATTCTAACATTCTGTGCTCTCAGTTCATGTGCCGACAGAGGCTGGTCAGAGAAATTTGCTGACACGCGAATCAGGGCTTTGGGCACTACTTAAGCTAATAATAATTAATAGAATAATGCTAACTACCTTCTGAAAGATAAATTGAAGAATATCTTTTTCTAGCTTATAAAGAATTCAAAATTTTAATGGAAACATATGCCAAAATTTACAAAGATAGATAAAATCCAAACTGATTATCAATTTAACAATTTTTCCCCTTAATTTTTTGCAAATTGATTGGCATTGGCAACCTTTCCTATGAAATAAGATACTCTTAGGTATCTAGCTACTTTTTTTAATCATGATTGAATTAAAATTTAGAAAAAAATATAAAAGAAGCAAGTTGCGTTTCCAGCTTCGCATCGAACACTGTATCGAGAAGGACGCTAATGACATTGTATCTATTGTATATCTATCGCATATCACATATCCCATATCAGCACGGGGGACTCATAAATCACTTGCCACACTCGCACACTCGCAGGCGGCACTCGCACACACTCTCGCCAAGTTCATCTCATGGCAATCCAATCAACTGGCAATGCCACAAAAGTTTGCAACCACCAAACAGAGGCGAAAACCCGCCCCCTTTTATCACAGACCGCCTCATCCCTCGAAGGCCGCCGCCGCAGTACAACACCAAAGCACCACCTATGGGCAGCGAACAATAACTAGCGGGATAAACAGACAACATTTGGCGTTAATGCAAACGCGAAACACCAACATTGCCGCGGCGATGCTATGGCAAATATTTAATACGATATTTATGGTGTATATAGGAAGAAGTAGATCCAGGGAGGATTTGTCCAAGAAGCCAGTGATAAATGACTAAATAGGTAACAAGTAACTTACTAGATGATGTAAATATAAACAAAATGTGCAGTTCATTTGCTTAATTAAATAAATGATACCTTATTTTATTTAGTAAGTTCTGAAGAATACCTAAAGTGATTCAGAAACTATATTTTTTCTATACTCTATACTCTGTAAACAATATTTCTTATTTGTTATACTCTTAAGCTCAGTTTTGTTGTAACTTCTTAAACCTTGTAGAAATACCCATGGTATTAGCTACTTTTAAGTGAACAGAAAGATGTGGAAATGGCCCTAAAGCTGTCAATTTGGTTTAACGAAGTTTTAAGTTTTCACAAACTGGAACCAAAGGCTTCCAAATTGCCAACCAAATCACAGTGTACACTGTTTCCGTGGCTAAATTTACAAGAAATCATAGATGCATTAGCTTTTTAAGCCATGTTTTCATGATTTCCAGCAAATATAATTGGCTTCGCTAACCAGAAAATCGAAAATTACAGCCCTAAAGCAGCTTAATAAGTTTAGGAACAAATTAAAGTCTTTCAAAATCTTTAAAAATCACTTTTAGTGAGCCGAAAAATCAGGAAATAGTTTAAACTTATTTGAAAATCTTTCCAAAGTACCTAGAAAGTACTGCATGCTTGGTTTTTCACCAACACCACCAATAGAGGCCTAAAAATAACAATACTAAACAGGTTTGCTTTTGGGGAAAATATGAGGAAACACTCCTTAAGCTCTAGGAGGAAATTGTTGGAAAAGGCTTCACTGTGGCTTCCAATGCGCCTCAAACTCCGTCGTGTGCTCATTCAAATGAAACAGCACGAGCCTCGGATTCGGATTCGTTTTGAGTTTCAGTTTCGAGTCCCCCAGCCTCTGTCGCTGCCTGACTCGCTGCCTCGGTCGGCGTCTCAGTCGACGTCTCAGTGGATTCAATATTGTTGCTGGCTGGCTGGCTGCCTGGCTGGTGAGCCGAAGGTGAGCAAGCCAAATCAAACAAACCGAAGCGCAGCAAAATGGGGAAGGGGGGGAACAGCAACAAAAAAATACGTTGAAACGCTTCAAGGGATTTCGCATAGCTCAGTATTGTGGCTATATAGCTATGGGTACAGTTATAGATATAGGAATATGGATAGTAGCTGCAGTTGCAGAGAAATTTATAGGATGGAATTCCCAAGTACAGTTTTAGAAGAAGATCTATTGTATTTAATTATGTTTCTGATGTAATTTGTTGGTTTATTTATTATTTGTTGTAAATATGTATATTCAGTAATTTGATTCTTTTAGAACATAAATTGTACTTCTGTCAAAATTTAAAATATAAATATTTGAATTTAAGACTCACAAAATGTATACTCTTAAAGGTTCAATTAAATATTAAATTTATAGCCTCTATTTTTAAACACAAATATAAAGAAATTACTGATTTAAAGCATTTTCTTCTTCTAATGATTTTTTTTTACTTGTATATTATTTCTATTATTTGCGAGTCTATTTTTATGTCCACCACTGTATATTGTACAGCTGAAACTGCGCTTCAATTGCGACAGCTAAAAAAACAACAACAACAATAAGGTAACACAAGTAAACAAAACTCGGCTTCTCTGAAGGCAAACTGCGTGAAGTGAGAGAAAGAAACGAAGAGAGTCGACAATCGAAGAATGAGAAAAGAGTAACAGAGGGATCTTTCTTCCTCACAGCTAAGCGATTAAGACTCAACAGAGAAATAGCAGAAAATAACTGTTAAGTAAGAAAATACGGGAAGCCTGGTCACATCAAAAGAGAACCTCAATGAAAAGGTAAGCCTGGTAACCCTGAATAAATTGTATTCTGATTCTTCAATGCATATTCCTTAAAAACTACAATAAAAACCCATCTAAATATTCGTTTTCGTATTTATTTTGATTTTCCAAATTCCTCACTCATGTTGGCATTATAACACCCATGTTCCTTGGAAATGATATCTTTGAAAACAATCTTTTTTAGCAGGCCAAAACGGCGCCAAGCTAAATACACAAATCAAATCAGAAAGCGAAACAAAAATAACAACAGAGGGAGAAACAGAAAAAAGCAGAGGCAGCACCAAGAACAACAATTAAATCGAATTGGAAATTAAAAATAAAAAGTACAGTCCGCGCTCGTGGCAAGACATTTTCCCGCAGACCATTTTCATTCCAAATTGAATTGAAATGCAAACGAAAGCTAAATACTAAAATTAGCTTAAAATAAGTAAGGCAGACGCTGGCCGAGCAGCAATAACAACAAGTGAATAGAAAATCAAAGCGAAGCACATAAAGCAGCGATAATTCAAACGCAAAATGTAAACACTTCAAAGCCAGGCGACGCGACGCGGCGAGCGCCGTGGAAAAGCTGAGAAAATACCGACCACAGTTGCAACGCAAAATGGAAGGGAATAATGAAAGAGAGAGAGAGAGACCAAGAAGTGGGGAAATTCTGTGGAGTTTTGAAAGGGGGGGGGGGGATGGAAGGGAATATGGAAGCGAGGTGGCTTTAAATATCTGGCCACACGCCACCATACACACACATTGATTTGTTGTTTACGCCAAATGACACAATTATTATTAATCCAGGCACTGAGAAAAATATTAGATTATAAATTGGATTTATTAGATAAATCAAAAAGAGTTAATCTCAACAAGGTTTTGAAATATATTGTGCCATTAGAATTAAAACAAGTAAGAAAGCTACAGTCGACTGTGCTCGACTGTGAGATACCCGGTACCTAAACGTTTGCGCTTCACACTAAAAGGCAATTTAAAATTGTACATACATACATTATAATAGTCTACTTCGATATTTTTTAAAATAAATCACCTCTCGAATTAGCTCCTGACCTAAACAATTTAATGTCATACTTAATTATAAATGATACATTTTATAGGAAAACATAAAAACCCGCTCGATCGGCGTCAAAAAAAGAATTATGTAATTTTTTGTCATTTCTTGCTATATTCTTTTGTAATTTCTTCTGCAGTTGGCGCCATTATATGATACGACCAAGGCTCGAATGCGCCACCTGTCGGCTACAGCTTGCAACAGCAGTGCCTTATGGCGGTGTGTTAAAATTCTAACCTTATTGCTAATATCTCCCATGTTTATCATCCGATTTTACTGAAATTTTCAGGAAACGTCCGCTCTATTTTATTCATTTATTGTATCTATTAACTTTAACCCGAAAATAACGAGCATAGCATATTTTACGTTTTTCACATGGACGGACAGAGGTTGGGACTAACCCATAATACCCTTGTACCCTATGGGTACCGGCTATAAATATATTATACTGTGTATTTTCAGAAGCCTTCCAGCAGAATTCCAATATAACAAAGTATTTCATTAAAATATTGGTATAAACTGTTATACCCTCTATCTTACACTCACAAATCGCCGCTCTGAGCTACGCTTGTGTCCTACGCTGCGTATACGTAACCCGTGATCTTGACTTCAGCATCATCTCGGCTCTTATCAGAAATAACTCGGCGATGATGCAAACATTCCATAATAATTCCAATGTTCCTTGCTACTTAAATTAACTTGGCTTAGCTTAACTTACGGTTTTATCTGCACTTTTTGTGCATATTTTCAAAGCCATCAACCAAAAGAGAAGAGGGGGGACACTCACCTGCAACGAGAGGAAAAGAGAGAAGAGATAAAATACTGATTAGCCACAAATGCAGCGTAAACGCAGTGAGAATGATAAATCAACTGGCTAAAAATACAGCAGCGACACCGACAACACCAACAAAATCACGTCAGCGGCCAAATAAGGCAAACAATTGCAAAAATCTGCATGTGGCTAGCTAGCTCTGTTGCGTCGCAGTAAGCTTCGGCGCTGGCGTCACAGCGTCAGCGTCGCAGTCTCAATCGAAAAAGCTAAAAATATTTCACTCCGCTCGCTTAGAAAATCCAAAATTAGCTGGCATGGCGTGCGCACAAAAATCCAAATTGAGGGGCAGAGTTTAGGGATACAGTGGGGCTGAACAAAAGCTACTAAAAACCAAAACTTCAAAACTTTTTAACTAGAAAATAATGACTTTAAATCCAAGTATTCTTGATAAAAAAAACAAGCAAAATTAAAACCTCTTCCCTTACAAAAAAATAATTACCAATTCTCCCCCAAAAAGGTCCTCCTCACACCCACTGTGCCGTTAGGCTTCGTGGCGTCACCGTTGAGCGGCGGCAGAGGAGCGACACCGGCGTCGACGTCGACAGCGTGCGACAGCAGGTTGGCAGAAAGTCTGCCACTGATAACGGGAAATGGCATGCCAACAACAGCAATAGCAACAGCAACAGCAACGGCGGCGGCAAAAGCAGCAACAATATGCAGAGAGTCGGACCCATCGAAATTCTCTCACATCACTCTCTATTCTTCTCTTGCCGGCTCCCAAATCGGGCTCCCCACTCACACTCATGCCCGTAAGCAGACATAGCAGCACTCACTTGTTCTCACTCTCTGGTCGCGCGATGGCCATGTCTTCCATGTTCTCTCTCTCGCGCTGGCAACGCTCACGCCAAAATAAACAAAACAAATGTAAAGTGCGCCCCTTTAGCAATGTTGTAAGCACTGCGAAAAAGCAGGCACTACTATAAAGTGAAAAACAAATCGGGGAAGAGGAAGTAGCATTACAAATACCTAGTGTTTAGTTTGAAGAAACCACTGCCTACTTTTGTGGGCTTCTTTTCATCAAATTTAAATTATTCATTTTATTTTATTGATAAAAATTATATTATATTATATCCTTCCTAAAAAGAATTACCTTTTAATCCATTATTATTTTTTGGAATTTTTTTGATTTTGAAATGTTTAATTTTTCTCTGTGTAGAAGAAAAGCGTGTGCAGGCCTACTGCCGCCACCCCGCACACAGCACCGCCCAACCACCTAGGGCAAGCCATGAAAATAAATATGTGGGCATAACAAAAATGAAAATTGTACGCGAAATGTGCCGCAAATGGCAGCAGATTTGCCATTAAAATTTACAAAGGGTCTCTTCTCCATGTTTCGGGAACTGAGAGGAGAAACTAAGGGGGAGGAAGGAGGCAGCCAAACGGGAATGGAGATAGAGAAAAGAGAGCGAATAGAAAACATAGGCAAACACAGACGACGCTCGGCTGGCGGACCGAATCAAAACAAAACAAAGGAAACATCACAAAAACAAAAGCAAGTCAAGCAATCGCCCTGACTAAGTGAGAGAGTGGGGCGAGGGAGAGAGTGGGGCTACACGGGGCCCCACTCTCTCCCTCGCCAGAGGAGACCTGTTAAATAACAGCTGTAAATTAACAGCGAGCGTTTTTAGAACGAGCAATTAAAGCTGTGTAATAAAGCAATTAGAGAAGTACAATTACCCAAAGTTTTTCCAATCCAGGCGTTTAAAACATTTTAAAACACTTGTTTGTTGAATTAACTCTAGTTTTAGGTTAAGATTTTGTGGTAATCTTTGATTCTTTGATAACATAAATTAAGTTCCATTAAAGTTCCCAATAAATCAGCTGAAATTATTACACATACGCCCTGTGGCACGCCGAAAATTGCTCTTTGCTGTTGTCAAGCATTGAAAGGCTCGCATATGTTTTGTAAATTAATTAATATATATTTTACACCCGTAAGTGCATAAAAAAACACCTTCTATAGTTAAATAAATCATTGACAGTGGCAATTATAAAAAAAAGAAAAGAGACAAGAGACACGCACCATTTTTTCTGCGTTAAATATAAATTATAAAGTTTGACATATTTTTTCCCCGAGCTTAAATATGCTTGTAACTTTGCTGGTAATACTATATTGGCTAAATGACACTGGCAGTGTGCTGACAATACCAATTAGCCTCTCTCTTGGCCCAGAGCAACGGCCAACTGGCCAATAGATGACACGAACACAGGCCACAGGCAACAAACATACAGAAAAAAAAACAGAATGGCAGCAAAGGGTTAACGGGAAAACTAGGGGCGCGAGTGAGTGAAATGAAAGCTTTAATTAACAGTGCAAAACTGTTAATAAAATTGGATGGAAAAATGGGAAAATGAAAAAAATTAGGTTACAAAAAATGGTGACATCCATCGGTGATTAAAATGCAAGGATATATGGAAAATTCTTTAAACTTGTTACAAAAAAAAAAAACAATGGTTAGCGAATATTACGTATACGTAATGAAAGCCATAAAAGGCTTTCAATAAATATATATTCGGCTTAAAAGGTAAAAGGTCAATAATAAGCTTTACATTGGAAAATATTAAATTAAATGCTAACAGACAAAATTATTACGTATACGTAATATTGAAAACCCAAAGAAAAATGTTCGATTCAATATAAATAAATGAAAAAATGTGTTATTTCTTTTAAATATTTTGTAAATTTGTTTAAAAAGCTTTATTTTATATGGTAAAAAAACTAAATTACTTAATTTTTAATGATTTAAACATAGATTTAAGGCTCCAATTAAAACATTTAAGTCTACGAAATGAATATTTCTTAAGAGTAAATAAACCTTTGTAAATAAGCCAAAATTTAATCGAAATATTGCAGCTTCCTGTTGCATATTTCTAAATTTTTTGGATTTGCAATTCCGCCTGCGAAACGCCTATTCCATCCATGCAACTTGTGCCCCCGATTTCATTTCCTTTTGTTTCGCATTTCGCCTTCATTTTGACGGCGAACGATTTGCAATCAACTTAATTGAATTTTGTTTTGATGCAATGAAAGCAGGCAGAGAGCTCACGGGGATGATTCGGAGGGGCCCCTTATGCCATATATAGTATAGGGGTTGGGGAAGAAGGAGAAGGGTTGTGTCACGCCTTCTGCGATTGTCTTAGCCGCTTGCTGTCGTCAAGTGGGATTTGCTGCTAGACGGAGAACTCGACTAGCTGTTGCTCTTGGACGGCTGACGGGCGAGCGATGATATTCAATTAAGCGAATGCAATTTCCACTCTCGACTCTCGTATTTATTTACTTTCCGCTGCCACAGTGTGTGAACTTTTGTTTGTTTATGTCAACGCACTTGCGGAAAAATAAAAGCCGCTGCAAAATCAGTTAATTCGAGAGGGGTGCTTTTGGGGGGCAATTAACAGAATCCGAGGGAATCAGGGAAATTTCGAAATATATTCCGTCAATAATTGACCAAGGCGCAAGGAGCCGGAACAGGCAGCGGGCAGACACAATCTCCTCCTGTCCAGGACATGCGCACTTAAGCCAGAAACTTAGAGCCAGGCCACAAATTGCACAGGGTTTGAGAATGGGGGTTCCATGGGTTCCTGAAGGGGTAGGTAACGGGTAGTAGGGGCTGGGGCTGGGGGGTTGACAGCAGACCGCCGATTGTCCCTTGTAAATGGCACCCACACACGCAGTGCCAAAGGTGGCCGAAGAGGATATTTGCCTCGAATGCCAAATACCACCGAATAACGTTAAGATTGTTACCAAAAACATGGCAAAAACTTCAGATAAACGATAGTTTTCGTTAAAGCAATGTCAGGGGAGGATTAAACAAGTAGAAATGCACTTGAAAAAACGTAGGAACTAGAAGTAATTAGTTCAATAAATAAAAGAAAATAAATGCTAATTAAATCTAAGGTTTTAAAGGGGCTTAAAAGGCAGGATTAGTTATTTTAAGGCAATAATATCATTAATTTTCATTTAAGCAGATCTAACATATTTTTTATACAGCTTAACCATAAAGAATCTATTAATAGAAAGTTAAATAATATATATATATATATACACAAAAAAAAAATCATCATAGCACCTATACGATTGTTACATGAATTCTATACTCTTGAGTATGAAAAATTTCTTAATAAGATGCTTATTAATTTGATACTACGAAAGTATACATTTTATACTCATCTTCACCAATATTTCATAATAATCACTAACGCGACAAACAGAAATGCACTAAATTCCAGCTAACGCGATTTGTTATCGAATTTTCGATGTAGGTTCCTATAAGAATAATACTCAAAAATACACAATTGAATCTTTGGACTATAAAAATTATACTTTGTAGTATATTTTTAATATTTTTAAGTATAAAATTTATACTAAACTCGTTATACTGCTTGAGTATATTTTTAAGACAACGCGTAGAAAGGTTAAACACTTTTTTTTTTTTTTTTTTTTTTTTTGTGTAGAAATAACTTAAAAGCCTTTAAAAAAAACTAAATTTCATATCGGAAATACAGAAATTATAGAGAAAATTAAAGCAAATACGTATCCTCACAGAATATCCATAATTTCTAAGCTCTTTTCATCAACTTTAGCACCAAATGATAATAAATAAATACCAATCTCAAAAAAGCTTCTTTTCAATATTACCCCTAATTTCCTTGCCGTGTATAATCGTGCGGCATATGCCACAAAACTGTGCAACGTGCGGCGCGCGGCCCTCGTCTCCTTCTCTTAGCTAATGTAGACAAATTTTTATCGCCTGCTAAAGTTTTGTGGGAAATTTGCTTCTTTTTTTTTTTCTTCGGATGCCAAAACCCTCAAGGGAGGGTTTCTCTAGGGGGTTGGGGGTTGGATCAGATATATATACATAGGATAGGGAATGGGGTGTACAACCAAGGGGTAGCAGACGATTTTGTGCTTGTTGACGCTAAATAGGCTCGTTTCTCTGCCGTTAATAATAATAGTTATGATTATGATGATGACGACGACGACGATGGGCCCAAGATGATGCAAAAGTGTTGATAAAACACGGCGGATAACACAACGATTAGGGGGAAGGGGCGGCTCGGTCAGGGAGTACGAGTCAAGATCCAAGGGGGCGCTCAATCAAAATTATTAATTTAGCAGGACATCCAGAAAAGTTGCTGATGATGACAGGACACACAGAAAGGGTTCTCGGGGGGGTCAAGCGAAAGTGTCAACGGATTTTGGAGATTGCCTCTTGATACGATGGGTTAACCATAAGCCAAATTAGGGGAAGCTGCAAATGGCCCTTGTTTCCTAGGTCCTTTCATTAATGATCGTAATATTTGGATAATTTAAAGAGAGATAATTTTAAAATGGCATGGGTTTAGGGAATTTTTTTCGTACATTCCCGATTTTATTTTAAGTTCCCGATTTTATTTTAAGTTTTCACTTGTGTTCTTGTCTAACCATATGTTGAATATTATACTTTTGGCATTCCCAGAGTCTCCATCAGTAACCTATTGATGAATAACTTCAATATTACACGAATCACCAATTGGGAATTATAATGCAACGCAAGCGAAGCTTAGGGTGGACCTTGTGAGCTTTAAATACAAGTCTTTTTTGTTTTATTTTAAATTCAAAGTTTTCCTCTACATTCTATATTCTGTAAGCATTAACTGAGTACTTCGAGTATGGCATAGTGTAGCCCTTTTAGCATTTTGTAAAGCATTTAGGATTTTATGTTAAGATTCCGCCGAGATTAAATGAAATTAGGATTAAGTAGAAAAGAGACTACGGTCACACTACAATTTATAAATTAGAAGAAAACACACATTGAAACAAGAGGAGCAAATAAAATCGACGAAATAAAGAAGAATCCAGAGATTAACTACGATAACAATTCGTAATAATATTTTTCTATATTTTTAGAAACTATATATTTAATCTAGAACTTGTATTAAACTGAACTGAACTTGTATTAAATGTATGCAATTTGTAGGCAGTATAAATAAATATTTGTTTACCCTAAAATATTCCTTATTTCTCCCCTCAAGCCCCTAACTTTTAGACCTACGAATTTAGCCCAATTTGCCAACCAATGAAGCATTCCTCAACTGTTTAAACAAATCCTGGGAACAGCTTCTTCACTTCTTGGGCTCCTAATCACCAGCAAACAAAAGTCAAATCAAAGGCGACTGCAGGGGAAACGAGAAATAAGAAAAAAGAGTGAAACCGCAGGGAAACACAAGGGGGGAGGAGGCATAGGGAAATGGAAAATGGAAAATGGGGGGGGGGGG
>VNJZ01006494.1:120343-244696 GCA_008042795.1 Drosophila asahinai
GGGGGGGGGGGGATCCAGGGAGAGAGTACAGTGCAGCTAACAAGCAAAACGTCAACGGCGAGGCTGACGAGAGCGACAACATCGTTGCAAGCGACTTCCAATTATTTTTTATATTTCTCCGCAGCAACAAAAGGCACACTCCATGGACGGGGCTTCCCAGGGGGTGTGGTAGGGGGTTAGGGGCAAAAGTGGATTATGTGGCTGCCTCAACAATCTTTTTTTTTTTCTCCTCTCTTTTTTTTCACCCCACATTTTCGCCCGTTTTCGCTTTCCTTGCACTTCTCGGCCGAGCGGCGCGGGCAGAGGCGTGCGTGAAAAGGGGGCGGCGCGCCACTCAATAGAATGGCACAGTTTGTCGAGGGGGAAAGTCAAGGGGTGGAGGCTTGGGTACGCCCCAGGAACAAGCCACTAGCATTGATAGGGGGGCTCCCAAAAGGGGGGCCTCCACTGCACTGCATTCACAAAATGCATAAATCAAGTCCATTACAAATTCTTCAACTTTAATGGGAAAATTGAATATATATTTATGCATTTAAATATTCAAGCAGTTTGATATAATAAGCAACTACTTATTTTACCTTGTTTTCCGCTCAATGAAAATTATTTTTACAAGAATTTCTAGCAGGCAGGCATGCCTCAGAAATTGTTGTGGACTTTAAATCTATAAAAGAGGTGTCTAAAATAAATTATAGTTCCCAAACTTATTCTGTAATAGATTTTTCGTTAGGTGTAACTTTTTGTAGCCTACATTTGGGCGCCATTTTAATTGGTTTAAGCCCCACAGCGATATCTGTGGCACCCCTGTATAATTTTTTCTATGTTTAAAGGCTTTCTTGTACTTTTATAAACAAATCAAAGTAACTTGAAGACTTTCCAAAGTCATTTCTATCAAACGTATTATCTTTCGGTAATGGTATGACTAATAGTAACTGTAAATCTTAAAAGAATTTTTTATCAAACGTTGTTATATGTTTTTTCAGATTACATGGTAATTGTATGACTAAATATAAGTGCAAACCTCAAACTTATCTCTCAGTTTATTTCAAAATAAATAGTATGAGTAAGTGTCAAGATGTGATAAGATAATTTTCAAAACTAAGGGACTTCCCCGGCTTTAATGCTTTAAAAATTGGAATATTAACAATTAAGCAGCAGGGGAGCTCCCCCCGAAATCGGTATAACCAATTGGCTAATAAGAAAAGCCAGTGTTTTCTGGTTTACATACCATCGGCTGGGAAATCAAGTGGAGAATACAGACTACAAATATTGAAGTCGTTCATGGTGCAAACAAAGCTTTTAAGCTTCGTTGAGTTTAACACAAACACACTGGCACACACACACGCATACACACCGCACACTACATGTATAGGCACTCTCACTGTGATATGGGGCCCTAACCTCCCCTCTGCCCTCTTGGACCGCAGAGGCGCCCCATTACAGGAGCTTCAAAACCAAACCAACAACAACAGCAGCAGCGAATCAGGAGGAGGAGGAACAGAAGGATCCGGCAGGAGAAGAGGAGCAAAGAGAGAGAGAGAGAGAGTAAAAGCGGCGGCACACGTTGGCTGCCATATGCGACACTTGAGAAGGGAGAAGGGATGGGGTGGAGAAAGGAAGAGAAAGAAGAGGGAGCAGGAGAGCGGGCTGATTGCTGACTGACTGACTGAAAGAGACTGCGTGCCAGGGCTCTTCGGTGTTCCATGGACAGTGAGTGATGAAAGTTAAACAACCAAAAAAAAAAAAACACTTTGTTTTAAAATTTAAATTAAGGCAGGTAATATTTTGAAACGAATAGGGCGACATTTTTTATAAGGGGGAAAATTGTACAAATTGTAATGAATAATAAAATAATATTTATTCTTGGTAAAAATAATGATTTTTATACTAAATTTATTACTTAGTAAAATAATATAAGAAAAAATAACAAATTCTGCAAATCAATCAGATTTTTAGCTTTAAATATAGTTTTTCTTTTTTTATTATCCCTAGACTGTAAACTTTTACAGCCCACTGTTCGCCCACCGAGCGTTCCTCGACTTCAGGTTACATGAGTCCTCCTGCCTCCCATCCCTCTTTCGTTGGCTGCTCTGCTTTTGCCTCTACCTCTGCCGCTGTCGCAGCCAGCGTAGCAGTCAACGTCGCAGTTGCCGCTGCGCTTTGCAGACAAATTTCTATAAATTATGCATTGTGTGTGTAAACACGACAAGTTGAATTGAAATTACGGATTTAAATGTGAACCAAAGATATTTTATAGCCACTCGTATATCGGGGCGTGCTTGTATATGTATCGGAAAAGCGAATAACAAATGGAATAAAGCTAAATAAAGCGAAACAAAATGAAATAAAGTAAAATCAAGTGAAGCAGGAAGGGCGCTTAACCCTTTGCCTTTTGTCTCAGCTGAGTTTGTTCGGTCGGTCGCTCGTCCATTCATCGGCTTTCATCGGCACCGACAGCCGCCGAGTTTGCAAAAGCACAAAATCAACAATCTCATAAATTTAATTGCTTCAAGTGAATTCTGCCGCCAATTGTCCAGTTCTTCCCCCCGCCCCAGTTTTGCACCCACTTTGGCTACCCTTTCATACACTCATCCCCTGTGGCACCCACTGTACTTGGGCAATGCCTTCCTCTTTGTCTCATTGTCACCTTTTGAACTTCCGGCGGCGGCGGAATCATCTCTTTTTATAGTGTATGTACTGTGTGCTTCACCCATTTGAGAAAAATATAAAACTAATCGAAGTTTGTATACCCTACAAATTGTAAATAAATTGATTTTTCAATGTAATTTGCTCGATAAAGTTCAGATTTTAGAGCATAAGTCATAAAATGACTGAATTTCAATAACCTTAAATATATTTAAAAAGAGAACCTAGTTACTTAGGGGGTTTTAGGGATATAAGTTTACTCAGGGGTGCCACAGAAATCGTTGTAGATTTTGAAACACCAAAATATTTCCTCAAAAATATGCTAAAAAAAATATTACACAATCTAAAAGCAGATCACGATAAATTTAAGACGCATTAAATATTTTTTGCATACTTTTGGGCATATTCTCAAGTGATTTCTGTCGACCATTAATTTCTTTTGCTTCAAAAGCAGCAAGAATATGGTTATTTTGTATAATTTTTAATCATTTCCTTGACCGATACTGGTCACTCTAACCTATATAATTCCTACAACAGAAATCACTGTGGACGGCAGTCCACGTAGTGAAATTGATTTTTCAATGTAATTTGCTCGATAAAGTTCAGATTTTAGAGCATAAATCATAAAATGACTGAATTTCAATAACCTTAAATATATTTAAAAAGAGAACCTAGTTACTTAGGGGGTTTTAGGGATATAAGTTTACTCAGGGGTGCCACAGAAATCGTTGTAGATTTTGAAACACCAAAATATTTCCTCAATAATATGCTAAAAAAAATATTACACAATCTAAAAGCAGATCACGATAAATTTAAGACGCATTAAATATTTTTTGCATACTTTTGGGCATATTCTCAAGTGATTTCTGTCGACCATTAATTTCTTTTGCTTCAAAAGCAGCAAGAATATGGTTATTTTGTATAATTTTTAATCATTTCCTTGACCGATACTGGTCACTCTAACCTATATAATTCCTACAACAGAAATCACTGTGGACGGCAGTCCACGTAGTGACGATGAGCACCGAGACTGTTATGACTGAAATCTGAAATATGTTACAAGACATGCTTAAGAACTGAAGCAGTAGTTTCCATTACAATTTATATATCCTTTTCAGGGTGATGCCTTCATTGCCCTGAAATATTTCCGATAAAAAACTACAACACCCTGATACAAAGGGTATATAAAAACGAAAAACGACGGAAAAAAGCCCCACGAAAAAAGAAACCCAGTCAGACGTAAACGTTTTTTGCACATGTCGGATGGACTCATTGTCTCACATCCACGATTCATTTAACATTTCTATTTGTTGCGAGGAGGCGGCGAGTTTTGTTTATTTGCAAACATTTCGTCATCGCCGCTGACATTGATGACGTTGCGTCGTCGTTGTCTTCTTTTTGCGAATCGCCTACAGCCTTCAGCCTTCAGCCTTTGGCTTTGTTTTTTCTTCTCTGAAAAACTCACTGAAATTGTACGTTTATATTTAACATTTAAAAAAAGCTTCGCGACAGTGCAAACAAAGGCAGCCTCAATGACGCAACGAGAGCGATAAGTTTTGTGTCTGACGGTAGGGGAATATTAAATGCGTTATTCCGTTTATGTTGAAAGCTATAATTTATCTGGAGATGTGCGACCTTTGGAAATAATTAAGCCTTTTTTTCTGAGAGATTACGAGTGACTCTTTACCTTCTTTGTTTGGAGTATTTGAGCTTAGGTTTATTTTTATTAAAACTTTGATTTAAGCCTTTGTTTTTGGATGAATATTTACTGATGGTTTTAAATAAAAAGCAAAAACTTTATTCCTTTTAAGATGCATTTTGTGAATATAGTTCGATTAAAGCTTGTGTAAAATAAATATAAAATATCCACTTAAACTATTCTACTATGTATGCTCATCTCTGTTCTAATTAATTAGAAGAGAGAGATTAGAGCCTTGAGAGAGAAAACTATGTGTGTTGCTTGGTTTAGATTTTTTTGTAATGCGAGTACGGTCACACCATTTTAAATATATATACATTTTTTTACATAAAAGTTTAAATATTCAATGGAAGTGCCTTATAGTCGTATTCCTTGCACTTAGGTTAAAACCCTATGATTGCTGTCAAGCCTCTTTTGAAAATTCTAATTAACGAAGTTTTTCATGCAGTGTCATAACACCATTCCACTGCAATGCACTGTGTCCCTGCGTCAAAATCAACTTTTAGCATTTAAAGTCAATGAGTTGGTCCCCAAATAGATGAAAAGGGGGCAGAAAGGTCGCCGGGGGGTATGGATAGATGGGTGGTTGGGTGGAAGGCCGGGCATGGAGGCAATGTAATGAATAAATGAGCATACAAACACACACGCGCTCTCACTCGCACGTGTATTTGTATTTGTGCAGTTAATTTGCCATTTCCGCTCCAGTAAAGTAATGAAAATGTTTTTTCTCCTCTCTCTTTCTCTCTCTCTCTTCGTTGCCGCTCTACAAATCCCGGCAAAGTGCCCCCCTACCCAACCGCTGTGTGGAATCCTCCGTAAATCCCATCACGGCTCCCACCCTCCTGTTAACATTGGTCAAGGATTGTCCATTGTTCCAGGATTCCGAAAGCGCTAATCACTTCGAGAGGCTTACACCCCCACACACATCATCATCAAGTATACGCCGCGTGGGCCAAGCACAAGAATGGAGTTTTCAGGGGAAAGCTCATTAGGGCATTAGAGGAGCTCTCTCCCCTCTTTCCTATGCAAATTGGAGGAAAACTGCAGGTGGGAAAGGAAAATCCAATGAACGTTTTCCGCCGAGCTCAGAGGAGAAGCAAGCATAAGGCTCGAACTCTAAAGAAAGAGCAGACGGACCTTCAATTTAGCTTTGGTTATGATGTTGTTGATGTCACATGTTGCACGGACATAATCGTTATGGTTATGGGGCAGGACTGTATAGAGACACAGGCCAGGCAGCCAGCCAGCGGGTAGGCGGGGTGGTTTTTCCTGCCAAAGGGGATGGTGGATTCGCAGAACATGATGAAAGTTTGCGATTCAGTGATGAAAAAAAAATACCGAGAGTAATATACAGATTTCTGGGGATGAACAGGACTTTATTAGGGCGATAAGATTGCAGGCGATAAATGTCAGGCGATTTTCGGGGGAGTGTAGCCACATAGAGTATATAAGTATCAATAGCAAGTGAGTCAGTACTTATACCATTTATCATCTAGGAAGGTTTAATGGAAACCATTGAACAGGGTTCTGCCAGAAATAATCAATCAATTTTTATTAACAATTAGGGTGAAAGGATTTTACATTTAAATGGTTTTAAAGGTTTATGTCTAGAGAGATTTTTAAATCTTAAATTTTTAATTATTTGTTAAATTATAGGGAACTGTATAAATTTATTTAAAAAGTATTATTTTCCCAGAAACTCTCATTAACTAGCTCCAATTTTCATCATTCCCTTGACTCCTTTATGTTTTTTTATTTCCGGCCAAATCAATGGCATATTTGCCTTTGACACACGAGCACCGTGTTTGGTTTAATTTTGCATATAAAACCCGCTCGCTCTTCATCAGCTTTTCCATTTTCCCGGCCAAGCGGCCAGCCAAGAGCTCATTTCATGTAATCGACACACAAATTGAATGCATGCCCGGGGACCTCGACATCCTTTGGGATGTGGACGAGGACGAGGACGAGAACGAGGATGGCGATGTCGATGTGGATGTGGATGCCAGCCAGAGTGCATAAAGGAAGCCCCGAATGGCGCCTGGCTGGCGTCATTCAAGGGTTAACTATTCCCATCAACACGAGCCAGTGTGGCAGAGTTAAGTGAAAATAGTTCGAGTTCTGCAGATTTCATAAATTCTGACGAGTGTAACTCACAAAATGTCTCTGCAATCCTTGCTTAATCCCATTAATTAGCTAGAATCCCTCACTACGGTCAGTATTTATTGCAAAGGATGTTAAGGACCTGAGAGGAGAGATTTGCAAATATTTATGATTGCCAATGTTGATTGGAAAATGCAAAGCAATTTACATTTTGAGTTGTGGATTTAAAATCACTTGCAAAAACGTCGGAAAGTATGGAATAAAATATTTTCGGTGAAACATTTTAGACTGTAAGATTTTATAGCATACTTTTGGGCTGCATTCAAGGTTTTTTTTTTTTTTTTTTTTTTTATAAATGNTTTTTTTTTTTTTTTTTTTATAAATGTAAAAAAGTATATTTATTCAAAATTAACGGGTATACTGCTACCTATGTGGCAGCTTGAGGAGGTTGTAAATATAGGGGATAACAAGTGTTGGTATACAAGATTATACATTAATTAATTTCAGTCTTAATTAATTTCAGTCTTGACTTAGACTTTCAAGGTACTAAATGTATCTTAATGGAAGGTCATGTGGGTGATTTCTTTTTAGTCTTCTTCTTGTTGGTCTCAATGTTAGCCTCAACAAGAGTCTTCTATTTAGAAAATTTTAATATGACTAAAAACCACTGCATACTTTTTGATGCTTCTGTTCCTAAAAAAACAAAGTAAATAAAATCTCCTTTGACTGCAAGCCTTTACTAATAAATTTAATTAACTAAAACTACCACACTTTAAGGCATATTTAGTACGACTAAAGACAAACCAAGCTGCTAAGGACCTTACAGCTTGGGCATCCTTTGGATAACACACTCGGGGGGCGGTTGGTAGGCGCTTAGAAAATAAAAGTAAGCAAAGTATAGAGTAGCGTAGCCAAAGTAAGCATGTGTATCTGTGTTTGCACAACTTCAAAATGAGTTTATCGATTTTAAAAGGCAAAGCGAAAGAGCAACAGCAAAGGGAGGTCCTGTGTGCGCCTCGCTGGCTTCACTCAGGAAGTGTGTGTGGTGAAAAATGGCACTTCCTCCCTTCCCCTCCTAAAAAAATAATAAAATGAATAAAAATCCCTAAATGAAAGACGAAGAAAAAAAAATGCGATTACCAAACGATTATTATTTAAGGGTTAAAATCTACGGCCGCCAGCCGCCAGCCACTCGACAAACCACAGCACGAAGTCTCCTCATACCTCTCCCGGACTGGATTTTGTGTGTATTACGCCTTTCTCTTGTTTATTATTTTTGCCCTGACAACACAAGAACGACACAAACGTAAAGCAATTAAAATGTTTAAGACAATTGACAAAAGCCAGCCAGAGCCAGAGCCAGAGCAGAGAACCTAAAAACTTAAAGCTTGCAGTGGTTCAGAGTGCAGGGTGCAGGGGCAGGAAAGAAGAGCTTTGGACAGGATGGTAAAGGATAAATGGCCGGATGGCAGGAAGGCGATGGCAAAGCTCTTCTTCTTGTGGAAAATTGCATTTTTAATATGCAATGAAATTTGCCAAACATAATAAATAAAAGATGCAAAACTCTGTCCGGGTGTATGTGTGTGCGTGGTGAGCTTCCTTGCTTTTGCCCGCTTTATTTTGTCAGGTACCAGTACCTTTTGCGTCTTACCTCCAACGGTCCGTGCAAGGCACAAGGATATCACGCACAAAAAAGAAGCCTTTGAAGTAGGAGCAGCAGGTGATGGGGAGCATGGGAAAAACGAATGCCTCTCAACTCTTTAATTTCCACCCGAAATGAGCAGTGCGTGACGAACATGCAATGGGGACCACTGTGCAGATAGAACAGTGGAGTGAAAGGTAGGGTGGGCATCTAATATCCAACAATTTCATTTGAATTGAATTTGTTTAGGAAAAAATATTTAAATCCCCATTAAACATTTTCGATAAATTCAAGAACTTTGTAAATAGAGAAATAATTATTTAGGAAAAAGTATTAAATTAATTATTTTCTGGACAGAATGAAATCATTTATAGGAAGAATTGTAACATTTATGTTCTCATAACATTAAATATCAGAAATAAATCCAACAATAACAGGCTTTAAGAATTAATATTGAAAAAGGATCAGTTTATTTAACATTAACATTTATTAGGACTTATAAGTTCTTGGGTTAAGAGAGAAATCCTTTTAAATTGTTAAAAATACTTCACAAATATTTTTAAAGTCACGAGAGAATTCTTTAGAAATGTTTTAAATATTTCTCAAACTGTAAATTCTTGTAAATTGCAAATTTCTTCACTAGACTTTCCAATTAATGTTAACAAAATAGTGGAAGGCGTTTCGGTTGCAATCCATTTTGCAACAATATTATTGGAGAAATCCGGGCAATAATTTATTCCCTCCGCTATATAGACGCGCTGTACATCATTTGCTATATACATTTACTGCATATATCAATCCGCTGATATATGTACATATCTCTCCCCGCTCATCTGTAGTCAAGTGCAGGCCGCATTCAGCTTTTCCCCGTCTGCAGTTCGCTTTCTTTGCTTTTTTCGGCTGTTTTTTTGTGCCTTCTTCTCTCCCATTTGTCGAAATGGAATCGATTTTGTTGAAGCAACGTCGCCTGGGCCCCTCCTACTGCCTTCTACGCCTCTGTTTCTCTTCATTTTTGCCTTTTTGCAGGCCCACTCAAACCCCTCGTGCGCCAAAAGACAGAGCACGCAAGGGGTGCAGCAGCAGCAGGCGCCGTTAAGGTGAATCCCCCTTTTACCAGAGGGAGTTACAATTTTCAGGCTTCGGCTTCGCTCTGGCAAGCTCGGAAGATAAATGATGCATTTAACAAAAATGTGTAAAATGTTTAAAATACATAAATTGTCGACAAGTTCGAACGGCAGAAAGAAGTAAGGAGGAGCAGCGAGGAGGAGGTCTTGGAAATAATGCGCGGTAAATTAAACATTGAGCCAAGCCAAGGCAATGAATTCTATTTCTTTAGATGGGATTTTATGCGGGGATATTATTTTAAAAATTGGGAGTATCAATAAGTTTGAAAACCGGCACAAAATATTTTAAAATAAGGTAAAGGTAATAGGTAAAAGATTAAGCCAAGGGCATAAACTATATTTTCCATTGTATCATAATTTCATTCATATTGTTATTAAATATAAGTCCTTATATATATATTTCTTTACTATATAATTTAATAACATTAAATTCCAACCGATTGTACCCCCTATCAAGTTCAATTTCCATCCCTTGAACCTAGTTTAATATTCACAAATAAATCACAGCATGTCTATGTCTCGCCCCCCCTTGAATTTTCATCTCTTTTCACAAGTTGTCGCTGTACAAATTTCACCTTAACTACCTCAATATATAAATTAACCTGCTCCCCCGCTGTAATTTAGACAACTTTTCGGGCCACGCCTATTCTGCAGGAGCCATAAACAATGGCAGTGCAACCACAACAACCGAGCAACAGCGAAATCGAAAACAACAACCAATCTAAGCCTGCAACGATACGCCAATAATATGTTGTCACTTGTCAATCAAGATGCAACAGCAACGAAAACATCAACAAGGAGAAAAGAAGGTGGCATTAGCAAGGCGAAGTTCTTATACCCTTCATTTGATATATTTTTATATTATTTTGTTTGCCTGTATCACCATAAAAATAATAATTAAGTAAATCAAAAATAGCAGCTTAAGTGTTGTTTGAAAGATCTCCTTTACATAATATTTATTCTTAATTTAATCTCAAGATAACATCGCATACTGTGCGCATAATATGACTTTTGGGAATATTTTTATGTATTCCCTTTTAAAATCTCTGATTCCTAAACTAATAACACCCTATGCCAGGGTATAACAACAGGAGCACTTGAAACAAACAACAATCTACTTGGAGAGGTGGGTTGGGGTTGGAAAAGCGGGGAAAATCAGCTAGAAGGGGGATCCTAAAGGGGCAGCAGGGGGGCGGAGCAGATCGCTCATGCAACTTTTGTTTTGTTGACTGCGCTTTGAGACTTTGACTGACTGACTGACGGCTGTCAGAAAATGCCACACGACCCAAAGTGAAGTGAAAATTGGCAACAATGAATGAAAAACAACAAAATGTAGAAAACAAAACATAAAAAAAAAGCAAAGACCAAGAGACGAAGCCAATAAAACTGGGGAAAAAGTGCAGCCAGAAGAAAAAAGAAGAAATTGCAACACGCGACTTTCCCAAATAAACTACAAAAAATGAAACACCACAACGCATTATAAACAATATGTTTGTTGCCGATGATGTTGCTTTCTTGTTTTGCATGTTGCACCGGCTTCGAGCTCCGAGGACGGCAATTGTTGCCGCCTGGCCTGGCCGCAATTTCCAGCGATTTTCACCGGCAAACCGCCGGCACCACAACAATCAGTAAAAGTTTTCCAAAACAGTAAAAGCAGCAGCGAAATAAAAGAAATGAAAAGTGAAAAGCGAACTTAGATTAACCAACCGCTCCCTCTCCACATTTGCCATTGATTATTAAATACGTTCGAGAGGATGAGTGATGGCGAAATCGGAAAGTAATTTCCAGAGTTTCGATATCAATTATTCCGATATTTACAAAGCAGTTAAATTGGAAATTTATTTCGATTTTATACTGTAAATTTTAGAGCTTAGATATGAGGATCTTAACTCAAACTTAGAGTAAGAAATTATTCTTTAAGGGAAAATATGTGTTGCTTATAAAGCTGGGGGAAAATATTATTTTAAGGTTTTCTTTGCATTCTTTTAGGCAGAGTTTCTTGGGATTTTAAATAAGCATAGATTTATATACAATTTTAGGGCTTTGATTAAAGATTCTTAATTCCAGTGAGCTCCAGATAAGTAAATAATAATAATAAGTAACTAAAATACCCCAACATTTGTAGCGATTCTTAACTGTCGCAAAATTTATTATACAATTGATGTAAAAAAATTTCTTTGCGTACTTTTAGGCATGCTTTTGAAGGGATTTCAAATCACAAGATTTAGATAAGATAGATAAGACCATCTTTGCCATATTTTTAGGGAAGATTTTAAAGGGATTTTCTTGAAATCGTATTTAAGAATATCTTTGCATACTTTTGGAAATCATTATAAATAGATTTTGAATCGCAAGATAATTTAACAATTTAATTTAACCATCATGCTTTACGCTTGCTTAACATTGCTTAGCTCAGTTATAAGATTTTTAAACAAATCCCCTAACAATAATTAAAACAAATGTCATATTAGGTTCTGCATAATCTAGGTAAAATATTACGTATTTAGACACCTTTTATTTAATTTCAAATTATAGTTCAAAGTACTAAAGAATACTTAATACTTTATACTTTACCTCTCTCTCTACCCTTCAGTTAAGAAACAGCTACCCAATCCGAGTAACTACTTCTTTAAAAAGTTATTTTTGCTTTCCAATAGACCTAAGCTGTGATGATGACTACATCCTCATCCTTAGCTGCGGGCCGAATTGAAACAACTTTTTGCATACAAAAAGAATTCAAATGAAGGGGACAAATCATCGGCAACTACGGCAGTGCCAGTGCCAGTGCCAGTGCCAGTCTCGGCAATGAATAATTACGTGCTGATGGGAAAGGAGGGGCGACAAATGGCTTTGCCAGGCGGATGCGGAAAAACTTTTCCACTCAAAACCGATCTCGTCGACAATGCCGATGCGGAATAACTCACGTTCTGAGAGCTCTATGTGCACACAAGTCGCCCAGATAAAAGAAATAGAGTCCGATTCAAAATCAGCTTTAGCTACAGCCTCAGCTTTGGCTTCAGAATCCAAGTTTCGAGTTCGAGCTGCGTCTGGTAATTACAAGCTGCGATGATGGGGGGACCCAACAATTATATAAGCTAGCTCTATAGAGAACGGAGGCCGCAGCTTGCATCACTCAGAAAAAAAAAAAAATCTTTTGATTGGCGAAAAGTACACAGCTTTAGATTTTTATTTTTTTGCGATTGCCTTTTGTTCAAGGTGGGTATTTAGGTATTTTCAAATGCAGCCAAAGGAACGTCAAAAAGTCAGCTAAGTAGTACCTACAACAACAACAACAACACCAGCAACAGCAACTGCTTGTAGCTACAGCGAATGTATCTTGTATCTTGTAGCTACAAGTCGGCGGCGCAGTTCGTGAAACTGAACTGAAAACCGAAAGAGTACAAATACAGCACACACAAAAAAATACAGCACACTCGCGTATACACACGGAAAAAAAATCGCTGACCTCATTATTATTTTGTGTATATGTATTTACAGTATGTCTGTTTGTATGTGCATTCTCCGCTTGGATTGCTGGCTTCGTATTTATTTCTCTGCTCTTTTGGAGGCCCACAAAAAGCTGCACCAGCTCTAATGTGAGGCAACCGCGCATTGATGAGATATACCCACCGTAGCACCGCAGCCGCGTATCTGCTGGATGCTATTCGCGATTTGCATGCGACGGAGATAATTCCCAACTCTTTCTCAATTTCGGAGATTTCGAATTGATTTCGTAAGCCAAAGGCGGGAGAATGCAGCTCGCAAGGGGTAACACCAGCAGTATCAATGGAAGAAGATTGGGTGAGGGATTGGAATCGTATTTAATATAAACAAGATCGAAGCCTTTGGGTTTTAAGGAGATCAAGCAGGGTCCGTGTGCCGGCAGAGGCTCGGCAGAGAAATTTTCAAAGGGTAGCTACGATTTAAGTTACTATTTATTAATGAAAACCAGAGCCCTGAAGATAGAATTTGAATTCCTGCTCTTCCGTTAAATCTTTTAATCATATTTATATTTCAAAATATTAAAAAATAGCAAAATATATCTAAAAGAAAGGAGGACTCACCACATGAACACTGCTCTGCAGCTGTCCGGCTAACATGGTCTGGTGCTGCTGATGATGTTGCTGCTGGTGTTGCTGCTGCTGGTGTTGCTGCTGTTGATGCTGCTGCTGCTGCTGCTGGGAGGGATCCGGCAGCTTCTTGTCTGTCTTCTTGGCCGCCCGCTTGTTTTTGCTTTCGAGGAAGCGCTTCTGCAGGGCGGTGGTCTCCTGGTTCTGCTGCTCGCAAACGGTGCTAAAAGCCTGCTCGTAACGCGGCACGCAGTCCGTCTGCCGCCGCCGGTAGTTTTCCATGCGGCGTCGCAGCCTGTCAACGATGGGCTGCCTTTTGGCTGGCATTCCGGACTCGCCGGGAGCCGAGGGCAGGGCTCCAGGATTCGTAGGGCCGCCAGCTCCGTTGCCGCCAGGGATTCCAGCAATGCCGCCTCCTGCTCCCAGATTGGCATTGTAGGGCGAGTGCTGCTGCTGCTGCTGTTGTTGCTGCTGCTGCACTTGGATCTGCTGCTGCTGCTGCGCCTGTACATTGTGTTGCTGCTGCTGCTGTTGCTGCTGCAGGTGGAGGCCCAGGTGCTGCTGGTGCAACTGGAGATTCAGATGTTGTTGCTGCTGCTGCTGTTGTTGCTGTTGCTGCTGGGCGACGGCTGCTTGGCTGGCGCTCTGGAAGACTGGCAGGCCGCCCGCATCCATAAATGCGTCCGTGGTGAGGCTTTCGCTGGCGCTCGTTGCTTCGCAGCTTTCGTCTCAGTCGGCGGCGAACGCTGACGGCGACGAAATCGCGAAGAACAAGGCGTCGACGTTGGCGGCGAATATATATATATTTCTCGGATCTCTTGTCTATATCTGATAAACCCCGGCTGATATGATGGCTCCCACCGCTGGCAGTGCTGCTTGTGATGATTGCTATATGTGGAAGGTGTCCGGAAGTGGCTAGGTTTACGTGAAGGAATACCGCTGTTGCTGCTGCTCAGGCAGGTGGAAGTAGCCACAAAAAGGCCGAGTCAACATCTTGTGGCAAGTCCTGGAAGTCAAGAGAATTAAAAACAGATTAGTTCTATATTTATGGAGGCAGAAAGTAAAGTATAAGGAATGGAGGTGACTGAGACCTAAGGCCAAGTTATAGGACATTTAATAGCAAAGTATTTATCATTAATATTTAATCATCAGTACTATTTAATCGATATTTAACTTTTTTACTATAAAAATCTGCGTTTCCGAAAAAATATCTTCTAAATCCAATCGAAAGTCACTTCCCTATCTGTCTCAAGGTCATATTATTAGCTCTACTTCTACGCTCTAATTCTCATTCGAAAGTCGGCGATTTATGGATCAGTTCTGGAAGCAAAACTAAATACGAAACAACTGATAAGGAAACACATAGAAAAAGAGAGCCAGTGAGTAATGACAATACAAATGCAAACTGATTTTTATACGTTGCGAGTGTAAGCGAAACCACAACAAATTATAAACAAAATATATCGTCGAATAACGCGTTTCAAAGAACTGATAAAAACAATGCAACCGAACGGTACACAACAAAAATCCCCAAGATAGACTTCTTAGCCAGTCTTAATACCGAGAAAAAAGGAGTGTTTATTGAAGAAATAATTGTAAGATCATGGTTTGGATCACACGTTTATTTTTTCGGTTCTCATAGTGGAGAGTGTTCCAATATTAATAAATGTTTAATGTAGTTTGAAGAAATATATTATAATACACTGAAGAAAATTGATCTTATACGAAAGATTAAAGTTAGATTACATTTTATATTTAATTTTTAGGATCAAGACACAAATACGTTTCAAAATTTTCTTGAGTTTAGACAAATATCTCAGTGATAAGAAAAGTATGCAAATACACTTAAAAAAACTAAACCAAAATAATGATTATTTTTTAAATTGATCAATAATTCAATTTATACAAAAATATAATATTTAATATCTATGATACACTTGAAGAAATAAAACTTGTAAAGTTGATAATATCAGATAAATATTTCAAAAGCATATTTCGTCTCATTTTAAATATTTTTTCTCTATGAATATTAGACAATGATCTGTAGATTTATTATTAAAACATACTTTTATTTTTAAACTTTTTAAATTATACTTGTTTAAAATTTGTTAAAATTTTAAGAATGATCATACTAAAATATCCAATCTTCAAAATCTAACAATCAATCTTAATGTACATCCAGATCACGCTTCTTTCGCTCAGTGTATGAAGCGAAGCTGATTAAAACCATTAATCGCTGGCAAAACGCGAGCGGCCGTTGCGCGTTTTCTTATACACATATTCGCATTCGCGTGCCTTTGAAAGGCGAGAAACGGCGAAACGGAGCAACGGACGAACGGAGAACAAAACAAAGCAGTGGAGAAACGAAGGAGGCGGCAAATTAAGGGGGAATGTAAGAGAGAGAGACTGACAAACTCAACTGGCCTGCGCCGCGTCTGGCGGTTGAATGAATGACTGATGGATGGACGGAGCCGCTCGCACCGGAGTTTGAGTTTCGCTTCTGTGGGGGGTTTTTTGAGTTTGAGTTCGGGTGCAGGAAGGTGCTGGAGCAATCGCCGCTACTCTGCTGCTCTGCCGCTCTGCTGCCTGAGCTGAGTGCCGAGCATTTTCAGTGCTCAGTGCTCAGTACTCACTGTTCAGTGTTCACTGTTCGCTGTTCGGTGTTTGGTGTTCGCTGTGGAAAGAGTCAACGGTCGTTGGTCGAGCGAAAATCCGAATAACGAACGAACGAATGACGACGACGAACTCTAGATGTTGCAGAGGCGCAAATGAGCAGAAAAAACCTTTGGCAACCTATGCCTCTGCCATGCAATTACAGTTTCAACCTCTCCAGATCGGAATTTGCATAACCAAAACTCCCTCAAGTCAAATTTTGAGGAAGAATATTTATAGATTATTGTATTGAGAATTTAGTACACCCAAAAAAATAAAAAAAACAAGAGTTTAACCTTTCTACGCGTTGTCTTGAAAATATACTCAAGCAGTATAACGGTTTAGTAAAAATTGTATACTTAAAAATATCAAATATATACTACAAAGTATAATTTTTATACTCCAAAGATTCAATTGTGTATTTTCGAGTATTATTTTTAAACGAACCTTCATCGAAAATTCGATAACAAATCGCGTTAGCTGGTATTTAGTGCTTTTTCTGTTCGTCGCGTTAGTGATTATTATGAAATATTGGTGCAGATGAGTATAAAATGTATACTTTCGTAGTATCAAATTAATAAGCATCTTATTAGAAAATTGTTCATACTCAAGAGTATAGAATTCATGTAACAACCGTATAGGTTCTATGAAGGTTTTTTTTTTTTGTGTACCTATTTCCTAAAGTTCTTGGTATTTCAGGAAGTTCGTCACTCGAACTTTGCTTTATCAGTATGAAATTATCCCCAATAACTGTCACAGTCAAACTTTAATAACTAAAACGAAATCTTATAGCTATAATTCTTCAAAAACATTCTCATAACTTACAAAGTTTTTATGCTAAGAAGGTTTTTTATTTCTAGTTACCCTAAGATTTATTTGAATTCAAATTAATTGCCAGTAGTTCTAGCCTAGAGTAGCTCCACTGTACTTGGCACGTGGACTCTCGGGGAAGGCGGAACGCGGAACAACGGGGCTGTTTCAGAGGCAAATTAAGCTGTAAACAACAACGGGCGAGATGCGATGGCTAAGCCAAAGCCCTAAACGCAAACTCGGACTCGGACTCAAACTCCTCCTCAGCTGCAGTGGAAACTGAAAACAGGTTTGCCGCTGCCGCTGCTGCTTCTGCTATTGCTTTTGTTGCTGTCATTTCCTCGCTGGCCAAAGTCGAAAATCGAGCAATTCGGAAACGAAACGCCAGCGCGACTTTACTCGCGTTCGAGTGAAAAGGAGCATAACTCGCATACAAACGAACGGCGGTTTGGCCGAACCAAGTAACAGGCGCCCAGCGATAAAAGCAGGTGCGAGCGGGAGCGACAGTGGGTGGGAGCGCTGGGCGAGCGAGTGAGTGAGCGGCGAGTGCGAATGAGCGAGACAGCGGCGGGCGCGCTGGGGCTGTTGCTCTCTCTCTCACAGGTGGGACACCGTAAGGAGAGCCACTGAGAGAGATTGAGTTCTGTTAAGCACTCTGAGTGATTAGCAAACTGAACTGTGCGAGTGAGTGAGTGACGGCTGACGAGAGAGAGAGAGCGCAACACCGAAAAAAGGTCAAATTAGAGGCGAGCGATTTGTTTGCTGTTCTTTCGCTAATATTGTTATTGTTATCGCCGCATTTAATTAGAAAACAGAACTTAGTTAACCCATTGAGGTAGGCGGTGTCAAATGGAACGGAAATCTAGCTCTGCAAACGCTGAAAACCCACGTAATCACGAACTGAGATGTCAGCGGAAATGGAAAATGAATGATTTTTCACGGGAGCTTAGATAAATAGTAATGTGCATTTTTTATTCTGCAGAAATTGTAGTTTAAAGATATCTACATTGTAAGCATTATCTGAGTACTAAGTATGGCATAGTGTAGCCCTTTTAGCATTTTGTTAAAGTTGCATTAGTATAATATGAATTTCCGCATTTGTGTTCCACTTCCGCTGTATCAAATAGAGATCAATTTTAGGATTAAGGAGAGAAAAGACTACGGTCACACTACAATTTATAATTTAGAAGAAACATACATTGAAATAAAAGGAGGGAATAAAACCAACGAATAAACAGAAATCAAGACAGTAATTACGATAACAACATATATTATATATACATACATATTTTTCCTCTTAATTATTAGAAATACTTGTATAAAAGTTTAAAACTAAGAAGAAGCATTACAATCCTTTTTTCACACAATAATCCTCAAGTCTACTTTCTTTAAGATATTTTTGCCATTAATTTCCTGGAAATATGTATATCTAATTTTAAACTTCGTTACGGAAATATAATCCGAAATCTACATTATAATTTTCCTTCCACTAAGTTTCCTGGAATATATCCCAAATACACTTTTCAAAATTCCAAAAAATTTCACACAATAATTCTCAAGTCTACTTTCTTTAAGATATTTTTGTTATTAATTTCCTAAAAACAGATATAATTTCAAACTTCGTTACGGAAATATAATCGGAAATCTACATTTTAACTTTCCTTCCACTAAATCTCCTGGCATATATCAAAAATACACTTTTCAAAATCCCAATCCCTATATCCCCATATTTCTCGTCCGTTGAACTTTGTAACTTCTCAATAATTAAGCACATAGATAATAACGATTTATTAATAAACCCGCAATCGCAATCGTGACGTCAAGTGCAAGCATAACTGAGGAAACCATCGATAAGAAAGGTTCCTCCGTTGGGGGAAAGAGCACAAACTTGCACTAACAACAACATCACCACATCATTTCGGAGGGCTTAGCATTTTTAATTAAATTGCTCGCTCTGGGGGCATCATTAATTTTGGGGCATAGCTCTCGAGAGAATCGCGCCGAATGGGGGGACGGGTTTTTCTCATTCGGAGCAAATCGATAAGAGCCATAAAAGTTCTGGCAATATAAATCCTTCAGCGGCGGCGGCGGCCCCCCAAAAAAAGAGGAAATAAAAAAAATATAAAGAAAAGATTTTTACTTTAACAGTAACTGTAAAAACGAACATAAGAAGTTGCTTCATGATAGCAACGTCAAATGAGGCAGAGCCAGTGGCAGCGGCAGAGGCAGAGAATTTGCAACAACAGTGGAAAAACCTCATGATTAGCAAACTGTCTTCTTGGCATCTTCATTATGCCATTTCACTCACTTTTTGAGTGAGGAAATAGGAGACAACGAGAGAGGTGTTTCTCATTGAGGAGAAAAAGGAAGCGAGAGACTTACTAGTGTCTACGTGCACTTCAAGGTACAGTGGAACCCGTTTGTTAATATAGCAGGCACAGTAGGTAAAATGTATAAGAAACTCAATCAAAACTGAAAAAGACCTCGCTCTTTATATTGGGTAATTTATTAAAATAAAATAAAATATACGAATTTGTGAAAGCACCTTATAAGAAATAATAGCTTAGCTCTTTAATCATGTTAATAAATATAAAAACTACACCAAAAAAAATCATCATAGAGCCTATACGATTGTTACATTAATACTATACTTTTGAGCTTGAAAAATTTCTTAATAAGATGCTTATTAATTTGATACTACGAAAGTATACATTTTATACTCATCTGCACCAATATTTCATAATAATCACTAACGCGACAAACAGAAAACCACTAAATTCCAGCTAACGCGATTTGTTATGGAATTTTGGATATAGGTTCGTATAAAAAATACTCTTTGGAGTATAAAAATTATATTTTGTAGTATATATTTGATATTTTTAAGTATAAAATTTATACTAAACTCGTTATAGGTATAGGTATAGGTATTTCCCCTTTATTGCTTTTCCATAAATATTATGATAAAAAATGTTAAAGTTATTCCCAGGACGTTTAAGAAATCCAAACCAATTAAATTTGTATCTTTTATCAGGACTTTTCCCACAACGATCTCAATTTTCGCCCCAAGCGAGTTAGAGAGTGCCACACTCATCCACGCACTCGCACAGAGAGCCAGCCTGCCAGAGAGAGAGAGAGAGAGAGAGCAGTTAACAGAGCCCCACTCTTCGGGCTCCCCTCTTAGACGGCTTAACAGCAGCCGAAGAACTGCCGGCGGCGGCGGCGGCGTCACGAAAACATTGCAAAATCGGCGGGAATTGAAAAATCGCCGGCGACGACAGAAACGCGCCATACCGCGTCCAACGCGTCGGAGCGATTCCGGCGATTGTGGATTGCGGCGTTTCTGGCAGCCCCCAAAAACAGCGTACGGCGCTCCAATTGGGGAATCGCATCCAATCAGAAGCGAACGAAACGAAACGGCGGCGACTTACGTCGCGCGTCTATCGCAAAAACGAACAGGAGCCCAGCAAATGGCAGCAGCGCGATTCACGAGCGTTTTTCGATGTTGCTGTTAAAGCGGAAAACGGTACTGCTGCCGCAGATAGAGATAGAGAGAGAGCGAGACCAAGCGAGTGTGTGTGTGAGAGAGCAAACGATACGGAGAGAGCCAAAGATACAGAGAGAGCGAAGCGAGTGAACAATTGTATTGTATTCGTTGTGTGTCAGTGCATGTGTGTATCTGTGTGTATTTATGCTGAGAGAAATACACCGTATGAAATTTGTAGTGCTTTTTGATAAGTGGTAATTACTTTAAATAAGTTTCAAAGGTTTTATTTAAGAAAATTAAAATTATAGACAGGAAAATTAAGATTAATATTGAAATTCCTTTAAAATAATGCCGTTTTTATACCCTTTTCAACAGCCAATAACATAATTCTGATTTTTTTTAAGTTTTGTATAAATTACTTAATATTTATTACATTTTAAAGATAAAATTAGTTAAGCCCACATTTATTTCTTAGATTAACAAATATTTTAACCATCTTTCAACCGGTTTTTTACAATAACTAACAAATAAATTATATAAACAATTCTCGGTGTAGCTACAAAAGTGGGAAATCGCTTTTTGGGCTTTATGGCATTTGCATCTTATTATTAAATTGGCTTTGAGCACCTCAAAAGCAGCTTATATAATTTTAAAGCCAAAAGGCAGTACTATCTCTACTATGTTTAATCCAATAAATCGGCCATAAAACGCGCGCGCGTCAGCAAAAAGAATTTGAATTAATTTGCGCGCACTTTAAAACAAGATACTCGTACTCTTTTTTTCCTCCTCCCTACTTTATGGCTTGTGGCAAGCGGAAAAGCGAGAAGAAGGCCGGGAAAAATCGTCGGCTGGCTGTAACGTCTGTTGGCCCATGAGAAGACGACGCCAAACAAAATGGTGCCGCCGTCTAGTGACGAAGGCGACAAACTAACTAACTAACTAACCAACGAACGCCAGACGACAAACGACAAACAACAAGCGACGACGACGACGAGGCGACAAAAAGTCAATTTTATCGGAAACTAACAGGCAGCAAGAAGGCTAGAAGGCGAATAAAGCCAACAAAAAGCTGGCTGACTTTCCACTCTTTTCTCGTTTCTCGTTTGGCCTGGAAAAGCTCGCATTTCCTTGGCTTAGCAGCGCTGGGCGCCTAATCCAAATTGCGAGAAAGATCCGCTTTTCGAGCCAAAAACCACCGAAACAAGAAGCCAACTTAGCTCGCACAAAATCGCCTCGGTATGGCCTCAGTGCCACGCCTCCAATTTCGGCTGCAAGTCTCCCCTTTTTCGGTGGAGTCCGCGGCCAAAAGCCCGGCCATCCGGCCGGGCCAAAGGCGAGCGGCAGACTGAGAGGAAAGAGCCGAGGAAATACCGAGGAAAGCGAGGGAAAACTCGAGGCAGAAACCGCAGAATATGCTGGAGAAATATAGAAGGAGATGGTCAGTAGAGAAGGGGAGGTTGGGTGGCAGGGGATGGTGGACCTCGAACTCTCGTATTCGTCCTGACAATTAGCTTGATTGTCCCTGCACATGCGCCCTTGGGGAAAACTCCAAGTGAATTGGAAACGCTTTAGTTTCCTGTCTGTCTCGGTAAATGGAGAAATTTCATTAAAATATTGGTTTGCATTTAATTATAACAAACGGAATAAGCATAAAAATATCATTATGTGGTTTGCAAAATTTAAGAAAGGTTTAAAAATTTGTGCTGAGGCGGGAATGTGATTTATAGCATTATAAGTATGTTTAGATTTGACTTTAAGGCAGTTAGTTTAGTTTCAAATATGTCCTAGCCAAGTATTTCTTCTAGTTTCAGTTGCGAATGTCTGAAATTCATTGAAGATATTTATTTAAATTTTATTAGACTTTTAAAAGAGTCTTCGCATGTAGATTTCATTGTGCTGGTGCTTTTATTATTCTTTTTTTAATATTATTATTAGAAAATAATTCACATTTCTTTGGCTTAATAAAATCTAATTCTGAGCTCTACGCTGTTAATACTTTTAATCTATTTCTTTGTGGATTTACTTTATATTATTATTTAGCTTATTTAGCCTTTCTTCGTTTGCCAAACAATATTTGAATCAATTTAGTTTCTATTTGTCTTATTTGTTGTTATTTGTTATAATTTGTATTATGTTGGTATTAAATTGAATTACAATTATTATGTTTATTCTTGAGTTGAGAAATACTATTTTCAACTGTTTAAACATTTTTCAATGAATCTATAAGCCGAAAACACCATAAAATAAACGGAAATTAAAATAATTATTATCTAAAAAATATTATGGAGTTATAGAATCCATTAATAAAGTATCCGATTAAGTGATAAGTATGTATAATACGATTTCACTATTTTATTTAACTTTTCAGTACTGTTTTTAAATCAGAAAAACCCGAGAATCAAACATATTCCCAGGACTTCTTTCTCAACTTAATTTTTGGTTCACACGCAGTGCCTGTAAACCGCAAAGCGGCGAATGAGATATAAATAAAAATCCAAGGAAAGCCCACAAGTAGATGCAAATTGTTGGCCAGCTGCAGCAGCAACACAGCAGCAGCAGTAGCAGCCGCAGCAGCAGCAGCAGCCGCAGCAACTTCGCCACAAGCAACATCAAGCAGCAGCAGCAACAACAGGTCTGCCAACAGATGTTGAGCGATTTTTTTTTGTTTTCTTAAGTGGCTTTCAAGGGGGCGCTTGCAACTTGGATCTTGCAACAGCTGCAACATGCAACATTGGCGACAACGATGCTGCTGCAACATTGGCGCGTTGCAGAGGGCGCCACTGTTGTTGTTCCATGCCACCAGCGATGCGGCGCTCAGCAAGCTCCAGCTCGCCGGTACAGTGGATAAATGCTAAGGTGGCAAGTGCCCCGCGCCAGCGGGATAAGCACAAACACACTCGCACAATGAAGGAAAATTCGCAATAAGGCAGAAACAACAACACAACACAACACAACGGAACCGGTTGTTGTTCGCCGAACAACATCGAAAACTAGCACAGAAAGTAGGCGAGGAAAAAGAGGAGATCCACGGATGGCCAACTGGATAAATGGTTGGATGGCTCCCTCCTGAGCTCCCATCTCGCAAGACCACAACTTTGTAGGATTTCAGTTTATTGTGTAAATCGTGTGGGCTTTAGTACATATATTAGTGTTTTAATTGAGAGATAAGGAGAGTCGGAATATTATTGAAAATCCATACTTCCATTTTGATTTTTGTTTACAAACTTTCAGGAATTAGGAAACATTATATTTGTATTATTTACTTCCTCTACTTTGTAGAATTTTACAATATATTGCAAATATTCACTAAACAAAACTCGCATTTAATATATATATTTTTTTCACTTAAAATTTGTGGTAACAATTTCTGCGTGGTTGTCTCTGAATTCTTTCCTGATAAATAATGCCACCGTAGTGAAGGTTTCCCATGGCAAAATGTCCGCGTTCAAAACAGCAAGCTGTCAGTCTCAAGAGCAATATAAATCCCAGAATCCGCCGGAGAAGCATCTTTAGATTTGTGTGTATAGATGCTTTTAGGTGAATAAATCTAAACCAACTAATCGCATCTAGTAAAATGGGAATTTAAACTCAAATTAGGTATTTAATAATCAAAGGTTATCTGCTGGCAAATAAAACAAAACCATTTACAATTGCAATACATTTTTATTAAAGCATAAATTTTATAGCAGAATAAATAGGTTAACATCCGCCAGTGAAACATTGCGACGATTTGTGAAATTTCCGAATATTGATTACAATCAAAGCAAGCTGAGGCACTTATACCTGATCGAACCTTTGAAGGGCTTATCAGAATGCTCTCTCTTACAGCAAAACAAAGAAAAGTACAAAGAAAAGTTTTAAAATTAGTTAACAATCTGTCTATTTACATTTTCTATTTCGTAGCGATACGGCTTTGAGTGTATTATTAAAAAACAGATTCAAATAAAAATAAGATTCAATGTAGAGGGCTTCTTTTTCATTAACTTTTATCTTTTCTTGGTAACCTAGGTTCTGGTTTGCGTGTATTATTAAAAATCATCCATATGTGGGGCCCACTCATCAAAGAGCCATCCCGTCCGCCATTTGGATTATCTATCTCGCTGGAATCAATCACATTCTTTCTACTTTTGCCGCCAAACTGAACGAAATAGTTAGCAGCATTAGAAATATTAATAAAGGCCGGTTAATCATCGCAGTGTGTCAGGGAACGATTTGGCAAGAACTAATCTAAAATGGAACCCAGCTCTGGCAAAGATTCAAAGAAAACATTGTATATATTGTCCGTAAAAGGTTATCAATAACGAATAATCTAGAAACCTAGCGAAAGAAAGGTTATCAAAGTTGCCTTTTATATTGATTTATATATAAAAACTATTCAAATAATTTTCTTTTGGGTATACGGAATTATAGGCTTACATCTTTCGGTGCCTTATCCAAATTAAAAGGAAGGATAAAGATATTAAAATAAGAATTAAGAAAATGTGATATTTCCAGGGCAGTAACCGACGGCAGAGGCGCGGCAGAGAAATTTGCAAAAAAAAAAATTGGGCATACCTCTGGCGATGATTGGATTTATTATTTAAAAACCATCTGTTAAAGAATACAATTCAAGAGAAAAGACCTCAAAGGTTATCACTGTTTTAAAGATAATTTTTGTCTGCTCTCTATTCTCATGCTATTTATCGAGGGCCCACTGTTTTGCCCGTGTCCACGCAGCTGCGCCCATATTTAACCCATGTTGTACAACATTTTAACGGCCAAACACTCGGCAAGAGTCTTCTTGCTTTCTGCTCTTCAGCTCTTCTACTCGTCAACTCGCAGGGGTGACTTTTCATGGGGCGGGAAAGGAAGAAAAACCCATAAAAGGGATAGGACAATGAATAAATGGTCGACTGCCTGCCAACTTTAATTAATTTTCTATTTCTGTTTTCATGCCTGCCGATTGCCAATTGACGAGGAGCGCGTACCACTTTTTTCTCTTTTTTTTTTTTGAGTCATTCAATATTATTCAAAGCGTTATAGGGGGTTAGTGAATGTTAAGTCCAGTTTATAGCTCGAAATTGAGTGTTTATAGAAATGGTAAGGGGTGCTATTTATAGATTTTATTTCAATTTGAAACCCTTCTTCACATAACACAACATAGTGTGCGGATAACAGCGCTTCTAGTGCACTTAAGAGCTCTTTTGCTCTCAATGCTCTCAGTTATTAGCTAATAATTAAATAAAATATATTTCCTAAATTCCTCGATTTTTTTAATCAAAAATCTTAAGATTCTGACCACTGTTTTCCCCAGGATTCCGGTTTGTTCGCGGTCTTCGACTGCAAAAGGATATACCATATTTTGAGGCCTCATTCAGGACTTTTCGGGGCAAACACACACGTTTATCTGTATGTACTTAAATGTAAATGTACCTGGGGCAGGTGCTAGTAATCCTCAAGAACGCCGACTGCGGAACGAGAAAGAGAACGAGAGAGCGGGACTTGAGAGAGCCTACTTTACGTATCCTTCAAAGGCTAAAGGGGGCTCTACTTCCGGCTCGCAGTTAACCCCGTCCGCTAATGAAGTCTTAAATTGTCTGCCGTTTCGCAATGCTTTTTGCTAAATTAACAAACAGCGCGCAGAAAACTATAAAAATACAAAAAAGTAAAACGGGGTCCGGTCTATGGTTTACCAGAAAACCCCTCCACCACACCCTATATCTGTGTATATCCCCTCATATAACGCTTAAATATTTATGAGCTACACGTGACGAGCTCTGAAAGCCATGAAATTGTCGCTCGACTATAAACTCAAAAGAATAATACCAGATAAAATAAGACAAAACAAGAGAAATAGTTGTTAAAAATATCTAAACAAAATAAACTGAATAACTAAATGGTTTATAAAATGAAGAAAGAATCAAGTTACTTTTTTAATAAACAAAAAAAAGTATCAAAGATTGAAGAAGACAAAATTAAGTACAATTTTAAAGAAGAAATATTTACAAAGGAATTTTTATAAGAAAATTATATGTTAGCCTAAAAATAATTTTATTTACAGAATACACTCTAAATCTCTTCAAATTTTGTACAAATAAAATGCTTAAAAATACCAGACATCATTTCCAGACAAGCTTAAGCTTATTTTCAATCAACTAATTCCATAATTTGACTTCCTATAACTATAATTTAGCAAGTGCTAAATACCATCAGACACATAGAACAAACTCACAGATATTTTCTAGTTCTCTATTTAGATTGTTTTTATGGGCGCGAAAGTTGATTAACGTTAATTAATTCATGCTGTGAGTGGCGTTTATATTTGAACAAATTGGAACTAAACGAGATGTTCGACTGCCCGGAAATGCACACACACACACACGTATACACTCGCTGAGATACAAGATGCACAGACACACAGATACATCCCACAGATACAATGTTTGACCCACTAATTAAGGCGTGTTTAGCAGGCGCATTTCATGAGGCTAATTAATGAAGTTGAGTCCATCAGCCATGCAGCTATACATATAACCCTATCTCTGCATCCTCCGTCCCTTGGTTTTTTCTCACCCCGGCAACCTGTTTTCCCTTTGCTTTTGTGTACACAACAAAAGCAATTTCAGGGAAAACATTTTTCTACCCATTTTCTTTCATTTTTCTCTTTATTTCTCTGTGTTATTTAGTAGTAGATGCAACCAAAATGCGCTTGAGGATAGTGAACAGAAAACAAATTAAACGCAACAAACGCCAAAAGATGGAGCACCACAGTTGAGCTTCTACGAAAGTGAACTTTTCTAACGGTAAGATCAATTATGTGAAAAGAGTTATAGTTTCTAGGAACAGTAACACTTTATTTTTCCTGTAAGCTAAAAGAGCTTAGAAATACTTTTATTTACTTTTAGTTTCTGTTTTTACTCTTTGCAAGGCCAGAACCTATTGGAAATTCTAGCATCAAAAAGGTGGAAAAGAGATTAAAATTGGCAAATTTTTCTATATTGTTGTCTAGCTTCTAAGTACTGTATGACTTCGTTTTCCTATAAGCCAAGGCTTGAAAATATTACTATTTTTTTATAGGTTCTATTTGGTATCTTTGCAACTATACAGCCATTTGAGAATTATAACGTCAAAGATTTGAATGAGGATTTAATAAATTTATAAATTTATTTATTATAAAAACTAAAGGATTGATTAAAATTTAATAAATAAAAAAAATAAATTTAGCTTGAGCCACTTATTAAATTTATTTAATTATTAGCTTAAAAATACCGAAAAGTGCATTTGCTGAATAAATTGCTAAATTCCATAGAAATATTGCCATAGAACTTTTAACATATTTTTTCTTAAATATTTTTTTTTTATTTTAAAAACATTTTAGGTCACAGAAGTCCCACTGTACTCCAAGCAACAATAACAACCACAAAAACAAAAACAAAATTGAGAAGAAGCCGCATACAAATTTCCGACTAAGCAGCGACGCTCTGCTGCAGCGCTGCAACTGCGCCGCAGCAGAGGCTGCAGCGTGGGAGTTTCGTTAACAGCTGTACCCCCAAAATACGCGCTCTCTCTCTCTCATTCTATCGTTCTCTCTGGCTCTGACTCTGGCAAAACGCTCTCTCTTTGCAGGCGTTCTCTCTGCACGTAACAACATCCCTGCGTCACACGTTTTTGTTCTTGTCTTGTTTTTGTTGTTCCTGTGCTGCTGCTGCTGCTGCCTTCGGGTTGTTGTTGCTGCCTTTTTGTCACAGGTCGTTGCACTACACATGCATACATACAAAGGCAGACACGACGAAGAGAGCGATGTACGATGTACAGTGTGTGACACATGCAGGCCGCTCGGACAACAGCAACAACAATAGAAACAACAATAGCAACAGCATCAGCCAAACCCCCCACCCCCCACTTAACTCATCGGAGAGCCCTTCGCCCTGCTGGCCAACCAAGCACATCCATGTGAGATGCAAATGTCAGCGAGTGTGTGTGAGAGAGAGAGTGCGGATCTATGCAGATATTTCCAGGCAACATAAAAGGAAATGATTCTCTTTCTCGTAGCAGCTGCTTCTTCTTACTCTACAGTTTGGAAGAACAATAAATAAAATTATTAATTAGTTATTTTTAATTAGTAATTAAATTTTGGAGTCCTACTAAGAAACTGAAGAAACAGCAAATTCCTCTGCCCAGCCACTGCTGACACACTAGTGTCCGTAACACTTCTGTGTGCCAGCAGAGACTGGGCAGAGAAATTTGTATAATGTTTACATTCCAGCAGTGCTGACAAAATGTAAATTTAAGGCCAAATCTAGCCGTTTTAAACGTTTAATTAATTAAATTTTAACCCAAATTTATATTTTTATTGAAACTAAAGGTATTTAAGATTTGAAATGATTGCATATTTGATACCAGTCTATAATAAATTAGTTTTATATTTCCGTTTTAAAACGAATTAAACAAATTAATTTATCTCGACCATAAAATACCCACCTAACGACCCTAGAAATTAAAGCATACTTTCTGGCTTACTTTAAAAATATTGGTAATTTCGACGCTTTATCCTTGCTTTAAAATCGTATAAAATCATATAAAACAACATAATTAAAGGCACATATTCTCCAAATACCATTCATGCGACACAATAAAATAATAAACAACTAAATTCCCAGATTTTCACACATTCCATTGTCACATTATACGACCCAAGAAGATAAGTAAAATTTTCCATTCATATAATAAACATAACAAGCTTATTGACACTTGGCTCATAGGGGGCCTGCAACCCTTTCTCGGGTTAAGGAGGTGTCTTAGCCCCTCAGCCACAAAAAAAGAATGACAATCTTGCAAATGGAAATTTCCTACGCCATTCTCTTAGCTGAATTCATTTGAAAAATGTAAATACGAAAGGCCAAAGGGAATCTGGCCATAAATATGTAATGAGTCAAGTGGCTGCAACTGTGCTCTTGGCTCCACGCCCCACACCCACACCCAGGCCATAAAAAACAGGCCCAATTAAAACCGAGTGGAAATCTCGGTGGCGGATCAAGGAGTTATATTCCAGATTAATTCGTTGATTTTTTATTCTGAAAAAAAAAAATATGCTCGAGTAGCGGAGGGGAACGGAATACTTAAAAAAAAAAACACTTTTTGTATGATTATTTTGTGTATCTCCTGGAAAGCATAAAAGAAAAGCATTCAAATGAACTTTCCTCGCCGGTGTTGTTGTTGTTCCTCCTCTTGTTCTTGTTGTATTTGTTGTACGTGGCACAAGTGCGGCCGCATGCTCAAGCACACACACACACACACATACACAGCCAAAGAACCAGAAAACGTGTTGAGTGGCAAAAGCGAAAAAAAGCTGAATAAAAAACAAGTAAGAACGCTAGGAGCTTAAGGGACACGACTATGAGATACCCGGTACTAACATCTTCTTATGTTGCAAAAATTCGTTGCATACCGAGGGGGGTTTTGGTTGTTTAGCAAGAAGAAACAAGCTTATTTCTGTGGAAGAAGGTTTAATTAAAAATGACTTGATCTAAAAGAGGATCATAAAAGTGAACATTTAAAATCTCATCCCTTGAACTCTCACTATCCGAGATTGAAGCGTTGTACCTTGAGGTCCCATCAAGGGCACCCCTGCTTCTGCAGCATTGGCCAATGCAATATACCCTTGTGTACTCTAGGTGTTACCCGCTAAAATAATACTAGTAAGGAATACCTAACAAAAACAAGTCGAACAGAGAGATAAGGCCATCTCTGTCTAGCAATTTCATATTCTTTTGCTGGGCCTTTCCACTTCCTTCCACTCTTCTTCTTCTGTCCCCCTTTTTCCGGGCAATTTGTTTTCGCAAAAAAGCTGAGTGTATCCTCAAACCTCCTGTATTTCCACCATCCCATTTTAAAGTAAAGAAAAAAACTTTTTGATTTTAAATGATTAATGTCCGAGTCAAGATTTCGTACAATGATTGATTAATTAACGTTGACAACAAACAATACAAGAAGAAAAAAAACAGCCGACACACACATACACCCCTACCAAAAACACACACAAGCGGCTCTTTTTGTTGGCCAGTTTTTCATTATTTTTTTTTAGTTAATAAATTGACTTCCATTTTCGTTACGGTCTTTTCTTATCCCCTTCTTCCATCTTCATGATGTTGTTGCTTTTCCCACCCAAAAACATTTTCCTATGAAATCTGAAACGATGGATGTGTGTGTGGCCAGGTTTTAGCCTTGATTGATTCGAAACCGAGTTTAGTTAGCCGAAGAGAGAAGTTAAGGGGGTAAAAGTAAGTGCAGATGCACAGCGAGAAAAATGGGGCTTGAGATTATTATAAATTGGGTAATAATTTGTATTTGAGAAGGTTGCATTTTTGAGACTTCAACTTAACATTAAAGACCTTGAAAACCCATGTATTTTTATATTCAACAAGAAAATATTATTTTTTCTATTAAATTTCCGATTGTTTCTATGGCAGTATATGATATAGTCGTCTGATCTGACCCGTTCCGCCCTATATACTACATACAATACAAAGCAAACTATTTGCAAAGTTTTGTTCAGATAGCTTTAAATCTGAGAGACTTGTTTGCATAGAAACAGACAGACAGACAAACGGACGGACAAACGGACAAGGCTAAATCGTCTCGTATATTTATATTGGAATCTATTACGGAATTACTATTAAAATCTACATACGAATACCTTAATTTACTCAAAGATTATATCAATAATTAAATCCGATTTTCTTAAATTTTTAAGCTTGTTCAAAAAACAAAATACTAATAATTAATTAAATGGTAAAGATGATATCTCTCGAACATTTAAGATTGTCTTTTTAGTTGGTTAACTTTTCATTTCACCTCTTAAGATTTTATCTAAATTTAAAAACCCTTTTAAGTAATGTAATTTTTTCTCTGTGCATATATTTCCTTTGCAGCTTGCCACTGTCAATCGTGTGTCTCTCTTTCGCTCCTTGTACCCCATAGATGCGTGAGTTCGTGTGTTTGCAGAGGTGTACACGCAATTAATTATGTTGACAACTGACATCAATTGAAACGCTATCGGAAGGCAATCATCAAACATTAATCGAATGTGACATTCGGCAGGCAATTCTGGAACTGTGTCTCTAAGATTCTTTAGTTCTTGGTTTGATTTACTTTCCGTATGCAAGGATTTTTACGACGAGATATAGTACTTTGCATGACAAGGGGAAATAATATTCACAAGTCGTAGGAGAAAGAATGATAAATATTAGTTATTTGATGGCAAAATTATGAATTGATTGAAGGACTACATTTTATCACTTTTAGTTAGTATCTAAGGAATAATTGGTGGAATAAATGGGTTATTATAATTAAAGACAACATCCTAAAGCTAAGCAGAACCACAAAGCTATGGCTCTTTGTCATAGAACTTGCAGGCGGAAATAATACTGAGAATAGCTTCCTCATCTTTGTATATTTCCCAAGTTTAACTTTAGTCAGTTATCCATAAAATAAACCACGTTTTTAAGAGTTTCTTTTATGGCACCAGCAAAAAAAGTAGTTGACATTTATCGCCGAATCAGACACAACATTTATTGGGAACGTAAAGACATTTTATTAAAGCTCACAGCTACATTGTCTGTATCTTGGTACTTGTAGACAATCAGCGAGTAAGTGTGCCACCAAACATAAATAGATTTAAAAACTGGATTGCTTACATAGAATAAATGCTGATCGTTCGACCTCATTCCGAAGACGGATCTCATTACAAGACTCTGAGACTCTGAGCCTCTTCGTGAAGAGAGTTCAGCAGGGTATTGCGACAGAGATTCCCGCTATATAGCCCCCTTATTATATACCCTTATATCTCTCCGCGATCAACGACCTCTCTCCACCCGCGCTCTCCAAAAAAATTCCGTGGGCCAGACAATGGGCGGCCATTCATCTTTACGTAATTTCGATATCAGAGAAGCAACAACGGCGGCGGCCAAAAACAACACACAATAACAGCAGCAAGCACACACAAATTGTTTCTTTTGAAACAAAAGCACGGAAAAAAGTGAAAGTCTAATTCAGCGACAGGGAGACCTCACTAAGACAGCTAAAGATACCAGGCCAGAGCGCAGAGATAATAATTATGCATGTACTCGGAGGCAAAGTTAATGAATGAATATAGGGAATCTCAGAGCAGAGCCTCACAATCGAAAGTATCTCAGTATCGCGGCATTTTATGGATCTACAATTGTTGCCAGATGCTTTAAACCAGTTTATTTGCCAAAGCCAATTCGAAATCTATAAAAATGTTTATTTATATATACTATAAAGGCATTTTTCTACGCACATACCTTTGTACAAATTTATACGCTTCATACTTATATGTGCAGGAAATTCGGTGTCGAGGCAAAGAGAATACGTTTAGAGGCGCACACAAAAAATTTAAATAAATTTTATATAGAAATCCAAAGCCGATAATCGCAGTCGCCGTGATTTTATATAAAACAAAAGCGGGCAAGGCAGTGGATGAGAGACTAATGAGTGCTCTTTAGGGTGAGGTTTTTGAAGGGGAGTTTAATAGAGGAAATGTAGTAAGAAAAGCAGCTTAAACTATGTGTTAAATGTGCTAAAAGGGAATTTAAGGCAACTATTTAAGGGTTATTAACACAAATATATTAAAATTATTATCATTAACAAACAAGCAAAGCTAGAACCAACAAAACTTTACTAATTTCAGAACTTTTATAGTGATTTTAGTTAAAAGAAGTCCTAGAGACAATCCTATTATGTGTCGTTAATTTAATATCAAACAAATCAAACTAAGAAAATAAATAAATTCATAACTTGTATAATGATTATAACCAAAATAAATCCAAAAATAAAGTAAAACAATTTTTTAAACCCTATCTTTAATTTATAATCAACTTTAAAATATTTTTTCCGCTGTTATTTTTGATCTTAAATTCCCGTAAACTCTTGAATTACAGTGTATCACCAAAGATGTGTACTAAAAAAAATTCCCACGCGTCTCACTATAGCCCCCAAACAAGCAGCAGGGAATAGAAACAGCAACGAGCCCAGTTAACAGGTTAAAGCCAACTGCCAACTGCCAACTAACTGCCGGTGCTGCTGCTTTCGTTCGATTTCGGTTTTTAGCCTGGTCTTGGGCTCTAATTAAAAATGCATTCAACTTGGACAACTAAGGCGACTTCGACGAACGGCAGTTTAGCAAATTAACATTAGAATTAATGGGTGAGGGGGCAGAGGGCTGCTGGCAGAGCCAACAATTGCCACCCCATTTCTGCTGTTTCCCCAGATGCGGACGATTGCCTAACCAACGGGCCAGAAAGTGTATCTCATGTGGTGCGCGGAGCGCGAGTATCTGGCAGATGCGTGCGCGTGCCGGCAGCAGCAGCGGTAGCGGCAGCGGCAGTGGAAACCTCTGGGATCGCAGATACACTGGTACACCCGAAAACTGATTTATATTAACCCGAAAATAACGAAAATAAAGGCGAGCGCGCAAGAAGAATCTCAAACAAACGCACGTTTGATGTTGTAGATACACTCGCAGACACTCGAGTACCGCAGAAACGGCCAGCAAGTACGAGAGTATCTCGTACTCGCCGAGTATCTGGTTCCGCGCGAGGCAGCAGCAGCAGCAGCGGCGGTGGCGACGCCACTCAGCACGTTCATTATGGCATTTTGTCAGATACAAATTTCAGTTCAGAGTCGCAACGCTCTCGCCCCGAACGTGTGCATGTATCTGTCTCTGTATCCGTATCCGTATCTGTAGCTGTAGCTGTATCTGTGCGTCTGCCGCCGCCGCCGCTGCTGCGGTTTGCTGCGCGATAAGCATACGGATATGTCAGTTAATTATTTGTTTATATTTTGTATCGACTCGCCTCGCCTCTCCTAAACTGTACACACTCTGGCGATGTACACATTTTCGTCGCCATCGACCTGCGTCTAGTACGGAGCTCCATATAGCTCTCTATAGCTTCACAATTCCATGGCTCTACTTGGCACATAAAGTGCTCTATATATACTTGGGCACATCTGTGCCGGATCGTTCCGTTTCGTATATTTCGCATACGATTTTCTGCTGATTAAGGCAAAAGCAAACTCACTCTAGATCGCGCTGGTTTCCGATGGATTTTGAAATGTAAATAAGGTTTCAGAATCACTTTATGCTAGCCAGATTTTTCTACTTATAGTCAAGGATCTTGAAAGTATACTAAGACTGATTAAAAGTCTTCAACACATCTTTTAAATACCTTAGGTTCGAGGGAAGTATTAAATATTTACTAGACATAAATCTATACTTTATCAGCTTTTATATTAAAGCTCTTCCCAGAATTATTAAAGATTGTTTAATGTGCCTGATATATATTTCATAGTTGTTTAATCTTTAATTCTAGGAAATCATTTGCAGAGATTAATAACCATTAAATCCACCAGACTCGCTTACTTTTAATAGGGTTTCTTCAAGTAAACAACAATGTATGTTTAATATACAATTATTTAGTGCTTACAGCTCGCTAAATTGTCCTATAATGGTTACTATAAACACTAACAGGCCAGGCTATCACTTTCCAATCAAAAGTTGCAGTACCAGGAGCCAGAAATGTTTAACTTAATTCGATATCCGCAACTTTTGGGGGCACACAGCCTACATGTGCAGCTGCTGCTGGCGGCCACCGCGAAGGTGCAGCCTAGTGGCAACATCCGCAGCAACATGCACAACAGCAGCAACATCTACAGCGGCAACAGCAGCAAGTTGCGGCAGCAGCGAAACAGGCGATAAGGAAGAAAGCGCAGGCGAATGGACACGGACACAATGCAAGTCTCGGGGAGAAAATCAGGTGAGGGAAAGGCGGGGAAAATGGCTGGAAAACCGGTGCAGAAATTGCTACGTCGTCTCCACCTTTCGCGAATGTTGCTGGCTGCAACTTGCAACACACGGCCACTGCGGCAACTGCAGTCGCGCGGCGCCTTCGCCTGAGCGCCTGCTACAATGCAGCGGCCGAACACCTGGAATGGGGCATCCACCTTCGGGATAGCTCCAGACCTCCATCCCGGGAACCCATCCCAGTCGGAGGAGCACCAGCAGCAGACCGATTCCCAGTTCAGTTCCATCTGCACTCGCATTCCCAGTGTCTCAGGTTGCGATTGCCCGCTTTCGAGGGCGGTTCATGGCGGAAGGGATGTTTCTCTCGAGGGTTGGGATCTGGATTCCAACAAAAGCAACAAAAAACGACAGAAAAAAAAAGCAATATACAACTGTGGGTGAGGCTCGAGAGCTCGAACCCGAAAAAAGCCACCAACAAAAGCTCAGCAAAAGCGGAAACCTGTTTTTGGCCACCAAGCAAAGTGAGTTGAGTGAGTGAGCAAAGAGTTAACTTGAGCAGCGGCAGCCGCAGCCGCAGCAGCAGCAGCAGCAGCATTGACCCCAACTGACTCAACGACAAAATATGCCAACGGATGGGGACGGAGGCAGAGAGTGGAGCTGAGGCTGGAGCTGGAGCTGGAGGTGGAGCTCGAGCCGAAGCCTCGGGAGATCTCTCGTATCCGAATAAATGCAGAACATGGTGCGAAATATTTAATACAAAAATGCTGAAAAGGAGTTTGGCCTGACAAAATAAAGCAACACACCAGACAAAAGGCAGTGGGGCTTCCTTAAGGGGAACCATTGAGATATAAGGTTTTCTAAAAGCTTTATAAGGCATTATTACAGCATTGTCTAATGGCTTTTATACAACGTATACACACATTTTTGGTATTTACGCTATATTTGAGTTATTAAATGTTGTTTAAACAGGTTCTCGGATTAATATTAAATAGTTTCACCTTTGACCTGGGCAGCTTAAAGCTGTATTCCATTGTATTCTAAATTCAAATGCAATCTTAGGAAATGTTTAGTACCTCAACAAGTATTTATATTGCAACTTGAAAATAAGAAATATGTAATTAAAAGTGATAGTTAATAAAAAATTATATTAATAATATTAATATGACTAATAAGTGAAAGTTTTATAAAGTGGTAAGCGTTCAGTTATGTGACTTCAAATATAAAATATTACTTAAGGATAAATAAAGAGATTTAGCGGAACCAAAGGCTGAGAAGCTCTAAGATGGCGAACAACCATACATTGGATTTGCAATATGGAAGCTATTTTTCTGCTGGCGACGTAAATCACGATCTCCCGGAGCTCTAGTGTCATTGTTGGTACTAAAATTATGTTATTTATTAAATCTCCGGTTTCAGCTTATAGTCAAACTCTTGAGAAGTATATCCATGGCTCAATATCTCTTAAAAATAATTGTGTTAGCATAAATATTTAAGAATTAAATACACTTAATCGATAATTATATAATGTAAACACAATAACATTACCATTAATCGATAAAATTACAATGTAAACAGAATAACAGTAAATTATTATCGATTTTGTCGATATACTAATAGGAAATCGTGAAATAGAAAGATAACTTCATATTAAAGAAAGTAAAAAGTATTTAGCTATATCCTTTTAAGATAAATCAAAGTTAAAATCTATTTATTAACCTAGCATCGATATTTAAATCGACATCGATATCGATAGATATATCGATTTGAGGTTCCTACGAGATTTTCCCAAGTTTTAGCGCCAAATCTTTTAGCTATATGTTCTAAAGTTCGCTTTTCAACCAATTCGCTTTAGCCAAGTCCACCTGTACCGTGCAACTGCAGCAGACGGAGCGAGGAGAGCCCAAGCAAACCTGTTTACAGTTCAAACTTCACATTCGATATTCGATGTGAACTCTTTTTTTTTTTTTTTTTTACTGTCGTGTCGTATTCGTCTGGCGTGTTCTGGTGCTTCTGGTGCCTCTGGTGTGCCTGCTTCTCCTTGGCCATCCATCCATCCATCCGAGTAGTTTAAAGCCACCTACGAAGCCGAAGCTTAGGCCGGGTTATCTCCGGCTTAATTGGGTCATTCACACGCGCCACTTGCCGGCCGATAGAGATGGCGATACAGCTGCCGAGAGAGATGGCGATGGCGATGGCGACTGCGAACGCTGACAAAAAAACACACATAACACACAGAAGAAAAACACAACTTTTTTTTCAGCCTAGCAACAACTTCCGGTGTCTTCAAGACGAACTAAAGAAACTAAAGACCAAAGCATACATTACATGTTAGACCACTCGAAGAACGAGGCGAAAAACGGAGACGGAGACGAAATCGGAGGCAAAACAAATGCCCGGAGAACGGAGGGAGGGGCGGAGGGCGAGGAAAAAAAACATTAAAAATACAAAACAAAAAAACAAATATAAAAAAGACATTTGACGCGTTGGACAAATAAAACTGTTTATCAAGTGAAGAGAAAAAAGTAATTTAAATGGCTCGGGTATGCCATGTACTCAAGTGCAGGCTTTTTTTCCATCGGCATTCCATTGGAATGCACCAGCAACGGTAATCTTCCAAAAAATGCAGTTAACATTGAGTGGGAAAGGTGGGAAAGAATTCTACAAAGATAGCATTCTTGGGATAAAGAGATAAATGGAACTTGACTTAGGGAAATAGTAATTAATAAACTACAAATGTATTTATTCCATTTACCGATTCTAAGCCGGTTTTAATCTGTGCAAGGCCAGAACACAATGGGAATTATAGGGTAACTGATGTAGATTCGTCTTGTATAAGCATTTATTTGTATAAGGAAGTATTTTAAAGGTATAGTTTCCATGATTCAGGTCATTTGTTACATAGATTCGTCTTGTATAAGCATTTATTTCTATAAGAAAATATTTTAATGGTTAAGTTTCAATGATTCAGGACATTTGTTATATAAAATCAATTTTGAAATCTTCATAGATCAATATTTTCAAAGAGTCCTTTTACTAATTCTTCTAAGAAATGTATCCAATCTTATATTGTGAGACAGAATATATTAATAATCGAATTAAGCATTAACTTAAATTAAATTAAATTTGATCAACAGTTTAAAAATAATTATAATAATAGCTAAATTGCCATAAATTACTTTATTGCATCAGAAGAATTCTTCAGAAGAATGTGAATTCCTGTTAATAGAACCTAAACCCTATAAAACTTTTTTGTTGCTAAGGGTAACCACCTTTATTACTTCAAATCTCAGCCCCGAAATACTTATTGAATTGATTTTTGAGCAGAAGATTCCAGTATCTTTGAGATTTTAGTATGGAAGTGAATGAATCAACGGTAACTCTCCCTCGCTCTGGCTCCCTCTAGCTCATCCCTCCATCTCCCTCGCTACCTACAAGGATCAAAATCAAAGGCAAAGGCAAAGGATCGAAGGTGCAAGAAGAAGAGTAGAGCAGCGAGAATCCCAAAACAAAGTCAACAGACCAAAGACAAAGGCAAATAAATGAAAACACACACACACACACACTGACACAAACGAGAGACACACGGCCGTAAAAACTCAACCGACAACTTCGGCGTGGAAGCGAGATAGCGGCACCGCACGGCACTCCAAGAATGAGTACGATCGAGGGGGACAGAGAGAGAGCGAGAGCATCGAGATCGCAGCATTGTACATCCATCATTTTCTAGGCAATGCAGGCAAAAAAAAAAAAAAAAAAAAAAAAAAAAAAAAACACAAAATACAGAAACTGCAGCTTAGGAAATTATTTGGCAACTCCAAAGCGCCGCGCAAAAACTGGTCTTGATCTATTTTTAACGGCGAGCTTTGACTCGAGCTTTAACGAGATGGAAACAACAACAACAACGGACAAGAACAACGAACCGAAGCATAAAAACATCAATCAAACGAAGTTCTACACGCAGCGCGCGCCTCAAGGTCTTATCAAATCAAAAAAAAAGAAATATATTTTTTAAGGCCCCAAAAACTGGTTTCGAAATGCAAATAGCCACCCACGCTGAGCATATGAAAAAGCATAAACTAATTAGGCGATAAGCTTGCTACTTATTACTTACTTATTTCTTCTCTTCTCGGCGACGCGATAATCCAATTTGATTCCGATTTTTGTTTATTTTTATTTAGCACTGATAATTGCTTGACTTTTAATCCGAAAAACTGCAACAACAACAAGAGCACAGGGCAGAAATTTTATTAGATTGCAAATACAACAAACAAATCAGTGCTCTCTCTTCCTCTTTCTCTCTCGTGCTGCTGTTCTCTCTCTGTGCTAAACTAGTGTGTGTGTGAAAATCAAAACAAAACACGGCAAAAACACTCGAGAGAGCGGCAGTGAGAGCAGGAGAGTAAAAGACAGAGCTGATCCACTGTGTTCTTCTTGTTGTTGTTGTTGCTGCTTTTTATGCTCTTTTGCTTTTGTTTTAGTTTTAGTGACTGCAACATGTTGAATGTGTTTACGCTCTCTCTCTCTCTTTCTTGCTCTAACGGTAAACGAGCTAGTGCAGCAATTTTTGTCGTTTCAAATGCAATATAAACAATTTTTTGCAAGCGGCAATTTTGTTTGCAACACACACGGGCACACACACTCACATGCGAACGCACGTTACACGCACACCGTTGCAAGGGACGCGGTTGAGGGTGGCATTTTCATGTTTAAAAATAACAAAAATAAATAACACATACTTTACATAAATAACAATTAAACACTGTTTTGCTTAGTTAAGAGCTTCTAGTATAAAAACCTAAAAACCATAACATAGAATTCGTTGTGGCACAAATCAAGGAACGCCGCCCACGAACTTGGTTTTTCGTTTGCTTTCTTTCGTTTTCAGTTGTCACTTTTAAGCACAGATTATTGCATTTTGGTTGCACGCACAGGTAGTACTCTTCAGTGTAGTTTAGTTTGGTTGGTTTTACGAGAGTTTTCGAATATTTGAGCGGTTAAAAACAAATAAAGAAACCGCGCTCGGGGACCGAACGCGTCGAAAATTTTTTTTCACTGTTTTGATGGCTGTTAGGGTGGTTGTGGGTGGCTAATTGAAAAATACCATATTTTTGTTGCTTTTAGTGTGGCCAGTGGTGTCAAAACTAGAGGAGGCAAAACATCGATGTTAGCGGATATCAATGTTTTTCGATAGTTTATTTGGACGCTCATCGGCGACATCAGCTGTCAGAAAAGGTGAATGACTTGTATAAAAAGGTGGGTATCTTGACTATCTTACATGTAAAGAATTCGAACGTTTTGACACGGTGTGACCATATAAATAGGTGCTGAACATGGCTAAAGGTGAGGAACATGGCTAACTGATCAATGTTATGAATTAATGATGCTGCCAGACTTTCGATTACATTTCTGTTAAATAACAGTAATTTTCAAAAAGAATTAAACGTTTTTTAAACAAATATAGTTTTTGCCATTAAGAAAACAGCAATGGCAAATTCCAAATCAGCTTCTGAAAATGCAAAAATTCCCTCCCAAAACTTTCACTAGAAATAACAAAGAATCTCTTTAATTGGTGCCTACAGGTCCTTTGATTATGTATTTTAGCACGTCACGATATAAATATAGTTCATTGCTTTCGTTCGATAACAATACTCGAAAAACAACACTTGCAGATAAGAGAATTTTTTGTTCCGTAGATTCGGTTATATCTTTTTGGTTTCTTTTGTTTCTGTGTAAATACTTTTAACACTTAATTTGCTTTCGGTTGTTGGGCCTAACAGCCTACCAACAAGGTACGAGAGATAACATACGAATGGTGTCCAACTAACAGCTCTGTAGACACTTGGGAACGGCTGCAATGTAGAATCAACTATTAACGGGCTTTTAACGGCTTTTCAAAGGTCAAAAATTCGAGACACGATAAAAGTTGAATTCAAAAATCATAAGAAAATCGACTGGCGGGCAATATATAAATAAATTATGTATTTGTGCGTGTGTGTGTGTATCATGATGAAATACTTTCGTATGTGGTGCGGCTGCTGCTGTCATGGACCACCCCTTCGACGGATCGTAAAACCAAAAACCGGAATACGGATACAGATATATAGATATATATATATATGTATAGCTCGGATGCGATGCCAAAAAACAACTCAAAAAGCGAACATTGAGACAGATTCGAGGGTGTGGAAAAAGGAGAACAGAGAGAGATGACTCGTTGGCCTGAGGATGCAGCAATGGGGAGAGCGGTGGAGCGTGGTGGAGCAGGAAGCGGGGGCTAGAATCGCTCCCCTTGTTTAGGCGACGGCGTCGGTTTCGCACTCCTCCTCGACGGTGATGTACATACCCTCCTCCTCGTAGGCCGAGTCGTGCTTGGCCAGGATTCGCAGCAGGGGACGCAGACGCAGCCACCACTGCTTCTTCGGGATGCGTTGGCTGAGGGTATTACGAAAATAAACCATTAATAGATATTAGGAAGGGTTTAAGGCGCCTTCACTCACTCAAAGTTGGTCTCCCCAATGAGATCCACCAGCGGCGAGAAGCGATACTGCCTGGACACAATGCCCAGCAGCGTGGCAGTGTCCGGAGCCTTGCAGTTGACAATGCCATTGGCATCCACATTGGCCTTGATCTGCGTGGCCAACCAATCGACGCACTTGGCGGCCATTTTGGTGCCCATATTGCGATCGAAGGGTGTGGGCGAGCCGCCCTGCTGCATGTGGCCGAGGATGTTCATCCGGCAGGTGAAGAGGCCCTTGCCCTCCTCCGAGTACAGGCGGTAAATGAAGTCCGTGCTGTAGTTCTCGCTGGCCTTCTCATTGCGCAGGATCAGACCGCGCGAGACGCCCTCGGCCATCTTGGAGGCCATGTGGTAGACATCCTGCTGGAGATCCTTGATGGAGAACTTCTCCTCGTAGATGTAGGCGGCATCAGCACCGCCAGCTAACCCAGCCAAGGTGGCCAAATAACCGCAATAGCCGCCCATGGTCTCAATGACGAACACACGACGCTTGGTGCCCTGCGCCGACTGACGGATGCGATCGCAGATCTCTGTGATCTCATTCAGACCCGTGTCGCAGCCCAAAGAGAACTCGGTTCCAGGGACATTGTTGGAAATCGTCGAGGGGATGACCACAATGGGGATGCAGAACTGGGGGTAGTTGTCCCGCTGATCCGCAATCTGTCCGGCGGCATGGTAGCTCTCAAAGCCACCAATGATGAGCAGGCCTTGGATTCTGAACTCCTTGAGGCGAGCGGCAATCTCCTTGAACTTGCCCTCGGGCAGGGTGCGCTTGGTGCCCAAGTAGGCGCCACCCTGGCCCACCCAGCCAGAGACATCCGACCTGGGAGGGGAAACCATTAGCTTCATTAAATAATAAAGGTTTTCAGACTCACCATCCCAGCTCCCTCACATTTCCAGCAATAAGACCCTCCACACCATCGTTAATTCCATAAACCACATCACCCCTGTAAATGGCATTCCGGACGAAGCTCCTCACGGCAGCGTTCATGCCGCAGGCTGGAGCTCCAATATGCATCACAGCTAGACGGTAGCCCTCGATGCCCTTGCCCTCGGCATCGAAGCACTCCTTGGGCGGCTTCAAGCGGGTCAACATCTTGTACGTCTCCAGGTTACGCTCGAAGGAGCGGCCACGCAACTTGACAGCGTCCGCCCAGCGCTTCTCCTTCATGGCCTTGGCCACCGCCTGGGTGCGCTCCACGCACTCCATCAGCGGCACGCGCACGGCCTGGTTGCCGTCCAGGGAGATGACCACTGGGACCGACTCAGAGGTGGCTTCCATCAGAGCCAGAGTGGCCTCGGCGCCCATGCGACAGGCCTGGAAGGAAATAGGGATTAGTTTTATATTTTAATTAAGTTTTAAAGAAATCAGAGGTGCTCAGGCAGAGCACCCGAGGACCCCAAACTCACCAAAATACGATCAAAAGCACTGGGATTTCCACCGCGCTGCACATGACCCAAGACCGTGATACGGGCATCGTGCTTCAGACGCTCATCGATCACCTTCTTCACATCCTCGGCGGTAATGGGATGTCCCTCACGATCCATGGCGCCCTCGGCCACGATCACGATGTTCAGGCGCTGGCCAGCCGAGCGCTCCTGTTACGGGAATTCAGTAAATTTTACATTTTAATTTATATATTTTAAAAATTAATTGTGAGAATGATAGAACGAAAACTACAACAGCACAAACAACTGATGAAGAAGGACATCATCTTTGCTAGGATGTGTTTTTACATGATGTGTGATTTTGCCATTCGATAGTTCGAGTTTTGTGGAGCAAACTTTGACGCAGAAAGCTGATGAGTACAGTGCGTTTCAGAACTAGTTTTATCTTAATTAAAAGCTTTCTATTAATAAATTAAAATTTTTAAAATAAAATAATGAATATTAAATCATGTTTGCATTCATATGTTTATGAAAAATGGCAAGGAGTCAAATAAAAATTGGGTTTTATCATAAATAAAACTATGATACCCAGTTTAAATTTATATGAATTCACTTTAATAAATTTTTAAATGAATTTAAATAAACTTTAAAAAAGAAAATCGATAGTTACCAAAAAGAAATAAAATATTAAACATATTTAATACATTTTAAATATATGTTCACTCATATTTTCATGAAAAATGGCAATGAATCATATGAAAAAAAAAATTTTATTATAAATAAAACAAAAATGACCCGTTAAATCATAAATAAAACTATGATATCCCCTTAAAAATGATAAGAATCCACTGAAATTAATATTTAAATGAATTTAAATAAACTATTAAATATCAAACCAATGGTTACAATAAATAAATAAAACATTAAACATACCTAAAAGATTTTAGTTATATGTTTGTATTCATATTTTCATGAAAAATGCCAAAGAGTGAAATGAAAATTGGGTTTTATCATAAATAAAACTATAAAAACCTGTTAAATAAATCCTTTAAGAAAAAGTGAATTCACTGGAATGAATATTTTAATTCATATTTGAATGAATCGAGAGTTACAATAAATAAATAAAATATGATACATATATGATACATATGAAACATATATGATACATATTTTATACATTTAAAAAAAATGTGTGCATTCATATTTTCATGAAAAATGGTAAGGAATCTTGTGAAAATAAGGTTTTATAATAAATAAAATATATGAATATATATAAATCCTTTGAAATTAAAATTATTATAATATAGCATCTGTTATAAAGCTTATAATCTAAATAATTTATTAAACTCTGAAACGCACTGATTCTGAATAGATGCCTTTATATAAGTAAAACACTCGCACAAGTCATTAAAAGTCAATAAATAATACATGTAGATGGAGATTTACAGATCGATTAAACGAGGATGAGTGTGTTAGTGGAGTTGGGAAGGTTAATACAGGAGCTCGGTGACCTCATGAGTGGCACACAAAGGAAAAAAACAGAGACCCAAAGACCCAGAAACGAAGACATAAATCAAATAGCTGTTAAAGCCGTTTTTATCGCCATGGAAAGACCAAAAAGAAAGCAATCGAAAATTTAGGAAACTTCAACTTTGTGAGAGAGATTAAATTGGGTATTATAGGAGGACTCAAAGCCTGACCTGCTGCAGCTTGAGGCAGATCTCGTCCTGCCATGTGACCGAAACCGGCTCCTCGGGTATGAACATAAAATCAGCCTCGGTGGCTATGGCTGCCGATATGGCTAAGTAACTAAAAAACAAAAGATTAAATACAACAAAATAATACAAGATGTTTTACAAATGTTTTTCGGAGGGAAGTGGGGATATTGTGGGGGGGTAAGAACTTAAGATTAGTTACAATATGATTCGGGATGCTGGGACAGATGGACATTAACTGTGCAGTTCTCATTCCATATCTCGCGCAGTTCGTATTCGGAGAAAGTCATTCGTGTGTGCAAGTAAGCGGAAAGTAAGAGGAAGCTTTCTTTGTATGGCGAGTGTGTGTGTCGGCACCCTAAAGGTGTAGTTTTCTTAAGAAATAGTACTGAAAGTACCAGTGCACTACGTATGCTTTTTAAATATAGAAAAAATGCCACAACAGCTGCACTGAGTTGGGGATGAAGTCTTATCTAACATCAGAAGAAATATTCTTGATTTAATTTTAAAGCATATTTAGTACTCAAAATTTTAAAAAACAATTTTAGTGCCTTAAACATATTTTTCTAATTGGAATATATATTAGTTAATAAACAGGAATGCCACAGAATTTACTAGGGTTTCATATCATTTGAAACTGTGCTCAAAAGTATGCAACAAAAAGTATAACCTTATAAGAGAGGACCTTTCATATTTCATAGCATACTTTACGGATTCCTGCTTTCTAAGTCAGATTTATGCCACTAATATATTTCTTAAATGCAAATTTATAATATTTTAAACAAAAAAATTATATTTTGGCTCATTTTTCTTCGAAAAAGTTGACCGTTTGCGTTGCTTTCCTACTTTCTATGCGAGATTTATGCCATCAATGTTTCTTAAAAGCCAATTAATATTAACTAAAAATTAAAATAATTTTCTAGCTATTTTATTTCTTAAAAAATTCGGTTAAAATCAATTTGAATTTTAACTGTTTGAGAATATCTTCCTATAAACCTCAACACTCTTAGCTCAGTGCAGCCTGAAAATGGTTAGATAAGAGCAGCATCTTGCCTGGGCCAGCTGGGAGCAGAGCCTGTCTGGCCAGTCGACCTTGGGCGGCATTTCGGGAATGAATATGAAATCCGCCTCGCACGCCAGTCCGCCCACAAGAGCTAAATAGCTGCAAAAATACATTACAAATTATATTAGTCAAAAGGGGGAGACAAGGGACAAGGTATCCTGGGGTAAGGGAAACACTAAAGATCGATCGATCGACAGAGAGATGAGCGGGACATTCAACAGATTCCATCTTTTTTTGGGGGCTTGCCTGTTCCAACTTGAGGACAAGTCGATCGGGCCAATCTTGCGGCGGCGGCGATTCGGGCAGAAAGACGTAGTCTGCCTCGGAGATAATGCCGGCCACCACCGGCAGATAGCTAGGGATATATATTCAGGTGCAGGTACATTAGCTGAGATCCCCATTTAATCACTTGGACACTTAGGCTATCTAACCTGGATTTTAAAGACTCGCAACTTACCCGCAATGACGACCCATAACCTCCATGATGAAGGTGCGCTGATGTGAGTAAGCGGTACTGGAAATGGCATCGATGGCCTCAATGATGCGATGCAGGGCCGTGTCCGTGCCGATGGTCATGTCCGTGCCACAGAAATCGTTGTCAATGGAGCCCACCTAAGAAATAATCATCAATTACTAATCGGAAAGGGAGAGGTATCTCAGAATCCCTACCAATCCCACGATGTGCAGCACATTGAACTTCTCCTGCTGATCGGTGGTAATGGTCTTATTCTTCACCAGCTCCTCCAGCAGGCTGGACCACTCCTGACGGAACAGATTGGCGCCGGTCAGGGAGCCATCGCCGCCGATCACCACCAGGTTGGTGATTCCCTTCTGGATCAGATTGTTGGCGGCCTTGAGGCGACCCTGACGCTCACGGAAATCCTGGCAACGAGCGGAGCCAATGATGGTGCCACCGCGATGGATAATGGACGAGACCGAGGCCCAGTTGGCCTCCTGGATGCAGTCGCCGCCATCCACCATTCCCTGGTAGCCCTCGCGGATGAAGTAGACCTTAAGGGAGGGATTTGGAATTGTTTAAAATGAATTTATTAAATAAATCTGCCTGGGGATAAAGTAATTATACATTTAATTATCTTGTGGCTCTGGGAAAACATTTTAGATAAATAAATAGAATGCTAAAGACTTATTTAAACTCATTTCCAGCCTCTAAGAGATTTGAAATTTCCTTGAATATTGTGTAAAGATTTTAAATTTCCCTAAACATTGTGAAATGCAGAAACCACTCATAGCAAACCGGCTTTCAGTCGAAATTAAACCAAATATTGGATAAAACAGTAGCAGTTTTTCAATTTTCTTTCAAATATGACATCATCTCAATTTAATGCCATCCATTTCTGGTTAGAACACACTTTAATTAATTTCCACACTCTGAAAACTGTGACTTTTTTATTAACAGAGTGAAAACTTGTACAATAAATTAAAAAACTCAAGATGATAATAGAGAGCAATGAAAGCATGAAATGTGCTAGACAATTTTTTAGCCGGCTCAATTTCAGGTAACTAGCAATGTTCACTGAATAAAAACTAGCAAAAGTAGTAAAATCTAAATGGATTTATAACGGTTAAGCATATTATTCCAAAGTCCACTGATGAGTTTAAACTTTACAGCTAAAGTGGGTCATAATGATGAATAATCACTTATGTATCTAACAATTCCTACAAGCCGCTAACATATTTGAATCACTAAGCGTGTTTGGCAGAATTTTAATCAGAATTGTGTCTTTGCCAAAACTCATAAAATATTTATATGCATATATACGCATATATATATTCTATAGCAAGCACAAATTGCCTTCGTCGCGTGTCATAATTTTCACTTTCATTGACCCTCAATAAATTGAATTCAAAGAAATAGATTTTAATCAATATCAATCAAGAACAATTGCTTAAAAATTTGCATATTTAGAGGACAAAAATGAAGCCCAAAAGCCGAAATTAAGCCTGAAGATGTTACAAAATATAACAAAATAAAGAAAATAGCTAAAGGAAAAGTTTAGCCACAGAAAATCGACTTTTGTATACACTTGTAGCTTGTTTTTCCTATGTCAGATATAGAATATACCTGTAAATGTCATAGATTCAGTCAGACAACTCTAGAACTCATTTACCGATGATTTAGGGTGCAAAAATCGATTTAAAATCGATAAACATCGATGTTTTTCCATCTCTAAACAACGGAAATGGTTAAATCAACTTGCCGGGTGTCTCCTTTAACTTTCTTAAGCTTTGTTAAATCAATAAACTAACAAAACTCTAACTTAATTAATGTATTTACTTCCTTAATTTTAATATAGACCCTTAATTGCCTTACAAAACTTCTGATCAATCAGATAATACCCACCCAAAAGGGTGTAAATAAAAAATAAAAGCAAAAAGAAATTAAGAGCGACAACAACTGAAAACGAAACAAATTAGCCGAAAAAAAGAAAGAAATCGCATGTGAGTGGCCCGAAATAAACCCCAATGTCAATGTGCGCATATACACATATATTTTCTTGATTCTTCGTAGCCGCCAGGAATTTCTTTTTCTTTTCATTTCTATCGGCACCGATTAGGGAGATTATCTAACTGGCTTAACACCCATTTCTCGTGCTGCCGCCCGGCTGATAAGCCAGTTACTACAATATATATAATACGTAAGTTCCAGCGCCTAAATGGAACGGGGTTAATAAAGAGGCGCATTCGCAGAGCAGATGCTGCCAGTTCGGGGGTGGAAAGTACTTGACAGAGGTCACCACTTGCCCACTCACTCACTCCTGCTTACCTTACATCCCAGGTAGATGGCCATACGGACACAGGCGCGCACCGCTGCATTCATGCCCTGGGAATCCCCGCCGCTGGTGAAGACGGCCAGGCCCTTGTCCTTCTGGGAGCCGCGGGCCAGGAAGCGTTGATTAATCTCGGAATTCATTGTTCTAATTTTCTATGCACTCTCTCTCTGCTATCTGTATCTCGGATATTAACGGTTTTTAACGTAACACACACACACACACTCTCTCGGCACACTCCACACACTATTACAGGCTTTCCCTGTTTTTCCAACCAACTATTTCCTCGAACCGAGAACTACAGCTGGAGCTGGGCAATGTTATATCCAAAGTGGCTATAAATACTACTGTTCCTTTCCGCTCTGTTCCGTGGCTTTTCAGTTACTAGCGATATATATTCACGAGTATTCACAAGTTTCGCTTTTGCTTTTGACGTAACCTTGAAACGACCTTTTGGCCAGACGCAACATACACACACACACGGACGACCGAACACAGGCGCGGGCTGTAAGTGCGTACTGATGCAATGTTAGCGTTGCGTGGTTAAAGTCCCTACAACTCCAACTCTTCACTATTTTTGTATTTAAATAACCCGATAGTAGGCTTTGGCTGTGGTTATCAGTTATAAAACACTTTTCGCGAGTCGAAACGAGCGGAAAAAGGCGTTTAAGCAATTGGCTCTCGGTTTGTTTACGTTCGACCCACTCACGAGTATGTGTGTCAGCGGAGTCAGCTGTTGATCAGCTGCTCAGCTATTGGCGAGTAAAAGCTCGAAAGCTTTCACCGTTGGGAATGAGAGAAATTGGCGCTGCTATCGGTTGCCTGGGTGTGTGTGTGCGTTATCGATAAATTGACGTTTAAACTTAACGGTTTTTATTTTCTTTGATTAATTTTATTGATGAATGAAAGCAGGGATTATTTTATTCTTAATTCCAAATAATTTATTTATTTAAAAATTATTAATTATAATTATTTAATTATAGAGGTTATCCCGTAAAGGGGATCGATAAGAAAGGGGAAAACACTGCAAAGATAAAAGCTCGATAACATTCATTTTTGGAAATTGAGTGAAGTAGGCTATTTTGTCGGTGAGCTAGTTATCAATATTGATTTTATATATCAACCGTTTTTCATAAAAAAAATACTTAAGATACAAAATAATTAATTTAAAAAGAAAGAAATAATTTATTTAAATATTGGATTTATTATTGAAATGCAAAAGAGTTTGAATTGGTAATGGAAACTGAAAAAACAAAAATTCCGTTAATAAAATATCGAGATACACAAGCTACATAAGTTATATTTCTAAATATAAAAAAATATAAACTTACATGAGGCACGACAGGATGGACACAATCAACGACATCCTGAAAGGTTCTTATACACTTTCTCAGCTCCTCAGGGGTCTTACCACATTTCCTCCTGTTAACTCCCTTCCTTTTTTTCAAGTCCTTAATAATTTCTTGGTGGACATAACTCTCGTTATGTTTGCTCAACTTTTCCACTGGTTTTCGTTTTACACAGCTTGACTTAAGTTTATCTGTAGAGTCCTTATTAGAATCTCCTGAACCACTGGAGGAACATCTCAACAGCAGTTTTTTATGATCTTTGGTGCATAATAGAAATTCTGGTCCATGTCTGAATATTTCAAATATGTTTAGAAAATTCCATATCAGTAAAGCTACCTACGGTTTACAAAAATAATCGATCTTCTTTTCATCTCTCGGATTAATCAGGTTTGGTCTATTGAAAGGACTATGGCCGATGTGAGTTCTTATCCACTGGTGATCAATCCTAGTGAGGGTAAACTAAGGGCCCAAAAATAATCTGCATTAAAAATATTCAAGTGAATTACTGCTTTTACCTTTTGGCTTAATATGACACCTTGGCTTGGGTTTACAGGTAAGTAATTATGGGATGGCGGCAATCCATGAAAGCTGTGCGATTTTGGTACCCGTCCATTAAATTCTAAAAGGCGGCTGTAGAGATCGATCAGAAACTTTAATTATTTTGATAATCAAAGCTACTTACAGGGGTTTAAATTTAGTTAATACTCGAAATTTGATTGAATGCATGCCAAATTTGAATTTTGCCTCTAAATATCGCACATTTTTGGTTGGTTTTGCACTTATCCCTGTATTTCTGACATTCGAATTGTATTTTTTATATTTTTGAGACTTTAGAAGCAAAGGAATCCCAGTGAAAAAATGCTCGGGGTTTTGTTTTTATTATTTATTTAATTTTTTGGTTTTTTTGTTGGTAATTAAGAAACTGTAATTTCAATAAACTTAAATATTCCACTCATACATCAATCTTTGCCTCTGTTATATATGCATACAATTTACGCCTACACCCGGTTGTTATTTTCATCTGGTTTTTGTCATTTACTCAGTGTGTTTCTTTTTCATGAATGTGTATTGCAGTTTCACAATATTATTATTATTATTATTAGTTTTATATACTTCTGGGATTCGACTTTATTAGCGTTGCGGCAAAAAAGTGTTTCATTTATTTAAATATATATATTTTTTGTTTGGTTTTTTTGGTTTTTTGGTTTTATATTCCTCACATTCATAATATAGCGATAAATTCAATTGCGAAAATATACATTTACTTTTATCATACATACATATGCTCTGTATGTTATGTTTACCGTTTTTCTGTTGGACAATAATATATATATTTTCATTTAATACACATGCAAAGTTGTTGTCTTGTATGTAAATTAAAGATTTGAATAGTTTTTTTGTTTACAATATTTATGTATTTTGATTCAATCTGGTTTTAATTTCCTTTTGCCTTTAGTACTTTATTTCCATTGCAAAGTGAAGAAAAATCTCTCTCGAGCCGGGGAAGTCGATAATTTTATGAAGGAACCAAAGGCTTAAATGTGAGGACTTTTAGGAACAATTGATGGCCGTTTCTTAGTCGGGAAAAGGAGGAATATATATTTAAAAAAAAAAAACAAGACTTGGAAAGTTGTGCCGACATTTAGCGCACAATAAAACTCGTGCCATTAGCCATGTTGCACATTCGAAATGAATAAAATTAAGTGACTTCCGCGGGCACAAAAATCTCCTTTTTTGACAGACAGCTTTCGGATATATATGTGGTTTATATGTATGTATTATAATGAGTTATGCTTTTCACAATTGTTTATACCAAGAGAAAACAACAAAGAAGATTTGCAATTGTAGATTTTAACCCTTTTTGTTTTATGTAAGACATGTATAAAAAATAGCAATGAACAATTATTATATATTTGTTTTCTGTATTCATCCGTTCTCCTCACGATCGATCCTCGTAACAGATATGGTTCCTGCTGCTTCCGCAAATGCAACCTTGTGTCTCTGTCAAGTGTGTGTTTCTGCGTGTGTGTGTGGGTGGGTGTGGGGGGGGAGGTTGAATAACGAACGAAAATTCGAATTCAAATAATAAGAAATTGGAAACTAGGTTTTTTTTGGTTTTATTTGTTTAGAAAAAGAATTACAAATAATACATAAGTTTTTGTTTTTATTTTTGTTTGTTTTTCTCATTTGGTTCGCTTGGTTTTTCTTGCATTCTGTTCTGGCCATACGAAAAATTAAATAATTAATTTGGACTCTTTGCAAAAAACGTATAATAAACCGATTATCTCATTTCATTTCTCTTGTGTATACAGTTAGGAATATTATTTATTTTGTTTTTTGTTTTTTGTAAGGAGGAAATCCACAACGAGGCATCGCAACGAGAGGCGAGCGCAAGACGGAGGCTATCGCGAGTTTGGGGAAAAAAACACGCACACACAATTACGACGAATTATCTGCTAGATTAATTTGATTCAAAAAACCGGAAAAATCCCATCGCCAAAACTCCAAGATACTCCTCCGTCTCTCTTTAATTCCGCTGCGATGCTGTATTTTATGTTTGTAGGCTGCAATTGCGGCTACATTTTGAATCGGTTTGGCCGGCGCACATCTCTCTGTGTATTTATACCTCTCCTCCGAAAGGAGAAGAGTTTCTCCGGCTAAAAAAAAGTGTCCGGAAGCTCCGGGAATTCGAGAGAGAGTGGTCAGCCGCCAATCCGCACAAGCATCCTGCTGCCTCATAACTATAATTCGTATTCAAATGTATCTGCCTGCTCTCGCCTGGATTATCGCGTTTCATTTCAAATTGTTTTTGCTGTTTGCTGTTGTTTTGCGTTTTTATAATATTTGTTTCTCTTTGTTGTTTCTGGTTTTGTTTGTTTTTGTATTACTGAATAATATTTGCATAGTCAAAAAGGAAACATTTTTGCTTAGTTGTTTGGTTAGTTGTCACCGCCCTCCTGAGGCTCATCGCCGTCGCCTTGGGTGTCGGAGGTCCAGAGGGTCAGGTTGTCCCTCAACAGTTGCATGATGAGTGTCGAGTCCTTGTAGGAGTCCTCGTTGAGTGTGTCCAGCTCGGCTATCGCATCATCGAACGCCTATCGCCAATCAAATAAACATTATTAATACTTATTCTTAAAAGGTTTTGCTTCGAATTAAAGGAAATGTTTGTGGCAAGGCGGAATATGCAAACAAAAGCATTTTCAAACTTGGCGTTAGGTTTCGTCATTCACTCTAAATGTTCACTGTAAAAGAAGCACAAATTTATGGTAACTAAAACTCAAAAGCAAAAAAGTGTGTGTGTGTGTATCAGAAATTAAAAAATTATAAAGGAAATATATAAGGGTTATCCACAGAAATATCAAAATAGTTTTCAAATCATTTAAAAGAACTGTCCAAAAGTATGCAATAATATATGGGGTTCTAAAGTCAGTGTTAATCACATATTGTAGCATACTTTTAGACACAATTTTTAATTGATTTTAAATCTAAAACGACAATTTCTGTGGCATCCCAGTTTCTTTTTTGATTCAACCAAACCATAACTACAAAATAAATAAAGAAAACTAAAAAAAAAAGTGTTTCACCAGCAAAGGCCGCAAAGGTAAGTTTGTTTCACAGGCAAACTTTTTTTTGTTTAAAATTCTCATGCAGTTTTCGTGGAAGGGAGAAAATGAAGGCGTTTCAGAAAGTTTGAAATCGGCTGAGGTTTTAAATTTCCTTGGAAAATAAGGGTCTCAACTAAGAGTTGTTAAAAAGTTGAACATTTTAATGGCCATTAATTAAGAGAGAAATGTGATAGGTAGGGAGAAAACTTTTGAAACTCCTTCAAAGATGTTAAGTTTAGTAAACGCTCTGGAAATCTTACTCAGTTTAGTCACAAAACAACAAAGATACGAATTCCATTTGAATTGAATTAGTAAAAGTATTATTCAGGGAATTAGAATCGAAAGCGGGCTGTTATAGTTTATAGTTATTGTTATATATTTGTAGAAGTGTGACATATGTATAAGTTTGAACTGAACCTGTTTAGCTAAGTGACAAGCCCTCGCTGGTGAATTGATAATTTCGTAATAGAAGACGGAAAAGTTGAGTGCTAGACCTAATCTGATTGGATGTGTTGGCTGCATTTTGGTTTTAGCAATATCGAACGCCTCCTGATAGGCTTTTTTCGAGTCCTCAACGACGGCTTTACACACGATTTACACACGATTTCGATTTATGCAAGAGAAGTAAAGAAACAAATATACCAAAATTAAGGTTAGAAAAAACGAATTAATTAAAGATCAACACTTTTTATAAATAAAATAAATCAATGAAGAATGAGTGTATGCCCCTTTGCTTTCGCCGCTTTGCCATTTAAACATTTCAATTAATCTCGGGTTTATGGTTATGGTTATTAACCTGTTTAGCCAATTGGCAAGCTTTGTCTGGCGAGTTCAAAATCTCATAGTAGAAAACTGAGAAGTTAAGGGCCAGACCCAAACGGATGGGATGTGTTGGCTGCATTTTACCCTTGCTAATGTCAAATGCATCCTGGTAAGCGGTTTGCGAGTCATCGACAACGGCTGTTGGTTTATATTATATATAGTTGGTTATCATATATAGGTAGGGTGTGTTTATGTGATTTGCTGGGTCTTAGTGATTGATACTTACTGTTGCGTGCATCTCCTGTGGCAACCTCGGCTAAATACCTGTAATAATCACCCTTCATCTTCAGGTAGAAGACCTTGCTCTCGGGATTGCTGGCTTTTGGAATAAGGTATTTGTCCAGAAGTCCCTGTAAGAAAGCATTAAAAAAGAAACAGGTGCTCCAATTAATTTCAGTTCAATTACGCGCAGGAATTAAGGCTGGCTCTAAGGTTAAGCCCTGTTTCCATTTCAAAAACCCATCAAAGGCTCAAGCCGAGTTTAATCTAATATAAGAACACCAATCAGGATGCGGGAAATCCCCTGTCCCCAAGTTCAACCCTGGTCTATTTTCTTTGATGGCCATAAATTCCATATACCACCTCTGTCCTCTGTGTATGTGGGGATAATGGATGGAAAATGTTCATCTTGTATTCTTTTTAAAAATAGATTTATTGATTGTAACAAATTTTATATTTCTCAGAGAAAACGGGGGCGAAACGTGGCTTTCACACCCACAGCCCACAGCCCACAGCCCACCCACAGCTGCTCGAAAGGGCGGGGGTGGCTTTCATTTATATACAACATATATATATATATTTAGTCTACTGACAGGCTCCCAGGCTTAACCGTCACTTTGGACAGACACCCAAGGCGAGGCGCGGCGAGTGTGTGTATCAAAAAATAATTAGATGGACCAATTACAACCCCATAAATTCGTCAGAGTCAGAGTCAGTCAGAGTCAGGGTGAGAAGAGACTTGCGCAGACACTTACCAAAACTTCGTAGCAGATTTCCCGCAGCTCCTTCTCCACACGCTCTCTGTACTCACGGGCGAGCTGCTGTTTTCTAGCGGATGCTTCGGTTTTCTGCTCAATGGAGGAGATGACACGCCACGATGACCTGGTTGGGGGTTAAAATATATAGCTCTTACTCTAGTCTCTAGGGGGGGGAGGACTGGGATTGAGATCAGCAGCGAACGATCACTCACCTGCGGGCACCGACCACATTTTTGTAGGCAACGGAGAGCAGATTTCTTTCCTCATTTGAAAGCTCAACGCCGGTCTCTGTGACGGATTTCATGGCCTGGGCCATGTCATCGTAGCTGCAATCGGGTTAAAATAAATTCCATTAGTCATTAAAAAAGGCAAGGAAAAATATATATAAATCATTAAACACATAAAGATAAGTCATATCTTGGAAGGGAAAATGCATTTCAAGATTTTTATGTAGAGAAAACAAGGTGATAAATAAAATAAATCAATCTTGTAATATCTTTTTTTGTATTAAAGGAATATTAATAATTGTAAAAAGGGAACATTAATTTCTGGTTTTTCATTAATATTATAATTATAATTATTATTTATTTACTTATTTATGATTATATTAAGTAACTAAGAAATCATGAACTTACCGCTCTGATTGCTCGGCCAGCTTAGCCTTCTGGACCAGTTCTTCCTTATCGACTGTCGACATTTTGTTGGTTTGTTTTTGTTTTTCGGTTACTTCACAAAACTAATAAAATATACGCCACACACAGTTCGATAATGCCGCTCAAAAGTTGCTTTCAAATGGCTTTTTCTGCAAATAAATTAGAATGTTAAACGGAGAATTAGTTTATGTTTATTTTTCTGTGTCAGCCTCAACCTTAAACCGTTATCTGTGAGCTCACAGTTCTAGGTAAACGAACACCTGACTAACAACAGACTAAAGAGACTTCTGTTGCGGATTACTTGGCTGTTGTTCAGCTTACATTCCACCACAATGACGGAAATTGCACAACACAGTTGCAGGCAATGTTAAGGCAGTGCGAATTTCTGTTACTCAATTGATAAAGTAGTCAGAAATTCTCACTTTTAAGGGTATATAAGCTCTTTTATATATTCTTCTATAAATTTATCTGAAACTTAGGATAGGGAAACTTTGAGCTGAGATAAAACGATACTTTATTTTATTCTATAGATAAAACGTTTCCAATTAAGTTAAAGCTCATTTATAGGTCCATAAAATGGTTAAACTTCTATAAATTGATCTGAAACTTGGGACATGGAAACTTTGAGGTAAAATAAAACGAGGCTTAACTTGATCCCATTGATAAAATGTTTATAAGTTAATAAAACCTTAGTTATAGGTTCTTGAAATGGTTAAATTTCTATAAATTTATCTGATATTTGGGACATGGAAACTTTGAGCTAAAATAAAATGACGATTCATTTTATCTTATAGATAAAACGTGTCCAAGTAACTAACCTCATTTGTAGGTTATAGAAATGGTTAAACCTCTATAAATTTATCTGAAATTTAGCACCAAGAAACCTCGAGCTACAAAAATCCCATATCCACATTTATTCTAGGCAATTTGTGAAAAATACAATAGTAGCGAAGAAATGAAAATAATTTGTTTGTTATCTCAGAATTCCGAGCGAAAAGACCTTCAGCTTAAGCAAACTCCAGACAATTCCGATATACCCTCAGTGCACTGGCTTTAAATATGCCTGGGTACGATTGTCGTACAAATTTAGTTTGTTGTCATGCTTCCGCCGCTTGACGAAAGTGTTGAATTTAAAGCTCCGATGACTCACGACTTCGTCGCAGCAGCAGCAGTCTTTATTGACTAATCGCTGACGGAATTTAAATTTAAAAGGCTAAAAACAGGCACACACAGTGTGGACATGGGGACATGGCCGCACGTGCGGCACTCAAACTAACTAAACTATGCAACATTTAAAGCCAAGTTTGTAGCTTAACCGATGCCGACGAACGTAGAGAGTATCTGGCAGAATGATCCGAGAAATACTTGTTGTTCGACAACTGTGTTAAAAATAAATCATGAATAAGAGAGCAGCAAAGAGAGAGCGGGAGAAATGGAGCAAAAGTCGAATGTCTGAGGAGAGTGTTGTGTGTGTGCCAAAGATAGATATATTTATGTACGTGTCCGTCCGCTTGTATTTCCCCCGTACAGTGACGCACTCAACTATTTAGCCCACTCGGTGAACTTCTATTGATTAAACGTGCAGTAATTATTACTAGCAAAAGCAACAAAGAATAAAGAAACACGAAAATATGCGACAGTCATTAAATTGTATCCCCTCCCCGCCCACGTAATCCAATTAGAGTCGTGTCTTTGGCGATAGGATCTAGCCAAACTTCCAAACGTAGGATCAATTTCCTGCTTCCTTTTTTTTCTTCTTTGCTTTCAGAGGAAAGTGAAGGAAAATCGATTAATTTCCGCCCGACCTGGAACGAGCTTGAAAGGGAAAATTTGCAGGGGCGGAGGGAGCAGGGAAATGGAAAAGAGGGGAGGGGCGGCGTTGAAAAGCAGCGTGTGTTGGTGTGTGGAAATGCATGTGGGCGCTGCTGCTGCTGGTATTTTTAGACAACTAGCGGCGGCTCTGGACAAGAAACATTTTGTTTGCCAGCCAGCCCACCACCGCCCCGTGGAAACCTCGAAAAGCTAGTGCACCGGGCGCTGATTGAAATGGAAAAATCTGTTGCCGCCGTCGCCACACATAGCGTAATGAAACAACCACCGCATACCATCACCCAACCCAACCCAACCCAACCCATCTTCCATCGCCACAAATACCGCGTTCAATTGGATTTACAGTCCAGCCTGGCTACCTAGAACTATTGTTTCTATGAAAGAAAAGAACTAGGGCATTAGGACTGTTTGAGTCAATAAATGAATGACATTTTAACTGAATATCTAATTAATTAGTAAACTATTTAGCTTTTTGACTTCGAAACCATTTTGAGACTTATAAGAAATTGAAACAATATCAATTTAAACAAATTTCTTAGTTAGTTATATAGAAATTAACTTTTAAATAGAAATTCTACCATCTGTAATGCATGAAAATATGAAATTTAAATTCTAAAAATTAAATAAAATTCTTCTAACGATTTTTAAAGCTTTTACCAAACATTTCTCCTAACAGTTTTTAGTTTAGAAAAGTTCTGAGCGATTTACCGATTATTTATGGTAATAACTTCCAATTAAAATTACTTTTTAAGCTCTAAAGCCTGTGACAAACCAATAAACATTGGAGAATTTTGCGATATAAAATTGATTGATGTTTTTGCGTAGCGATCGACCGCCAAATTGAAAAAGCATTGACCCTTTGTCAAAACAAAGGCGACAGGGGAGCGGGGTGTGGCAAAGGGGTGGATCGCCGCAGGAGGGGAGCAAAGGGGGTGGGCGCGGCACACTGCCAACGCGTTTTTAGGTCAATTACCATGTTTTTTTGTGGGAAATGCCAAAACATTAAGCCAGGCGTAACGTAAATTAACGAAACACTCCCCTAAAATGGGCAAAGATAAATGCTTGTAGTTTTTTTCTTTCAACTTAACAAAGAAAAAACTTGTTCCGACCACGCAGAAAGCCCAAACAACATTGCTCATCTGCTCGAGTGGATTAATTAATGGAAAAAGGGCACAAATACAGGTGGGCACAGGTTGTGATACATTTTAGAGAGCTAGAGAGCTGGAGCTGCGGCTGCAGCTGCTAGTGTAAACTCTACAAAAGCCATGGGCAAAAATGTACGATGACGGAACTTTAAACTTTATTGCTGCGCAAGTGTGTGAGTAGCTGGCTGATTCAGTATGTGTGTGTGTGTGTGCCGGCCAACCAACGGTGAATTGGCCACAGCATGCGCAGTAGCTGAAAAAAGCCGATGATGTAGAAATTCCTCTACATGTGTAGACACCACACCGCCTTCTCTATTCTCTACATGGGGCGACAAAAAGTTACTAACTTTTATTAGGCTGCCGAGAGAGAGTGTGTGTGTGTGTGTTGGGGTATGGGTGCGTATGCGTGTATATTGCGTTCTGGGTGGTGATGGTTGGTGGGGCAGCAGCAGCAAATCGTGTTTCCAAGTGCGGCGCTACAGAATTATAAAAATAATCGGGGAGCAAAGAGGAGGCAGAGAGAGAGAGAGCGGAGGAAAGCCGCTCTCCCACAAATACACTCGCATAAGAACGCCGCTGGCTGAGAGACGAAATGTATCTACCACAGGCGGCCGCCAAGTGTGGTGAGTTTCTGGGGAGAAACACACCTAACCGCGTGTCCCCATCCAAGTAGATATATATATACATATATATTCCGCTGCGTACTGTGTGTAGATATTCGGGCACATATAGAGCTGGCTATATATATGTATATATAGAAGTCGGCTGCCGCCTACAACTTAACCGATGATGAGCTGATGAAGATGACGGGAAATACGAAGCTACAAGCGAATCTCACCGCATCACCTACATACATGCACCAATACTCGGTCAAATCGGGAATGTTCTTTTATTTCTTCATTCTTTCTCTCTTTCCATTTTTTTCTTCTTTTTTTTTTTGCACAAATTCACACTTTTGACTTTTGCGTAGAACTTTTTTTCGGGTTTCGGGATCGATTTTCCCTGCGAGCCGAGTATAGATGCATGTAAGTGGATTACTCATTGGGGCGGCTTTACACGTGTTTTCTCCTTTGATTTTTAGCAATTTTCCGTTTTATAATTCCAACACTCACAGGCGCACCACACACACACAGAGAGACATAGATACAATCTGGCCAGCAGCAAATTTCTGTTACTTACATTCTCGATTAACTGAAACTGAAACGACAACGAACGAACACTACCAACGAACGAATGAGAATGACGGACGGAAAGGTTGCACACACCGCCGCTGCCGCTGTATCTGTATCTTTGCTTCGCGGCCGCACACACTCTCACACTTGCGCCGCCGCAAAGAGAGCGAGAGAGAGACTTTCAGGGTTGCCAACCTGCCGGCGGCAGTAAAGTTGCCAGGTGTGTTGTGTGTGCAGGTAAAATTTAAAAACCTAAACTTTTATTTACGAGCCACCACCACAATAAACTCATTAGCAACTCCCTGGAAAGACCGTAGTAGCTGAAGCTTTCATTGTTTCATTTCTGCGCATTTAGCCTTCAAATTCTAGTTAAGTAATATTCGTCAAGTTGCCAAGTTAGTTTTTCCAACCTGTTGAAACTTACGAGCGCTTATCTCTGCGCCCAGATTACGCTTTTATCTTGACTTTATGGTTCCGCAAGGAGGAAACTAATCGCGAGATGTATGCCATTGATAAGGGGGCGGCGGTAAATTGCCTTAATTCTAATTTGGATTTCATTGAATTCGGGCGCGCACACATATAAAAAGCGCGATATCAGAGCCACTTATGCTTTCTGCCAGAGGTGGGCGCGTGTCGTAGTTTTGACGTGCATTGAAGTAATGCAATGTGAATTTATCCAATATTCAATAATGGAAATATATATTTCAGAGAATATGGTTTCCGAAGCAGTATTTACTATGTTTATTAAACTTTAAACCAAGTTTTTGAATAAGATAATGATTTTAGATAAAAGAAATGCTGGGATCAATATCGTATCTTGTCTAGCCAGAAATACCTACTATATAACCTTTTTAGGTAACTTTATTAAATATATAATCCGGGAAATGAATTATTTTCTATCAACTAATTATAATTTAAAATTATTTACTTAGTCAAATACATATATGAATTCATATCTCAAAAATAAAGTGCCAAGGATTTAACTTTCGTGACTAGTACTTGGCGTGCGTGAAGCTTTTCTCACGCGCACATCTCTACTTTTTACTACTGCTCAAGACGGAGAAAAATTACGTCATCGGCGTCCTATTTGTCAGTGGCAATGAAAAACGACTTTGTCCGTTTTGCAGTTGCATTTCGAACTTATATTAAACATATTGAACACTTCAAGGCGTCGGCCATCCAATTAGCGGCCTTTAGAATCAATAAATGTGTGGGGCGCAGCTATTTCTGGGAAAAATTCCAGTTTCGCCGACAATATGGCGGCGGAGGTGAAATTACTCACTGCGCCTGGAACTTTGGGGCGGAATTCGAAGATGGAGATGCTCCTGTGGCACTCAACACTCTGATTTAATTTAGTTTACAAACGGAGCAACAAACTTAATAATTAGTTAATTCACCTTCTTACGGACAGTGTGACCGACAACTAGCGTTTTTTCCAAATTACCAAGTTCTTTATTACTGGGGGAGTGAATTATTCTTTCACGGCAGCTGGCCACACTCCGAAAAAGTAGTTTGCCGTGTTTGCACTTATAAACTGTTATAATAGGTGGCGAACATTGCTGAGAAACCTGCTCGATAACGATAACGAAAGTGATCGAAAATGGTTTGTGACATGACTTTTATTTCAGAAGGTTCGTAACTTTGATATATTTAGCCAAGAACCTAAAATTAGAGAACCTTCCAACCGAGTTGATCGGTCTGGTTGATAATGCCAAGCATTATCATTATCATTATCAATATAAATAAAAATCTAAAGTAATTAAATTTATTGAGTTTTGATTTCATTAACATATTTTTTAAGTTTAGCGGGAAGACTGGATTTTTTAGGGAGATATAATGACTATTTGAGATTTTTTAGGGGGAAAGGAAAATTTTCATCTGGCAACACGGTCCTAGCCAAGCGCACGTGTTGAATTGTTGTGTGGGAATTCTTTTTACCTTTAAAAAACGTTAATTTAAACACAGTTAGCCATGCCGCGCTCCAAACGTGATAAGAAAGGTAAGTTTAACATATTGTTTAAACTTATTTATCATACTTAAGTCTTGTTTTTGCATCTTCCTAGTTTCTTTGACCAAAACCGACCGCAAGGGTCTGGCATGGAAACAGCGAATTGTGGACGACATTCGCTTCTGTGTGGGCAAATACCCAAACATATTCGTGTTCCAGGTCCAGAATATGAGGAACAGCCTGCTGAAGGATCTGCGACAGGAGTGGAAACAGAATTCCAGGTTTATCTTTGGCAAAAATCGCGTGATGCAAATCGGTTTGGGACGCACCAAGAGCGAGGAAGTTGAAGCGGATTTGCACAAGCTCTCCAAGCGCCTCACTGGCCAAGTGGGCCTCCTTTTCACGGACAAGTCCAAGAAGGAAGTGCTGGAGTGGGCCGAAAACTACTGGGCCGTGGAGTACGCACGCAGTGGCTTTGTGGCCACCGAGACTGTTACCCTGCCAGCGGGACCCCTCGAGGAGTTTGCCCATTCCATGGAGCCACATCTGCGTTCATTGGGTCTGCCCACCAAACTGGAGAAGGGCATTGTGACCATCTACAGTGATTACACAGTCTGCGAGGAGGGCAAGGTGCTGACACCGGAACAGGCGAGAATCCTCAAGCTGCTGGGCAAGCCCATGGCCAAGTTCAGGCTCACAATGAAGTGCTCGTGGACCAAGAGCGAGGGCTTCCACCTCCATGTCGAGGATGATGTAAACGACGAGGAGCAAGCTGATAGCGCCATGGAAGAGGAAGCCACCGAAGCTATGGATGATAAGGATGACGACGACGACGATGACGAGGAGGAGGATGATGAGTAAATTAGTTTTAGGCTTAGAATTAATTTTGTATGTATATATAAAGTAATGCAAATATATATATATACAACGTATATTTTTTATCATAAACTATACATTATCTTACGTTCAACACAGATAATACTCGATTAATCATAGCTTAAAATAGGTAACTAAGTAAGCAAAACACTTGAGAAGCATTCCGGATATATTGCAACTAATGACCAAAGAAAAAGCAGTTGGAAGAAGGCACATTCCTCTCAGGTTCCGTCGTCGGAGAGGATGAAGAGCACCAGTGGCCGATCGTTGTCGTTCTCCTCCTCCTCCAGCAGATCGCTGCCGTTGAGGGAGAGTTCCGGCGAGCCAGAGGCCTCCAGCTCCAAGGCACTCGTTGTGGTGGCGCTGAGGAAGAGCTCCAGCGGCATGGATTGCTCCAAAAGTTCACCATTCGAATGAGTCGCCGTCGCATCTTCCTCCTCCTCCTCGCCGCAGTCGTCATCGTCGTCCAGTTCCTCCCCAGCTGACGGCTCCGCGGCGGCCATGTCTAAATGTTATTGGTCCGTCAGCAGGGCGCCCGTTTGATTCGTGGGCACTCGGCAGCCGGCTTCGATGTGCTCAATCACCTGCTGCTTCAGCTGCGCCACATGGTCCTTGAGGTTCTTCACGATCCCCGCCAGATCGATGTTCTCGCCCTTGAGGATCTTGACGCGATCCTCCAGCTTCGAGATGCGCTCCAGCTTGCGCTTGCGGCACTTGGAGGCGGCCACACGATTCCGCTGCCTCTTCCGCTCTAGCTTGATCTTCTCCTGCGTCTCCATGTCGATGGGGCTGACGGTGGGCGAACCAACCGGATTCTGTGGCTCGTCCTTGATGATGAACGAACCGCCGTTGCCCTCGTTGGCGTAGGTGAAGGTCCCTCCGCTAATGCCGTTGTTCACAGCGGTGGCTGTGGCGCCGCCCACAGCAGCAACGGCTGCGGCAGCAGCAGCAGCCGCAGCTTGGCTTCCGGCGGGAAAGGCCTGCGAGTTGGTGTGCAGACTCTGCAACGCCTCCTCGAAGCCCTTGCCGAAGGCCTCCTGCTCGACGGTGACGGGACCCACTTTGGTGGGGAAGACCTTGCCCGGCTGCGGTGTCTGGATGAGGTTGTTGGCCAGAATGATCTCCAGATCGGGTGTATTCAGGGTCTTGGCCTGCAGATCCGGTGAGTTGATGACCAGCGGAGCTATGAGCCGCTTGTTCTTGGCACCCTTGCTATTCAGGTCAAGGAAGCCGGGACGTTTGTTGGGCGTGGAGGAGTTCAGGCCGGGCGTGGGGAAATCCAGCGACATGGATGCAGCACCTTCTTCTCCGACGGGTTCTGTTTTAGGTACGATCTGGACGGCGTTTGAAACCGAACTGCCAGCAGCAGCAGTAGCAGCGGATACGGGGGTTTTCATGCTTTGCGCTCTGTGATTTCCAGCGAAAAAAAAGAGGAAAGGCAAACAACACACTCTGATAAACTTGTTTGTCGTCGATGAGTCATGCGAATAATCTCCGCATATATACATATGTACATGCGTACATATATATACTTACCAGTGGAAGAGGAAGAGGGTGGGAAGAATATTTGGTGCGTGACTCATAAACTGTTTATGCAATTGTTTATGCAATTTGTGCGACTCAACTTCTCCCTGATTACTCTCGTTTTAATTACGCACTTAGGGGTTTTAATTCCAAGTTTATTTGGTTTATTTATAAAAAAAAGATTAATTACGCCAAGATTGTGTTTTGTTGCTGCGAAAGTGTAACCAGATTATGTTAGTTGAAAAATCTGTTATTATAATTAGTGGCTTTTTTAGGCAATTGGTTGTTTCTTTTGTATTTAGTGGAGCCTGAAACCAAACAGCAAAGTCTTCAACCACTGGGCACAACGTCCCACGTTCACAATGAAGGATTATGCCGTTTAATTAAAATTTTAAGCTGCTGTTGCGAAGCAATTTATAAAAACTCTTAAGTAATCAATTAAAATTGTATAGTTTATTAAGTATTTTATGGAGTCAGCTCAGTCAGCTCCAGTTCCAGCGCAAGCTCCATTTTATCACTTAGTGACAGCTTCAGTTCCAGCGAAAGTTCCTCTTCTTCTGACTGCTACAGTTCCAGAGCAACTTCCTCCTTATCCTCACAATCCGTGCAGCTTTACCAGTCGAATGCTTTAGAAGGTGAATCGGCCAAGCAGTCGAATGCATTAGAAGCTGAAGCAACATCGCCCTCGGATGTTAGATCGGTGTCCGTTGTTCTGGCCCGGCTGCTGGCCGATATAGGTTCCATCAATCGTTATTGCGAGGATCGCCAACGACATTTTAGCCACTACCTCTACGCCGACAATAGAGAGTGGCATACGTTGCAGACTTGACGTGACACCCGTGGAAGTAATAGACTTGTCCAATTTGGATCGAACGGCCTCCAATCGTGCTCCAGACGCGGTGGTCGATTTGTGCTCCCCGGAAAGATCTCAATCAGTAGGTCCCACAGCCTTGGGTCGTCGCAGAAACTACCCGGCATCAACTTCAGATGCTGCCATCGACGACGACCCGTCACCTGCAAAACGCGAATGTCCCGCTTCTTGGAGGCGATGGGTCGTCGTCGATGGCAGCATCCGAAGTTGATTCCTGGAAGTTTATGCGCCGACCCAAGGCTGTGGGTCGTACTGATTGAGATCTCTCGGGGGACCACAAATCGACCAGTCCCAGAAGGAGGAGTCCTACAAGTGCCCGGTGTGTCTGGACAGCGTGCGCATGCGTCAACTGGTGTCCTTTAGCAAGGACTGCCTCATTGCTGCCATCAGTAGCGTTCACAAGTGCCAGTTGTGCCTTATTTACTTGTGAATTTAGTCGTATTTACTTGTGAGGCGAGATCCAAGAGCTGCGTATGTGCGAGCTCTCTATTAGCTATTGATAAATCAACATAATTAAAATATAAATACCTTTAGATCTTGCCGGGATACTTTTCCGTAAAAGAGGAGGCAATTGATCTGTTTTGTAGTCCAGGACGACGGTAAATTGGGCAATCCATCCTCAGAAACCGGATACCCAAATCTTTTTTTCCTGGAGCTGCTGGTGTAAGCACGAGTTGAACAGAATGATACATTAGGAAATTTTGAGTGCCGAAAACTGGATGCTCATGATTTTGTGAAAACAGAAAATGTGATGCTCATGACTTTGTGACAACAGTAAAAATGTGACAAATGTTTCCCAGCTGTTTCCCTACTGAAAATATGTGACAAATATTTCCCAGCTGACTTGACCCAAAATCCCTTAGTTAAAAAACAAACATTTCTTAAAATATAACATACCTTTTGAATTAATTTATATAAAAGATGGCAATGAAGTTCGGATCTTGTGATTTCCAAGTGAATACTTTTAAGTTTTCTTTATAAACCATTCCTCCAAAAATATTTAGATCTTGCCGGGATACTTTGCCGTAAATGAGGAGGCAATTGATCTGTTTTGAAGTCCAGGACGACGGTAAATGGGGCAAGCCATCCTCAGGAACCGGATACCCAAATCTTTCTTTCCTGGAGCTGCTGGTGTAAGCACGAGTTGAACAGAATTATACATTAGGAAGTTTTGATTGCCGAATCCTGGATGCTCATGATTTTGTGAAAACAGAAAATGCGACGCTTATGATTTTGTGACAACTGAAAAAATGTGACAAATGTTTCCCAGCTGTTTCCCTACTGAAAATATGTGACAAATATTTCCCAGCTGCCTTAACCCAAAATCCCTTACGTTAAAAAACAAATATTTCTTAAAATATAACATACCTTTGCGTTAATTTATATAAAAGACAGCAATGAATTTCAAAGTTTTCTTTAGACCTTTCTTCCAAATATCTAGATCTTGCCGGGATACTTTGCCGTAAAAGAGGAGGCAATTGATCTGTTTTGTAGTCCAGGACGACGGTAAATGGGACAAGCCATCCTCAGGATCCGAATACCCCCATCTTGCCTTCCTGGAGCTGCTGATGGAACCACAAGTTGAACAGAATGATACATTAGGAAATTTTGATTGCCGAAACCTGGATGCTCATGATTTTGTGACAACTGAAAAAATGTGACAAATGTTTTCATGCTGTTTCCCACCCGAAAATATGTGACAAATATTTCCCAGCTGCCTTAATCCAAAATCCCTTAGTTAAAAAACAAATATTTCTTAAAATATAACATACCTTTGCGTTAATTTATATAAAAGACAGCAATGAATTTGATCTTGTGATTTCCAAGTGAATACTTTTAAGTTTTCTTTATAAACCTTTCCTCCAAATGTCTAGATCTTGCCGGGGTATTTTGCCGTAAAAGCGGAGGCAATTGATCTGTGTTGTAGTCCAGGACGACGGTAAATGGGGCAAGCCATCCTCAGGATCCGAATACCCCCATCTTGCCTTCCTGGAGCTGCTGATGGAACCACAAGTTGAACAGAATGATCCATTAGGGAATTTTGATTGCCGAAACCTAGATGCTCATGACTTTGTGACCACAGGAAATATGTGACAAATGTTTCCCAGCTGATTTCCAGCCGAAAATATGTGACAAATAATTCCCAGCTGCCCCTTTAAATAACCCAAAATCCCTTAGTTAAAAAACAAACATTTCTTCAGGGACCAAACCCACTTTTATATTCGACATTTATGATAACTGTATAGCAATAAATATTTTCAAATGTTGTTCTGTTTTTGTTTTCGCAAACTGTAGCATATATAGTACATCAAGTTCAAATATATATATATTTATTCGTTTATATGTAAATACACATTAATAATATTTTGATTTAGCAACGTAAACGTAAAGTTCTCGGATGTTGCTGAGCCTGGTTGTTATTTGGTTTGCCTTTACTAAAAGATTTACACATTTATTAAACTCCTTCGCGTGTATATATTATATAATCACATCTATAGATTTGTTTAGAGCATTGAATATTTGTCTTAGTCATGCCATTTATTGTATGCACTTTGAAACACATTCGCGGGGAGAGAAAGTCCTGATAAGTAGTTGGTTATTTCCAGCTCATTGTTATTATTATTATATCCCCAGTGTATTTATGATGCTAAAATCGATAGATTCATATTTAATATATATTTTATGTGGTATGTATGCATGCACTCTGCACATCCAAGTCAAACCAAAACGAAGCTTTTCGCATGTTTGATCTGGGGACTATATAGCTGCCAATGTGAGCTCGGCTTTCCATTTGAGAAAATTTCAAGCGGATTAAGTGTTACTTAGAAAGCGGTTTCTTGTGGATTAATTACTGCTTGTATATCTTGGTTACACACTCATACATATATATGTTTCGGTTATGATCACGTTTTGTACATTTAAACATGCATATATATAACTCGCAAATATGTTTCGAAAAATTCTGTTTCTGCTTCTGTTTCTGCTTCGCGCGGAATATTCAAAATAAACACTAATAAAGGGGCCGCTGAACGGCGCCTACTGCGTCGAACTGAAAAGGTAACTGTAAGTGTATACATATATATAGTATAATTCATATATATGATCTCTTTAGGTATCTGGTAAACTCTAGTTGGCTGCTGCCGCCCCCCCGCTGGAAAGGAGGGCGGACAGGAAAATCCATCAAAATATTTTATAGTTTTGAATCAAATATTTGATCTTGCTAAGTTCAGCTTGGTTTCATTTTATGTTTTTCTTTTTTTTTTTTGGGCTCATTTTTATATATCTTCTCTCTCTGGCATTGGATTCGTTTGTATTTTTTTGTTGTTTAAGTTTATGTTTCGATTTTGGTTTTTCTTTTTAAACGCACACAAAAAGACGTTAGGAAAACGCTGGGCGGCAGTCTGCATGGAAAAGCCGCTTAAAGCCCAATCTCACGCATCGCCCTGTACAGGCAGGGATTCTTCAAGCACTCCCGGGGGCCTAGCTGCCTGCCGGGGGATCCCCGCAGGATCATCAGGATGGATTTGGCCGCCGACTGGCATTCATTGTTGTCGCCACAGATGCCATCAGCCTCCGCTAGATACTGGTAATCGCAGGCCACCTGAGAGGCGCCCTGGAAGATATATCAACATAATATTTAAAAGGTTATTATGGCTTTTATAAACCGCTTACGGAATTCCGTGAGCGAAATTGTGATTTATTTCGTTCGGTAACCAGTGTGACCAAGAAAAATAAAGAAAAGGGGCAAAGTCGATCAAAATCGGTCACACTGACTTTATAAAGAAAAATTAATTCAAACGCATTATATTAAGCGTATTATTAATGTAATACGCGGCAATGGAGTTGAAGCCAAAAAATTATAATAATAAGTAACCCGAAAATATGTTAAAGAAGTTAAGAATACTTGGCATTTAGTTCTCAAAAAACGTTGCCTACTTTTTGGGGGCTGCATATAGAAGAAAGCCTAGAGAAAAAGTTATATCTCTTTTGAAAGCCTTTAAATTGTATAAAAAAATTTGAATTTGATATGTAAAATATTACTAAAATTAATATTAGTTTTCTATTAGTTTTGTAAACCTTTTCCGCACTTTTTCTCTCAATATTTTCACTAAAAATATATTGAAATGGTCTCAAAGAAATTGAAAATGAATATGTAAAATATTACTAAAATTAATATTAATTTTCTATTAAATTATTAAACATTTTCAGGAGGCTTTTTCCCAATCTTTTCACTTAAAAAGCAGCTGATGGGGAATTTTGCAGCCTCCAAAACAGTCCAAACTTACAAAGGTTAAATAATAATCTCTAAACCTTTTCTTCACTTTAAATCTAAAACTCACACAAAGATAGCAGATCTGATGGACCCCACACAGAGGCAACAGCTCCTGGTTAAGGTCCCCGGAGATAAGATCCACTCCCCGACAGCGCTCCGCCATGGACTCAATGATGGGACACTGGTTGGAGCCAATAATATAGTTCTTGTTGCCCAAATAGGCGTCGTTGAGGGTCTCGTAGGGAGCACTGCCCAGGCTCAAGGTCTCCTCCATGGTGTTGGGCTGCTCGGGATACCGCAGATAGCCACCACTGCGTTTCTTCTTCTCCATACCCTTGGTATTCCCCATCGCCCGCACCCGGTCAGCCTCCATCTCTTCGTACTGGTCCGCCCTCTTCACCGACTTCTTGGCCTGCCAGTAGTTGGAGTCCAAAGTGTTCTCCTCCGATTCCGGTTCGATGGCATTGCGCAACAGGTGATTGTCATGGTCCACCGATTGCCTGAGCTTGTCCAGAGCTCGACGCATCTTCTCCACACTGTAGGCGGTGGCCAGACGCGAGAGGACATGATCCTTGATGCGGCGTATATCATCCCGGCTATTGAGACCCTCGTGGGCGCCCGTATACTTGATGGTGTCGTCTATGATGTAGTCCTCAATGGACTGTAGTTTTTTGTCCATGCTCTCCAGCTTCTCGGCATCGAAGTTGTTGTTGCGCTTTTTCTTCTCCGCCTCGGAGGAATCCTCCTCCTCGTCGTCGTCATCGTTCTCTTCGTGGCTGGTGTCTGCTTCGTTGTGTTTCTTTAGGTGTCTGGGGAGATGAAGAAAGGATTAAGGGTAAATTATATTTTAGATCCTGTAAAAACCCACTCATTTCCCTGGGCAGACTTCTTCTTGCGATCCAGGCCAAAGTACTGGGACCAATCGATGGACTTCTTGGCTCGGAGCATCAGGTGGCCCACGGTGGGTGCATGCAAATGCTTGGTGGTGCCTCCCATTCCCGAAAGACTGGCAGCTGCCCGCTTCTTCTTGCGCCGCCTTTCCTCGGCATCCTCTGCCTCCAAATCCCCCTCGCCATCCTCCTCGTCGAACTCGTCATGATCATCCTCATCGGAGCTCTCCTCACCCTCCTCGTCATGCTCATCGGTTTCCGCTTCCTCTGGATTCTCGCTATGAACATGGTCACTGCGCTTCCGGTGGTGATACTCGGGCGCCATGCCTGGGACATGACCGCCATGGTGCTCCGCATGACCGCCATGCATCATCATCTCGCCGGGGCCCTGAGGAGCTGGTGTGGGTGCCTCCTTGGGCGTGGTTACATTCACCCGCTGGAAGTTGATCTCCAGACGCATATCACCCAAGGCAGTGGCCGTGGCTGGCGGGGTTTCCGAAGGCGAGTGAGTGGTGGTGGCCTTGGGCACATCATCCGCCGAACGCTTGCGCTTCTCCTCGGTATGCGACTTGGACTCACTGGGCTTGCCAAACAGCTCGCTCAGCTCCTGGGCCACTCGCTCGTCGGTTCGACCTAGGGGTCCCTCTGGTTTGCCCATGGAGGTGCTCCTCTTGGCCACCATGAAGCGCTTCCTCTTGTCGCTGCCGTTGTAGGGCAGCCAGGGGAGAACCGGATAGGAGCGCTTCTTCTGCATCAACAGGTAGTAGGGCGGCACTCGCATCCGTTTCTTCTGCTCGTATAGGTCCGCATCCTGGGGCTGGGGCTCGGCATCGAGATCCTGCTGGTTCTTGGCCTGGTCCAGGTGATGCCACCACTGACGCACTGCATCCCGATCCCTGGCCTCCTCGATTTCGCGGAGAAACTGGTCGGCCAGCTCATTGTGCGCGGGCTCTGCGTTCAATGGCTGGTTCTCACGCTCGCGGAATACGGAGGGAAGGGGTCCATCTGGAAGAGATTGGGGAGGATTGCGATTAGGATTAGGTTTGGGTATGTTTAGGGATTTAAAATAATATTTAAATTAATGAAATTAAGGTATTTTGCTTGGTTATTCCAAGAAAGTGGTTTAGTTTGGCTATTATTTATATAATTAAATTTTAAAAATGCCTAAAAGTATGCAATAATTTTAATTTACTTCAGAAAACCAGTACAAGTTTTTCTAGCATACTTTTAGACGCCTTCTCTTGAGATTTTAAATCATTACATTTTTTCTTTCCTTTTAGAAAGCATCATCCTTGACTATATATGTTATTCTTTTTTCTTACATTATAATAAATTAATTAAATTTATTGTTTGGTTATTCGAGGAAAGTGGTTTAGTTTGCAGATTATTTATAATTAAATAATTTAAGAAGTGCCTAAAAGTATGCTGTTTTTTTTCTTTACTTCAGAAAACGAGTTAAAGTTTCTACAGCATACTTTTAGACGCCTTCCCTTGAGATTTCAAATCAATAGATTTATTTTTTCCTTTAAGAAATCACCATCATCCTTGGCTATATATACTTTTTCCTTACATTATAATAAATTAATTAAAACTCAATTATTATCCCAACGTTGGCAGGAGGACATTTTCCCACCCTCGTATTGATGGACTGCTCGATGACTTAACTTTGACCTTGAGAAGGAGCCAAGAGCCTTCTCTGGTGTATGTCAATAAATCCTGGGCCGGTGTGAGTGTGCGTGTGTGAGTAGGGACATGCATCAAGTTGTTGGGCCGGCCATTAAATCAAATGACAGGAAGACAGGCGGCAAGCGGGCAGGATCTGCCGCTTCCAGCTGATTGCATTCATCATTGGGGCATCGGGACTCGAGATTCAAGTTAATCGCAGCTAAGTGGTTTTAGCCCGGCCATTGTGTTGGCCTTATCCACTCAATTCTCGCACTATTCGGCGCCTCAAGTGGACACATGCTTTCAGGCTCACACACACCGAAAAAAGCGTAACAGCTTGGGTCAGGATAATAGCACTTAGGGATTGAGGCCCATAAATTATTCTATGTGATGAGCATTCAACAGGACAAGACTTTTTAGAGGGGAGGAGGTGGCAAGAAAGGATACATTAGTTGGGTTCTAAATCAGGCTTTACATTTTCCCTACCCTTCATTTTTTAAATAAAATATATACAGGGATGCCCCAGAAATTGCTAGGCATTTAAATGAAGAAATAAATTTTAAAATGTGTCTAAAAGTATGCCATAAAATATTTGGAAGCATAAAATCAATGATCAAAACATTTTGTAGCATACTTTTGGGCAGCTTTTCAAGTGATTTGATATCTACTGCGATTTCTGTGGCATCCCTGATAACTAATATGAATGAACTATCTGAGCTCTTAAATAAAAATTAATATTGCAAAGATTTCTTTTGAAAATAAAATTATAAAATTGGTTAGTACGAAAGATCTCTAAGAATTAAAGCTACAAATTATAATAAAAAAATTTACAATTAAAAATTCACATAACAATATAAAAATCAGAATAAAGAATAATGTAAGAATTATTAAAAATAAACATATATCAGAGAATATGATTATTGAAAGCTAAATTTAATAGCTCATCTAAGAATCTAAGAAAAAACGATGACTTCCCACAACTCCTATTAATTTAGTAATGTTTTCCAATTAAATGCCCTTCATTAATTAAAATAGTTTTTAAACATTATTTTTGGTGCAGTGCTAATGAGTTGACCTCCATTGTGGGTGTCCATTTCCTAGTGCGTGCTCAGAGTGCGTTGGCTGCTCTTGGTTCTTAATGCTTGGTGCTTGGTTTTTGGTGCTTTTGCTTTTGGTTTTTGGTGCTTTTCGGTGCTTGGTGCTTGGCGCTCAGTGATTCTTTACTTACCGAACTGCTCGTCACGTTCCCGAAAAGAAGAGAAGCGCTTTCTCTTCTCATCGGCCAAAAGCAGATTATTATTCGCACCACCGTCCTCGTGTCCCAGTCCCAGTCCCATGCCCAGACCCAAGCCCAGACCCAGGTTGTGATCCGGACCGTAGTTGTCCTCGTCGCGTTCTAAGTACTTGCCGAGTGCCTTGTTAACTCGATGGCGATTCCGATTCCTATTCTTGCCAAATAAATCGCCATCTGGAGGTGGAGTTGTGTGTGGGGTGTGTATCGGTGTATCGGTGGTTGTGTGTGGTGTTATTTTTGGTGTGTCCAAAAGAGAGAAAAGAAAACGGAGAAATGTGACTTGTGAGGAGAGATGCGGGGGGGAGAAAATCCGGAAAATCTGTGTGCTTAGAGGGTTTCGGTTTTCCAAGGCACGTGCACTCTACATGCGGGTCAACTTTTCCGCTTATCCGCTTGCTCTACTTCTGGCAGTGATGGATATCACTTTCAGATACAGATTCCGTTTCCGATTCGAATTCGGACACGACGGGCGTTTTTTATGTAAATCTAAGCATGCAGCTGACAGCCCATCATCTTCAATGCAGTCACATAAATCTAATAATAATAATAATGTGGGAATGTTTTTGCAATGTGCAAAATTGTCATACTGCAAGTACGTCATTGGTTTAAGGGGATAGGTGGGTTTTATTCTGTCTTAAAAGGGTGAATTTTTGTATTTTAAGGTAGTAAGTTAAGCCTTTTTTATGTAGGTTAATTTATCTAAGGGTATGTTATAGAAAAATTAACTTTAAATTATTGTTTTATGTTTAGTTATACTTCAACAAATATTTTTCTATTTAAAATATAGCTAATAATTCGTGTTATTCGTTTATTTCAAAACTGAATTTATACAACTTTAAACAGTTAATTTTAAATAAATAAAAATCCTCAGGTTTTGTGCTTTCTTTAGTTTGGAAAAAGAGGTTTAAGCTTCTTTATGACAGAATCTCAGAAAATGTATAAGGAAAAACTCATAAAGTCAAGTGCTTTTCCCGGGCATGTATTTCTTCCTTTCCAAACGTAACTACAATTTATTAAGGATGACCTAATTCAAGTTATTTGCATAAAATACTTCGAGTTTAATTAATTTTCCCCCAGCTTTCCTTTAACTAAGTTAAGCTACTTTTAAAGTGCAGCAAAATACAATATAATTAATTTTCCAAGCTCTAAACAGCCCAAATATCCTTATATTTGTGTAAGGATAATTATTAAACAAATAAAAAAGGAAAACTGCTCGAAAACATTGCCATGAACTACAAAAACAGATACTAAGCAAATACAAACCACTAACTGCTTTCATTCTCACTTAAAGGTTAATCAAAGTTCATATTCCTCGGGGCCAATATTGTTTGATTAAGTTATCCGGGCTTACGTGTGCGAAATGGAAAGGTTAAGGCTTCTCCGTTACCCACTTTCACCCCGAGGGAAGCCATTTTCCCATTAAGACCTTGTTAGCAGGACGAACTCACCTTCATCCCAGTCGTCGAGGGATGGCGGCGGCGGGGCATTTAACGGATACTTGGCCGCCTCTCGTCGATGCAATTCGTCCACAGCCGCCTGAAGCGAATAGGGAGCGTTGCGAGTGGCCTGGATGCACTGCACCATTACGCCTAGGACGAGCACCGCCACCTTCATCCAGGCGGGGATCTGGGATCTCAAGAAACTGCTGGCCATTTTTAAGCTGGCAGTTGCGCCTCCCTCGTCTGCTCACTAAAAATTGGGTTCTAAATCTGAAACTAAGAGAGGGAAAATGTGAATATAAATATGAATATGAAGATAAGAACATATATAAATATAAATATATATTTTGAATGTTTGAAATAATATAATAAATTAATATTTAAGGAGAACTATATTTCAGTGATGTATAACACATTTATCAATCGATATTAGGTCTCTGGGGAATTGAAATCACTATAAAAATGCCTAAAAATAGGCAACTAAATATTCTATTAAATAATTGGCCATTTTATTGCATAATTTTAGGGATGGTTTTGATATTTCAAATCACTTTAGAAATATCTAAGTGTTTCTCTGGCTTTAATAATAAACTGAGCCAATCTAGCCACAGAAATTAGTTAGGACTTGATTACAATTAAAATGGTGTCCAAAAGTATGCTACAAAATTTAATATCTTCAGAAACATACCGTATTTGGATCTTAACAATTTTGTAGCATACTTTTAGGCAGCATTATTAATTGTTTTCAAATCTCTTAGTCATTTTTGTGGCTTAAACCTGTACTAATAAGTTTAAATAAGGTTTATAATATAATCTAGGCATTGTAATAAATATATTTTAAAGCATACTCTCATTTTTGATGATATTTTCGACGAAAAAAAAAGAATAAAAACGCTCAAAAAGCGGGTTAAGAGAAAGGACCAGTTAAAGCGGTCGCATTAAAACTGATTTTAATGCCCGACACGTTTCCGGAGCAGGTGCGTTAAAAAACTTTTAATTACATTTGCACTCTAAAGTAAGGTCTTATATATGTACTTTCCGTTGTGCGTGAGCGTGTGTGTGAGGGTGGGGTCTTAGTCCCAGGTGTTGGTGTATGTGTGCGAAGGTGTCATCTTTTCGCGGCCAGTTGATGGCGTGTGAAATTCCATATTTGCCCCCAGTATTAATTATGCAAACGAGCAGCAGGAGCAGGTACCCAAAATTCCGGTTCCAACAAAAGGTATTTGGTATTTGAATAATCCGGCCATCGCATCCGACTAACTAATGAAGGAAATCCTGCTGTATAAAGGACCCTACTTTCTCCTCCATCTCCCACATATAAATCAATAAAATTCCAATGTGCGTGCAAATTCCCAGCATCCTTCACAAATTAAAGGAGGGAGCATTCTTGGCCGCTGACAAAAGCCGAGGGCTGACAATTATGGGAAAGTTGAATTGCTGCCTTGGATGCCAACTGCTCCTGCCTTTGCTCCGTGGCCATTGAAATGCTCATCCTGCCTCCACTCCCACTTGTTCTTCTCGTTTTATGGCGACGCTCTTAAGTGTGCTACGCATTCCTCTTCGAGGAGGAGAAAATATATGGCTCGGAAAAGGAATATATGGTAATCATAGGAGAGGAGAGGCTCTTTCTGCCAGCCATAGTTTTTTCCACTTATCTCGTACCTGTGGCAACGTTTGCTTTTCATTTTTTTCCATTCCCCCTATTAAATGTCAAGGCAGCCGACGCTTTTCTTTGGCTTTCCTTCGGCTCACTCGTACTCCTAGCTTAATATTTTTTTCCCCACTGAAAGGACCCTATTTGCGTCTCGCCTGCAGCTGTTTTGGTTTGTTTTTGCTCCTTTCATTGTATTATTGCTGCTTGGCTGACTTTTGTCTAAAGGAACTCAGTCTGAGTCGAGTTGTCGTCCCCTAGTTGCTGTCGTCGTCTTCTTCTGGCGACTCTAATCCAGATTAAAAGCAGCTGCACAAAGCAGATTTCATTTTCCTTCAATTGCATCATTTTGCTTTTCTTTTTTCTTATTTTGAAAAGGGGTTGCGAGCCTGTTGCTCGGAGTGATGCAGTTTTCAAAAGCTCTAATTAAATGGGGAAATAATTGTATTTAGGTCTTGTGTGGCAGTCAAAAGAATGCTGTGTTTACAGGTACATTTTAGGAGATAAATGATCTTTTGACTCAAAATACTTTGGTATTTATTTTTTTCTACAAAAAATAAACTAGTTTTAGCAATACTTTTTGAAATGATAAATGATATTTTAACAGGATATACTTTAGGATATTTATTTCTAAGAAAATTAAACTGTTTGTAACTACCTTTTTTATAACAAAGCATTTCTTGATTCCTCTATTTTTGTTTTTAAATTTAGATTCAAAATACCAAAAAATTATTCTTTTCGACAAAAAAATAATACTTTTTGAAATTATGAATAATATTTTAACATGATATACCTTAGGATATTAATATCCAAGAAAAATAAACTGTTTTTTATAACAAAGCATTCCTTATTTCCTATCTTTTTATTTATAAATAATTGTTGTGCATAGAAATCTAGCTAAGTTTGAATATAATCATTTTCTTAAGACTCAAAAATTCTTAGGATATTATTTTTAAAGAAAAATAAACCCTTTTTTAAATACCTTTGTTGTAACATTCTTTAATTCCTGACTTTTGCTAAATATATTATATATTTTTATATATTCAACTAAGGTATTCAGCTTCTTTCTTAATTTATTTTCTATATTTAATTTATTTTATTATTAATTTGTGCTAAATTCTCTGTTAAAATTACCTTAAAATAAACCCTTTAAAAAATAAGTAAATATCTTATACTTCTCCTTTGAGTGTCACACAGGGCGTATGATTAATATTGATTGCCTTTATTCTAGTCTCTGGCTTGTATCGCACATTAAACGTACTCTTAGGTTCAGTGCTAATAATTTATTGAATTTTCATGGAGCAGGACCTATTTTTCGCCACAAACCAGATCTCGCAGGCCCAGCAGGACATTTAAATTAGCGTCCTAATTGAATTTGTCGCAGCAACCATGGATACACCAGGGCGCACTCTATCCTATAGATACGTATATATACCTCCAGTGTGCCATAATAAAAAGAGGAGTCGCCTCCTGGCCAAATTGGGCCAAATTGAATCCGGCATTTTGTGCCGGCCCCGGACTAAGTGGAATGCACTCTGTGTTGGCTTTGGGGAAAAGATGGAGCTAATTAGGGGGCCCGGAGCCGGGAAAAAGCTTTTTGGCTTAAAATATTTAAAGGCAAGCGAAAAGCGAAAAGAGTCCTTGGGGCCAGAAACTTGTAGCAACTTGTTAGCCAAGTTTATGCGCTGGGAGAGTTAGAGTTTCTGCGTGTGTGTGTGTGTGTGTATCCTTTTCAGGGAACTGTGTGCCCGAGGTATTTGTCAACAGGCCAGCAAACAATTCATCACAGCCATTGTCCAATTAGTGACAACAGAGAGTTGCAAATAAATTATACGCAATTATTTTGGTTCTGTCTAAGGTGGGAGTCCCCTTCCCACACACACACCTCTCTCTCTATATATATATCTGTGTTGTACACACGCCCACACACACACTGTGGCTGAGCGAAATCAATGGAAATGGAAAGAAAATCCTGGCGCAGCATTTGCGTAATTTTCCCTCGACACTGACCGAAAAGTTATGGACTCACTTGGCTTTCGTTTGACTTTCGGTGCGCGCCTTTCGAGTGCAATTTCTGTTGTTCGCGAATTTTCACTTATTTTTCGTGTTGTTCTTTTTATTTGCCAGACACTTTTCACAACATGGCGTCACGCCTACGCCACAGGACCACAAAGGAGGCGACGCTCGTCGCTTGGTTAGCTTGGTTAGGAGCCACTGTACCCACCTCTCTGTTCGCAGCCAAAGCGGAGCCCAGAGTGTCGGCCAGTCTCTCGAGCTTCCGTGTTTTATACAGCACCCGCGAGGCCCGACAGCACACGACAGCTGGCGATAGCACGCGAAGGATACGAACGATACGAAGGACACGAAGGAGCCGCGCGCGAGAGCCTCGTGCTTGTGTGGGCGGTGGAAGGAGGAGCTTTCAGCTGCAGTCGAGCTTGCTTCGGACAGAGACCGTCGAGGAGAAGTTTGCACCGCAAATAAAAAGGAGATACTCTATGACCAACAAAAATAAAATAAAATATACTTACATTTTGCACCTAGAAATTCTATTATAGGATTTACTAAATGTTTAATCAAATTAGAACTCATTAAAAAACCCTTCTATTACATTAACATTTCCTTAATTATAATAATATTATAAAAATAGAAAATAAAGATGCCAGAGCTCCCAAAAGAGCCCTCTTTTCATTAAAAATTTCCAAGTGACGTATTTTAAAAAAAGATCGAAAGATTCGCTCAATTTCGTTCTTTTCTTTAGCTCTCTCTCTCTTTAAAGAACGATAACCATTTTCTTTCTCTTGTGGCCGCTTGCTGTGATCCATTTCTGTTTAGCTCCCTCCTCCAAGCTTTACCTGCAATGCACAAGCAAAGCAGCAACAATAGCTTATAAGATCCATACAGTAGCGAACGGGAGACATTTTTATCTTAAGAAAAATAAGCAATTTATGAATGTTCAAGCTAACATTTCTCTGTTAACATTTCTTCTTTCCGTTAACGGAAGGCACTTAACACTAATTTAGTAAAAGCAACTTTGGGTAGGCGCTTTACAGCACACATTTTACACTTTACACCTGTTAGCACCTGTTAATATTTGACACTCGATTGAGAACACGAAAGTGTATTTCTAGGGAATTTAACCGGTGGTTAATTAAGCGATCAAGACAAACGAGTACTCAGCAGGTTCTATATTGCATTTGTGATCATACTTTTTCTTTATAGTTTCATATAAGATTTAATAAAAATACTCTTAACTTAAAAGATCAAAAAAGAAGCTTAGCTCCATTTGAAGGCTCTGGTGCTCGAGCTTCACCACTTATATCTACTTAAGTATTAAATTTCAAGGATTAGGCTTAGGATTAGTAAGTAATAAAGTGCCACCTGTTGGCTTTGCCTGGGCGACTGTACTCATTCAAGGACTCACCATTCCCGGTGCACTTCAATCTGAAGTCCTGCAGATTCGCCAGAGGAGCCAAAACTCCAGAGCCAAACCGCACAGCTCCAGAACCAACAACGCACTGCAACTGAGCTGGATCTGCGGACGAAAATAAATGCACTTCGAGGCGTGGGATGCAGCAGCAGCAGCCAGACAGGCAGATAGGTAAATATAGTCGTGGTCCTCCAGGTAAATAGGCGAAAGCTTCCCGCCAGGACTGTCTGAGGTACTTCCCCTTCGACTTCGACTTCGTTTTCGTTTTCGGGACTTCTGCGCATGGCCAGGAACATGTGATGTGATGTGAAGCTGGCGGAGCTGAAAGCTATTATGTACACATGATTCCGGGAACGAACTGTTGCTCCTCGCCCATCATCGCCAGCATCAGCAGGAGCTGGTGGTGCCCGTGCCCACCTGTTACTCCGCCCGCTCGGATATTGGGCCTGCAATCGCCACCCCGCCAATTATTTGCGCCAACTGTTGTTGGCTTTTCCTATTTTCCGCCGCTGCTGCTGGGGTGGACGTAATTAAAAATCAGTTTTCGATTACCTATTACCTTGAATGGGGATGACTTTTGTCCTTTAATTGGAACTAGAAGTGCTCATATTTACGGGTTATATAATTGAAAATAATTAAGATAGTTTGGCGTCATTTAGGTTGTGTATTTTAGATCTTTATGTTAAGGCTTAGGTAAAAATTTCGTTTCTATCATATTACTTTGAATAGAATTGTTATTTTCCTTTAAGTTGAAAGTAAAAATTAATATATTTCTGCCTTTAATTATTATAATTAACTTGCATAGCCTTTACTTTATAGTTATTTTAAAGTTTAAGTGAAAAATGTATTTTCTTTAACATTACCTTGAATGGACTTGTTATTTTCCTATTAATTGTAACTCAAAATGATTATATTCATATAATTAACTTTGATAGGGTTTACTTAACAGTTATCTAAAATCTTCATGTTAAAGTTCTGTTAAAAATTTATTTAATTCCACATTACCTTGAATGGACTTTATTTTTATCTTTTAACTCAATTCCAAATAATTATATTTCCTCTTCAAATAATTATATTTAACTTCCTATTCTTAAATCAATAATTATAATAAATCTACAGGTTAATATTCATGTTAAAGTTAATGTTCATGCTAATTATGGAATTGATAGGCCACATTTATTTATAAACTAAGAATATTAGTGTTTGTTTTAGCAATAAAAATACTACATTGTAAACAAAAACATAGAAATGTTAGTTTTCATCAAAAAACTCTTACCAAATATTACGCATACGCCACGTAATCACACTCTCTCAGAAAAATGTTCACTTTATTCAAAGAAATTATCTCTCTTAATGAGCTTTAATTTTAAATATAAATCTGTTTCAGCTGTGATTAGTAAATTTATAAAAACTTATTACATTTTTAAAGGCCACACTGCGTATGATTAATTTTAGCCAACAAACCAAGGACTCTGTGGAAGATACCACCCTAATAATCGAAATACAAATGGGGGCCACTCACAACAAAACCGAATGTGCATGCACATGCGTGATTTATTTATGTTCTGACGACTGTACTTTCGGCCGCAGTCAATCTCTGTTTCTGGCGGCTGCAGCGCAGCATCAGGACTTGCGTCAATCCCTTTCCCCTTCCTGGGATGCCCAGCTGACCATACCCAATTCCGGACTATGGGTTGCCAGGTGCCCAGCTGCCTCAGCAGGACGCGACGCGGAGCATCTGGGGCGATAGGCTTCTGCTCCCTCGGTTGCCACGGCGACAGGTTGCAGCTACGCTAGCCCGGGCTAGATTATATCTGCTCCGGATTATATCTGGGATGCAATTCACCTTCTCTTTGATGTTTTGTACTCGGTAGAATTTTTGTTAATAAAGAGAGTCAAAAGCTGGAATTTCAATTAGGGCGCTGCAAAAAGGCAGGGTTTTAATAAACATATTTCTGGGGAATTTTCTTTGATTTGAATAAATGAAGGAAGAGTGTGCATTCTGGGAATGAATGGAGGCAATCATGTGTGCTTTAGATAATAAGGGTTCCAGGAATAGGAAAATCAAAGACTCTTGGAATAAGATTTTGAGTCACAAAATATATGGGAAATCTCTGACTTTACAGCTTAGCTTGTGGCTTATTTCCACTAAGTTTTCACTGTATTTCTTACCCCAAAACCCTTTTACTTTTCCCCAAAATCCATCTCTTAAGTTATACTGCATTTTTATTCACTGTTTATCATCATAGAGTCGTAGTTTTAAAGTCGAAGGAATATATATACAAAATAAATATGATTTTCATGCTATGCCTCTGCCTCTTCACAGCAGCGAGCGTTGATTTCGATTGAGATTAGGTTATGAGTGTGTGACTAAGACTAGGGCACTACGAACTAACTAATGGATCCACACGCTGGCGAGGAATCGCATTCACTAAAGCTGAGACTGGCTTAGACCTTCTGTCTTTCTTTCGATCAATTTTACACCTTGAAGATGCCAAAGTAGCTTCGGTTATTCGATTCCCGCAGTACAGCATTCCGATCGGTGTGTATGTCCTTGAGATGGATCATCTCCTCCTTCTCGATGTGTATGAGGCCGCTGGTGTGGCAGGTGTGCACCTTCTGGGACATGTTGGTGGGCACCGTGTTCAGGCACTGCAGGAAGGCCCTGTCCCCCTGGAAGACTATGAAGCCGTTCTGGTCATGCGAGTTGTGGTAGCATATCTGGGCGTATACGTAATACAGGCCCGGCTCCAACACCTTGAGCACGCCATCGTCGACCCTGAAGTGGCCCTGCCAGGAGCTCCTGCTCGCCTCCGGCGCATTGCCAATGTACATGTCACCATGGTAGCCTGCGGGCAAACACATAAATGGGTTTATTAATAATATTGATCTGAAAGAGTGGCTGGGAAAGGGACTCGACGAAACTCACTTGGTGGCCAATGGTGGGGCTTCCTGCTACTCAGGTGGAAGTGGGCGGCTGGCTTCGATGAGGCGGAGGAGGCGGCAGCGGCGGCAAAGAAGTCACCGGATCTGGCTGAAATAAGAGATTCACCTGCAAGTTAACAGAGGTGCAAATAGAGAAATTTTTGGGTTTTTTCTTTGTATGCCAATTGTGGTTTTGAGGTTACACACACCTTTGCGGGCCAGGAGGAGATGACGACCCGAGCGTGGATGCTTCCTACGACGATGATGGAGGGTGGAGCTGGGAATTAAAGGATTTAGAGGGGATTTGATATTATTATTGAGTGCTTTTGGGAGATTTAGTGAGAAAAAAGTATTTATTTAGAGGGAATTTTTATGAATTTAAATCTTGTATAGAACTTATATATTTTGCCAAGAATATTATTGAAAAAAATTATAACTAGATTGTTAAAGATATATATAATGCTGTAGATATTGAAAAATTAATTGTGGTGTTTCCTAAAATAACTTTAATGATTTATTAGCAATATTTATAGTTTGACGTAAAATTCTTGGAAAGTCTTGGAAATATTCAGGGCAACTCTTAAGTGCAAAGCCTGCCAGGTCTTTGACCATTTGGTCTAGGTATCTTTACCACCTCGCTGGTTTCCATTTGATATTTTTCCCTCAATATTTATTTATTTTACAATCCGTTTTAATGTTTAGACTCAGTTCCATTCTCACCTCTCCTTGGATGCCACGTCATCGGATGTCTTCCCATCTACATGGGTGTGATTTCCCTGGACACTCTGCTGCTCATTGGGCACATCGGCAATTGAGCGAGATTTCCTGCCATAAAATAAATAATATTATTATTTATTTATTTTAATTTAGTTTGTAGTATTTATTATTAGTATTTATTTATTGGTATTAATTTATCATTAGTATTTATTTATTAGGAAATATATCTTGGTATTTATTTAGTATTATTCATTTACTAATATTTATTTGTTAGTATTTATTTATTAGTATTTATTTCTTGGTATTTATTTATTGGTAATTATTTATAAGTATTTATTTATTAGTTTTTATTTTGTAGTATTTATTTATTAGTATTTATTTGTTAGTAATTTCTGTTAGTCTTTATTAATTGGTATTTATTTATTGGTAATTATTAATCAGTATTTATTTATTAGAATTTATTTAATAGTATTTCTTTATTAGTATTTATTTTTTACTATTTATCTATTAGAATTTATTTATTTGTTTTTAATTATTAGTATTTATTTATTTATTATTTATAAATCCCTTACCTCTCCTGCTTCTTCTTCCGATCATTGTACGAGGTAAAGTCATCAAAGACATTATCATCGTTGGAGGCACTGCTGGAATCACTGCCATCTGCCGCCTCCGTGGGATCAGAAGTGGGCGTGGTGGTATCCCCCTCATCGGTGGTCATCTTGGCGTTAAGCTTGTTTAGCATTTCGGAGTAGTCCTCGTACTCTGTATCCTCTATAAAGGGATAGTTGATGTCATCATCGCCGTCCTCGTCATCGTCGTCGCCGGTGGCATCCTCATCCTCGTCATCGGGTTCATCGAGGTCCTCGCCGTCTTCGTCCAAGCCGTCATCCGTGAGCTCTTCCTGCTGTTTGGGAAAGTCGATGAGCGCATTCTCGTACTGCAACGAAGATGATGATGGTGGAAAGGGTTAGCATTTTGGGTCAGAGCGAAGTACGTGACTGCAGTGTTGGCGCAATCCTGGCGCACATTTCCCCCTATTCAAATTTTCGGAAAAGCTGTTTCGTCATTGCCTCTAATTGATGGCGCCTCCCACAAAAAAACACAACATAACACAACATACTATTCCAATATATATATTCTGAATATTTTGTATAAATGAAACCAAAGCGTAGGCAAAACTCTTAAGAGAATTGCGTGCACAGATGCCCCAGCCTGGCCCGGCCATAAAAATATAAATAAATCTTAAAATGATCTCTGGCCATTAGGCTATTTTATGATGAGATCAGATCAATCGTCACTTTTGGCTATATGGCTGGCTATATGGGATTGCCTTGAACGGATATATATCGGCCGATAAACTCTTGTACATTTCCTCGTCTGTCTCTCTATTATATTCCGAGATACTAGAAATTATTGTGGCTTTTGCCTTGTGTCACTTGGGGATTTGTATCTCATAAATTACTTGGACGGCTGGCGCCAAATGTAGCTCATGGTTTAATTGAGTGATTCTCTGGGGGCTAGAGATATCATAATTAAAATAATCTATCACTATTCCCCGAGAGACGAAAAAAAAAAACAGATGAAAATATTCGGAAATTGTTTACATATTTTTATTTTAGCACATATTTCTAAAAATATATATATATTTCTGTGGTGTGTCCCACACTCTATAGCTAAAAGTAGCTAGGCTTTTTTTGTACCCGAGGAATGCGCTGTTAAAAAAAGGAAGAAGAATGATTTTGTGGCTAAGAATTTTCCTAGGAAAATGCATTTTAAAGAACTCTTTTAAAAGCTCCTAATTAATTCATTGAAAATATTTTAAGTCTATTTTAATTAGTATTTCTTTTAAGAACACCCCAAAAAAACCCTGCTAGTAATAACAAACATACTCGCCTCATAAAAAAAACCTAAAAACAATAGTATTTCCGATTTGGTAAACAATTCAGAGAGATGCGTATATATTTGCCACAGACAAATGTTACAGCCCCCATCAGAAAATACAAATATTGGTTCTTTATACGATTTATGTACCTCTTTCTGGAACTCATCGAACTCCTCCAGATAGTTGATGCCCAAACGCTGCTGGAGATTGTCGACGACTCGCTTTAGGCTCTTCAGCTCCCTGTTCAGATGCGTGACCCGCGTTGTCTGCCAGATCTGGAAACAGAATTTAATTACTACAGATTGATAAATCTAATCTTAATCATTAGCACTTTGGCTCTTAAACTAATAAGAACCAATTAAACGCTCTTAGTTGGTGCAAAACCCAGCACATCATAAAATTAAAATTATAAATAAAAACGCGTTCATGGGCGGCGCGAACTTTTGACACCCGAAAACATATATATAAAGTATAAAGACAGATAGGAGGAGGAGGAGCACGAGGAGGAGAGAGATTCTTGGTGAAGAAATACGCCGAGGTACAGACATCGCCACCGCCGCCACTCAGGCACATAATCTGCTTAATGGATCATTAACATTCGGGGCAGCGAGCAGCGAGCAACGCGCCTTATATATACTATACGCACTGCTCATATTTCGGACTGGCACCCGAAAAAACCGAAAGAAAGAATGGCTCAGGCTCGGGCTTAAGCCAGCAACAAGAAAAAATACAAATAAAAACTTGTACTGAATTCTTGTATAAATTATGGACAGAGTACACCCAAGAGGAAACTTGTTTCGGTCTCCAAGTAAACCACTTTCCATTAGGGCTTATCGGTTGATCTGTAGATCGATCGCAGCGCCTGCAGTTTGTCACTTTCACATAGGCCCTTGATGAGGGTCACTCCATGCTCATGCTCCCGAGGGAAAATTGAATTAACAAAACACAAAACCTCAACAGAGATTTATTACGGGGGGAAAAACAACCGAAAATTTACAAGTCAATTGACAATTGTATGATTTCCGTTCACTTAAGACAAGACCCAGAGAGCTCTCAGCTCTAGGAACTTCATATATTTAGCATTGCAAATCCCCAGCCGGGTTTCTAGAGCAATCGCAAAGAAGATTTATCGACAATGTGAATGCAGAGCAGTAGACAATCTCCAAACGCTTTAAACAATAACAAATAAAGCGAAAAGTATCTTTTTTGTTTATATACATTTGCCAAGTGTATCTGCATCCGCTGTTTTCGGATTAGCTGGGGGGCTCATTAGAAACCGATTTGGCCTAAAGACGTGTCGGTGATGACATCGCTTGATCAGACACAGATCCCAGACCAAGACGACGCCGTCCCACGATCTAAATATAGTTTTGATGCCAAAAATTATAGTTAAACGTATCGCTCTCTGGCGGTCACGGATCATAAAATCTGTTTTCATTTCAATTTATGCATCTCGGGGTATTTCGTTTTTATAAGAAATTCACAAAAAAAGACATCACATCCTCCGGTGACAGGCAGCTTTATGAGAAGCGTGCCAGAGGTTAAATATTCATTTTTAGATTGCGATTTCGGGGGTGTCTATCTGTGTATATGTTAAAGTCCATTTGCATTTATATTTATTCGAGCTACTGAAGTAAACATTTTCGAAAAATCGAGTCTCTGTGGAGTCTAGAAAGCGGTTCAGGGCTAAATCTTTGAATGGAATCTTATACCAGTACAATCTTGTTACCAAAACAATGTTCACTGGGAGTTTCAGACAGATAACAAAGATTGTGGTCAAAATCATAAATTAAACACTCTTACCTACCCCGAAATAAACATTTCTGGAAATTATAATTAAGGTCTGTTTAAAGTGGCTCTCGTTAAGTGTTCCGGACATCAAGTGGCTAGGTTTGAGTAGTTTAAATTACTTGCGAAATCGTTACTATTTCTTTATAGGAACTATAATCATAAGTGTACCATTTCTAACAACATTGCCAATAGCTCGATTCATTCATATCGCGATTCTGGGAAAACACCCAGTAATAACTGATATCCCCGCACCTTTGGCATTCCGACGAATCATTGATGGATGATACACAGTAAAAAAACCATTATTAAACTTTGTAATTTATGATTAAAAATGGGAAAGCAAGATCACTATTTATTAGAAAGCCAATGGTGGATCTTCTATGATTTTTGTAAACAATAATTTATCTTATCTGGGTTTCTAGTATAAGACTTATCAAAGATGATATGATTCGGTGAGTAATTAGTTTTGTCTGCAGTTTTGATACGCCATTGAGTAATTAATTGGCAGATCGTGGGGGTTTTTACTTTTTACAGGTACTTTTTAGGGTTTAATAACTTAGTGCAAAGATGTACGTAACTAGGTACAAAGTCAACAACTTGATTGTGACTGGAAATTAACGGACTGATAGATAGGACCTGTGATATACACCTCTAGTAATATGTTTTTATTTATTTTGATCAGTGTCGCTCTACTTTACATGTCTTCTAGTTAAAATTATGATCGGGAAACCATTCTTTTAATGAGGGAAAATCACCTGTCTTATTTGTGATTTTACTACATTTTTTATATAATTTAGCCTATGTCAAAACCCATAATTATGTGAACTTCCAAAACATTCTAATCCCACAGTATCTGAAACCTATTTGCCAAGAGTAATCTAGGTGTGTTTGCTCTGGAGATAACTGGGTATTTAACTTGGTAATGGATATGGTGATCTTTGTTGATCTGGCAACCTGGCAACCTGTGTTCTTACCGTTAGACCGAGGATGCCCGCGACCAGCGCCAGACCGATGACCCCCAAGACAAGGGGGATCAGCTGGCGGGTGCGACGCTGGGCGGTATCCGCACTGGTCGGCCTGGCCGGAAAACCATCGGTGGCACTTGTCGGCGTGATGAACGGCTTGAGGGTCTCGGCCGTCATAATTGATGGTCACTGTCTTTTGGGTGGGCAGAGCGGCAATATCCGGCTCGCTGGCTGTCTGTCCCTTTCTATCTTCGTTCAGGGGGCACCCAAACGATCACGACGCCCACTCAAGGGCACTCGACAGCTGTTCGCTCACTCGAGCTTTGGCACAGACACACACTATGTACACGCGGATACTTTATATACTTTTTATTCACTGGAAAACACCCTCACAATCGGCTCGAGATAAGACCCGACGACATCTAGATAAACCACTCGCACTTGCTCTGCTGCTGGCGATGCCCTTTCAGATGATATTTCTTTATAGACCGATTTTCTTTGTGCTTTTCTTTCCTTCCACAATCGACAATTTGCACAAGAGCACTGGGTACTGGGCACTGGCACTGCTCGGCGAGAACAAGTTTGGCGAGATACAATTATCTCGTTTTATCAGTAGTTCTTGTCTTCGATAAATAAAAAAAAGCTTGCACTTATTTTTAGTAATTTGCCCGCTGGTGAAATACGATCTTGGTAGTTACTATACAAGCGACAACGGTTAACTTTTCGCTGGGCACGCACGCACGCGCTTGCGCTTCTCGTTCTCTGTTTTGGTCGTTGCTTTGGGTTTTTCTCACTTCTTTGCCGGTCTCCGCTTTTCACGTCCGTTCGCGTCGGCGATCCGATTTGAAATAAATCGAAATGGAGAGACAACCAACGGCACAGGCCAAGGAGAGCACCAGAGAGAGTTCTCGCTCAGCATCAGCCCGTCTCCCTTCGGCGCGCGGCGAGGATGCGGGGCATACTTAAGGGCGCCTGCGCCATTTACTTTGTGTAATTGTTTTTTGGCAAGGCTCTCTCCCTGCAGGGGGTGGGAGTGTAAACGAAGTACAGTGGAACCTTGTTTAGAGGGAATGTATTATTAAATACCTGAAAAGATTACCAGGTTCAGTTGGAAGCGAAGTATGCATACTATTAATGGGTTTCTTGTCTAATTTAATTTTTTTATTTGAAAATATTTTAAAACAAACAAGTTGAACATAATATTGTTTTATTTTAGATAAAACTATTATGTACTTTGCTTGTTTTACACTTTCAATCTAGAAATGAATGGAACCTCAATAAAACCAATTTTTTAACTAGTTAAAGTAATATTTTACTGATTATAATCATTAAGTACAATTAAAATATTAATATTAATAATTTTCTTTACTTTTTAAATGAATTTAAGCAATGAAAATTGGATAATACTCTGCAATATATTTTGTTTCTTTGTAGCATACTTTTAAGCAGCTTTTCAGTTGTTACAAAACCCGATCGATTCTGTGGCACTGTTGTACACGAAAATATTTAAATACAATGTCTACTGTACTCTTATTACTCTTATTACTCTTGTCCATATGGCGATCGTAAGTAGGAAAGCGTGTTTGACTTTTTGCGCAGTGTTTGTCCGCCGTTTTCTTTTATTTCTATTGTCGTCTGTTGTTTCGCCTGCTTAAAACCTCCCCCTTTGGCTTTTAATAGGGGTTGGCTTGATTGCTTTCTGAAATCTGCACCCCGTCTAGGGGTGCGTTTTTTGTGCGCCGCCTTTATGACTCTGACATTGAACGGATCCCGGTTCCCCGATCGCCGCAACTAATTGAATTCCAAAGAAGCGAGGGGAATCGCTGACATAAGCGCCAGATAAGCCGAATGAACTCTTAGCATTTCATTAAAATCGTATTTATTATTACTTAGTGTGCTCGTCCGTCGTCGGCTTATCGGCGAAATGTCTACGTACGGGTTCTAATTACGCTAGGGAAGCCATAGACCATAAACCTAATGCTGATCCGCACCGATCGGATCCGCTACCGGCACCGGCCACCGTCGCGACACTCTGTCTGTCTGTCCGAGAAACCCCTAGCATTACCCAGGGTACCATTACCCTTACCCGAACGCGCATATATCATAAATCTGAACAAGATGCAAATGTCGGCGCTGGTCAGCTAATTAGTATTGAATCGACGGCGACGACAGGTAGCCACAGCAGGTAGACCGCACAGAGCAGCGGGAGAGCGGAGAGTGGCACGTTTCCGGTGCGGCACTTAACCTTATTTATAGCATCTAAATTTAGATAATAATATTCATATATTCAATATTAAATATAATTTGTAGAACTCTTAATTTAAGAGTCTTAAACAATTGTTAGCTTAAAACTGATCATCTTCCTTGATAAGATCTTTGAACTCTAACTATTTTCACTGGACGAGTGTTGAGTCTCTAAAAAGCTCGTTTTTTTAATAAACTATTTAATATATTTGGTATGTTTTGATAGGATTATAATATATCATATTAGGATTATAATATGATTATATTAATTTTAAAATAAATCTTTATGATTTTTTTTTAATATATCAAATTAAACACCATACTACACATATTAATATTATTTCAAATATTAACCCTATAAAAACCTCCTAAAGTGTTAAAAACAAAGTAATGCTCTATATTTCCTAGTAAAATATTTGTATATTATTTTCTAAACTAAATAATCTAAGCGGAATCAAATCTGATTAAATCAAAGCACCCCGAGATCCCCTCAAAATGCTATATAAGCCCGACGAAATATTAATCTGTTACAGTAGTAATCCCTCTGAGATCCCACCATGAAGTTGATTGCACTCCTGGTTCTCGTTCTGGCCTTGATGGCTTCCCTGGTGCAAGCTCAGTATGAGTCGGTGGAAGGCTATCAATGCGAGAGTCCTTCCTGCGCTAGACAGTGTGATCACCATAGGAAAGGATACTGCCAGAAAGAGGCGCATTGCACTTGCTAAAATCAATTAAACCTGCTCAGATCGAAGAGCAAAAGTTGCAATTGTGAAAGATGTAATACATTTTCCAAGTAAAATATACCATACATATGTATGCATAATCTTTACTTTGTGTCAGTGTTCCGTTATGATCCAGACCTTACCGGGAGTTAACCAGAGGTTAACGAAGAGACTCAGCCAAGAACCGAGGCTATCTCAAGGCGCACTTTTCAAAGTCAATGCCGGGGGGGCCAATTGACGTTGTCCAGACACATTATATTATATTTCCCCCTCTGGGTTGGAGCTTCACAGCTGTGGGGCTTTGTTTGGATCTGAAATGCGAGCCCAGAATGCCATCCATATTGTGGATTCTTTATTTGCCAGCCCCAGTCGCTGGCAGTTTATCGCGCGATGATCGAAGAAATTTATTAGACAAGCTCGGCAATAGCAGCAGCGATGCTTGAAATGAATTTCTGTGCAGCTATGTTTGCTATATCTGTATATCTCCGGGGGCCTCGGATCGGTTTACTCGGAATCGCAATCGATTCGCACACACTCACTCCCGTCTTTATCTCGGTGGGGGTAATGGAAATTCGTTCCGATAATTAATATACGACAAGCTATTATCTGTTTCAATAAAGTGTTTTCAATGTTTATTCCGTGAAGCCAAATGGCAAGCGCCTGAAGATAGTGTTATCCACGATATCGGGCGATCACATTGCTTCAATTGTCAAAATAAAGCAATAAGGCGGGACAATGTTTATATCTATAATGTATAGCAGATTCTCTATATGACATATGTACGTAATCTTGTTTGTGTTTTTGTTAAGTAAATTAAATGATAGAACAAATACAAATCTCTCAAAACCTTAAAACCTTTTATAATAATAATATTTTATTATACATATATGACTTTAAGCGAATATAATTAATTAAAAAAACTTGGTCAATATAAAACTTTTGTTGTAATAACTTATCATAATATTCGCAACGGGAAATTTGAATAAGAATGACCGTTACAAAGTTCTAATCCTAAAGCCTGGCAACTCTGTTCAATTTAAATGAGAAATGGGAAAGTGTCAACGCTAAATTCTTGTTAGATATAATCGCTTGGTTTGAGTCTGAGATAATCAAAATTGTATGCCATTTAAAATATGTTTTTAATTACAAAAAAAACTTTTATAAAACATTATAGTATTCTAATAGTATTTAAGATCCGTATTTTGTACAATTATATTTATTTTTGAGGACGATATATTTGAGAGTACTTTCCTTTTCAAGCTTGTGTTTGTGAAGTGAAGGCAATTGGAACTTTCAACCTTATTACATTTTTAATATATTTGTAAATAGCAATTAATACAACATAAATAAATCGAATTTATTGAGTTTTGATTTAATTAACAGATTTTTTTAATTTAGGGGGAAATCTAGACTTTTTAGGAGGAAAGCATCTGGCAACACTGATTCTTCCGGCCACGGTCACTCTGGTCACCGAAACGTAGTCAAAATGAGGTTTTTTTCCGGCATTTTCCTAATTTTATCACTTAAACTTCTGCAACATGCCAACGCCGGCGAGGTGGAAGTGGTCGGCTGCGGCGGCTTCATCAAGAGCCACGCCGAGATCGACTTTTCGCGGGTGGAGATCAAGCTGTAAGTTTTACAAAATTGGGGATGACCTGATAAGACATCGTGCCGCTAATTGAATAATAAATTAACCCGTATATCGTATGTGATTAACCTAATTTCCCCTTTAGGCTGACGAAGCAGGGCTCGCTGAAGGACAAGACTGACTGCTCGCCGTCCAACGGCTACTACTTCCTGCCCATCTATGACAAGGGCGACTATCTGCTCAGCATTTCGCCGCCGCCCGGCTGGAGCTTCGAGCCCGAGCAGGTGGAGCTGAACTTTGACGGGAAGACCGATGTGTGCAGCCAGGGTCGCGACGTGAACTTTGTGTTCAAGGGCTTCGGCATCACAGGACAGGTTGGGTTGGCTACCGGCGGGGGAGCGCGTGACGTGGACGTGGAACTGCGATCGGAGCAGGGCGAAGTCCGTCGCTCTAAGACCGATGGCAGTGGTGTGTTCTCCTTTACCCCTATTATTCCAGGCCAATATGTGGTCACCGCCTCGCATCCTAGGTGGCACTTCTCGAAGGCCCAGCACACGGTCGTGGTGGTCAGCGGGAATACGGAGCTGCCGGCCCAGTCGCTGGTTGTCTCTGGCTTCGATGTGGTGGGTCGGTTTTCTTTTAGCACACACCTGCCGGAAAATCTGGGCGTGGCTCTGTACAAGAAGAAGGGAGTAAGTCTTTCTAGGGTTTTTAAGTGAGTATTTCCTAATGCTTTACTTTCTTAAATTCCCAGCAATCTCTCGTGCCAAAATGCGACAAATCCTCCGCCTCAGTGCCAGCAAATAGCGTCAAATCCGAATACGAATCCTCTTCCGCCTGCTTCTCCCAGCTGGACACCAAAACCGGCGAATACAACTTCAAGAACGTGCCCTCCGGCAAGTACCTCCTGAGGGCCATCAACCTGGACGCCAAGCTAAAGCTGCACCTGAGCCCTGACTACGTAGAGCTGGAAGTGGGCAAGGACACCCTGCAGCTCAAAGAAGAGTTCAAGATCACAGGCTTCACCGTTTCGGGTCAGGTTTTGACCTCGGCGGGTGGCGCTCCCTTGAAGTCGGCCGTGGTCAAGGTGAACGGCAAGAAGGTGGCCGAAACCGATGCCCAGGGCGGTTACACGCTGGAAAACCTCAAGGCGGGCCAGGTCAACATCGAAGTGGAGTCATCGCAGCTTCAGTTCAGTCCCCTGCAAGTCAAGGCGGAGATTAACACTGCTTCTTTGCCCACCATTGTGCCCTCTGCCTACGAGGTGTGCGGCAAGGTGGTGTCCCCTAAATCCCATAACGTGGGACTGACTAAGAGCGGCTCTACCTTCCACACGACGGCTGTGACTAAGGCAGAGACTGGCAGCTGGTGTGCCTTTCTCCCAGTGGGCAAGTACTCCATCGAGGTGCTGACCACGGAGGCAGACAAGGCTGCTGGCGTGCAGTTCTTCCCCGTGCAGCAGCAGGCGGAGGTGAGGGATGCACCGGTGAATGGCATTACCTTCTCCCAGCTGCGCGCCAAGATTCGCGGCGAGCTGCAGTGCCTACCGGATGCCACGGGAACTTGTACATCGGCTGAGGTCACTTTGCAGGCCTTGGATGCCACTGGACAGCCCACGGAGAGCAAGTGGAAGGCCAGGGCACATCGTAAGTGGTTTTTTTGATTTGTTTATTTATTATTTATGAGCTTTTGAAAGAGGCAACTCCAAGGAATCCCCTAAAGATTGAATCTAACCTGTACAGATTTCATATAATTTACCACGTTTTCCCCTTGGCTTTGAGATAAGAGTCGTAAATTTATGTTAGAGATAAGGTTCTTTATTCTTAAGATTAGTTTCCGCCTTGATTTTCACTATAATTCCCCTTCATCTCTATCTCTTCTCTCAGGCGGCAAGTACGTGTTCAAGGACATGCTGCCCGGACCCTATGAACTGACCATTCCACAGGGCAATCTCTGCTACGAATCGACGCGAGTCTTTCTGAACGTGGCCTCTGCTGAGGAAGAAGCTCCCCCCTTCGTGCACAAGGGCTACGAGGTGTCCATCATCTCCAGCCATCGGGCTTTGGTAAGTCTCAAGCCAAGTTAAGTTAAGGAAAAAAGCTAAGCTCTAGAGCTGTAAAACTATCGACGATGCTATATTATCGATGGTGCTGCGCGATTGATTTTTTCCACCATCAATACATCGCGATAGCAGCAACTCAGTGAATTCGAATAAAATTTACAATATTTGCAATAGTATTGTGCCAATAAGTATAATATAAAAAAATATATAATCAGATAATCATCATAATATAAAAAAAAAATTTTATATTTAATTTGTAATCATCAATATCAAAAAATATCTTTATATAAATTCTATATAGACAGTAATGTGATTGAATTTCCTTAATTGTTTTTTAATACATCAAATCTTTATTAATTATGCTATTTAAAATTTTTTAACCCATTTTATTTTGTCGATTGTATCGATAGTATCGATGCTTTGGACTATCACTATCGAAAGTATAGAGTGAGGGCACAATCGATGTTTTTACAGCGCTACTAAGCTCAACTCTGTCTCCTCCCTCCAGATGCGTTACACCCACATCACTGGCCCCTCTGAGCCCAAGCCCTCCACGGAAACCCTCAAGATCCAATCAGGAGTAAACACTTTCTGTGTCCAGAAGTACGGCAGCTATGACTTCAAGCTGGAGGGCTGCCACACCTACGACAGCTCGCTGCCCAGCAAGTTCATCACCCCAGAACCCGATCAGCTGCAAACCCTCATCATAAATGCAGTGGCCCACAAGACAGGCATAAGGGTTCTGTCCACCGAGCCCACAGCCGAGTCCATTAGGCTGGTGCTGGAGTGGGAAGCAGGCCAGGAGGTGATCACGCCTGTGGCCGAGTCCCACAAGGTGGACGGAAAGTTTGCCTATCGCTATGACACCTACCTCAAGCCGGAACAGGTGCTCAGGATCACCCCAGTGAGCGACATCCTGCTGTTTTCGCCACAAAACCAAGAGATCATCGGCAGCAGCGATTGCGTGGATATTGCCTTTAATTTTGTGGCCACCCGTGGCTTGATCCTGCGCGGCAAGGTGGTGCCCCCCATCAAGGATGCCAAGATAACCCTCTCCTTCCCGGATCAGCCGGAACAGCAGAGCCTGGAGGCGCTCACCTCGGTCACTGGAGAGTTCAAATTTGGACCCATTGATGAGTCTCTGGAGTTTGAACTCAAGGCCGAGAAGGAGTCGTATGTTTTTAGCGACTACAACCGCCAGTCGGCCACGTTCAGTGCCCACAAGCTGTGCGAGATTACGGTCGAGGTCAAGGACGAGGCGGGTCAGGCGCTGAGTGGGGTCCTTCTGTCCCTGAGCGGCGGCGAGAGCTATCGCAAGAACCTGGTCACCGGCGACAATGGCGCCATTAACTTCCATTCGCTGTCGCCGTCGCAGTACTACCTGCGTCCCATGATGAAGGAGTACAAGTTCGAGCCGAACTCCAAGATGATTGAGATCAAGGATGGGGAGACAGTGCCTGTGACCCTGACGTAAGTGGTCCTTTCTTGGAGTTATTGAGTGTCCTTTAATTTATTTCCCTTTCCCTTAATTTATTTCCCTTTCCTTTAATTTATTTCCCTTTCCTTTAATTTATTTCCCTTTCCTTTAACTTATTTCCCTTTCCTTTAATTTATTTCCCTTTCCATTAATTTATTTCCCTTTCCCTTAATTTATTTCCCTTTCCTTTAATTTATTTCCCTTTCCTTCCATTTATTTCCCTTTCCCTTCATTTATTTCCCAATCCTTCAATTTATTTCCCTTTCCCTTTATTTTTTTCCCTTTCCTTTAATTTATTTCCCTTTCCTTTAATTTATTTCCCTTTCCTTTAACTATTTCCCTTTCCTTTAACTTATTTCCCTTTCCTTTAATTTATTTATCTTTCCTTTAATTTATTTCCCTTTTCTTTAATTTATTTCCCTTTCCCTTAATTTATTTCTCTTTCCTTTAATTTATTTCCCTTTCCTTTAATTTATTTCCCTTTCCTTTAACTTTTTTCCCTTTCCTTTAATTTATTTCCCTTTCCCTTTATTTTTTTCCCTTTCTTTTAATTTATTTTCCTTTCCTTTTATTTATTTCCCTTTCCTTTAATTTATTTCCATTTCCTTTCATTTATTTCCCTTTCCTTTAATTTATTTCCCTTTCCTTTAAATTATTTCCCTTTCCTTTAATTTATTTCCCTTTCCTTTAACTTATTTCCCTTTCCTTTAATTTATTTCCCTTTCCTTTAATTTATTTCCCTTTCCCTTAACTTATTTCCCTTTCCTTTAATTATTTCCCTTTGCTTTAACTTATTTCCCTTTCCTTTAATTTATTTCCCTTTCCTTTCATTTATTTCGTTTCCTTTCATTTATTTCCCTTTCCCTAGTGGCAAGCGCTTTGCCTACTCCATCTTTGGCTCCGTGACCTCCCTCAACGGCGATCCCTTCGCGGGCGTAAATGTCCAGGCCATTGCCCTGGAGGGCTGCCCGCAGCAGCAGGAGGAGGCCACCAGCGAGGCGAATGGTCAGTATCGCATACGCGGCCTCCAGCCCGGCTGCACGTACTCCGTGGTGGTCCTACCCGACAAGGAGAGCGTGGAGCGTTCCATTCCCGCCCAGCACACGGTGAAGGTCTCAAGCGAGGATGTGCGCGACATCAATCTGGTGGCCATTAGCCCCCTGAAGATCGTGGACATCACTGCCCGGGTGACGGCCACCCTCAACGAGCACTACAAGACCCTGCGCATTGTGATGTACCGCAAGGGTAACTCCGACTCCCCCGTCTTCTCGCAACGCGTGGGCTCCCCGGTGAATCCCAAGGCCAAGCTCAATCCCAGCATCACTGTGTTCTTCCCGCGCATACCCCTCGACGGCAAGAGCTATGTGGTGGAGCTGCAGTCCACGCTGTCGGACAAGACCTACACCTACAAGCTGCCCTCGGCCACGTTTGTGGCGGACCGGGGCTCCGTCTTCATCCAGCTGGACTTTAAGCCGGAGGTGCGAGCCGCCGAGGCGGATCTCAATCAGAACTCCATTTCGGCGCTGGTGCTTATTGCCCTGGTGGCCATTGCCTTCTTCAAGCAGGATCTGGCCACCAGCTTCCTGAGCTTTGTGTGGAGCAAGCTGAACGACCTAGCCGCCGATCTGGCGCAGCGCCAGAAGAGCAGCAAGGCGCAGCAGGTGCGCAAGAATGAGCCCATTAACCAGCGGGAGATCGAGCAGATGGCCGACCAGATCAACGCCATCAAGAAGAAAAAGACCAAGAAGATTTAGTCCTTAGTCCTTAATTCAATTTAGTCACATTTCGAGGTATTTAGCCGAAGGTATTCATTCTTTTAGAATTTGTTTTCATTGTGAGAATTTGTTATTACCTTTTCCTTTTGAAATTTGCATTTAGTGTGTAAACTCCCTGGCTTTTATTTTCAAATAAAAACGTCGGATGGATTTTATTTCTAATGATTCCGTTTTTTCTCCATTTTTCACGTGCTGATCGTTCTTATTCGCCAAACCCAAAGTGACCGTATATTCTTTTCTTAAAAATCTAGCTTAATTCGATGCATTATGTTTCTATGTGACCTTGTAATACAAAATTAGGTGTTTACAATTGTAAGAATTTGTTATTACCTTTTTCTTTTGAAATTTGCATTTAGTGAGAGAGTTTTTCTTCATTTTTCATAAATTTATAGATTGAGGCAAGTTTATTTTGTGTTTCTACTCTTATAGTTAAAATAAATAAATAATAAATAAATAAATACAGGGAAGGGGAAAGGGACTCTACTGCATCAGGATGTGCTCGGCAATGGAGCTGAGCTTGCGGTTCTTGTGCTTGGCATGTCGCCTTTCCGCTTGGAGGTTGATCTCGTTCTGGGAGTCCTCGGCTGTGGCTTCCTCAGTGGCTGCCTGCTGCTCCTCCTGCTGCGCTTCAGCCTCAGCCTGCTGCTCCTCCTGCTGGGCCTCGTTCTCCACGAATATGCACTCGGGATTCACTTCAGCACACTCGCCAAAGTTGGTGGCTCTGGACTGGGGATTCCTGGCATTGGTGTACTTCTCAAAGAAGCCGCGACCCACTATGCGGAAGGCCATGCTGGTCATGGGATTCAGCTTGGCACGGAACTCCATTTCGCAGACAAAGCGGCGGCGACAGGCCATGGAATCCAGGCCCAAGAAGGCGAACATGAAGTCGGCAATCCTAAAGAGAAATTCAAGAATTAAAACCATATCCAAGGGTTATATATTCAAGCTCTACTCACTGCTCTTCGGCGGGCATTTGGCGAGCCACACTTTCGGTTATCTCCTCATCCACAATCTCCACTTGCTCAGCCTCAGCCTCATCCTCCTGCTGCTGCTGCTCCTCCTCCTGCTCCTGTTCCTCTTTAATGCTACGCCTGCCACGACGACGCGTATCGGAGGGACCAGTGGGAGGACCCGAAGGACCCGAGGGCGACTCGCCATGGTAATCGCTGTGTATATCAGAAACTATGTCCGATCCAGCATAGCTGCTGTAACCCGAATAAGGCTCAAAGCTAGAGCTGGAGTCAAAGGAAGTGGGTCCTGACTCATAATGCTCCGAGTGATCATGGTCCAGGGAGTAGGGAATGTGATCGTGATGGGAGTAAGACGAAGGACTAAGGCATAGAAAATATAAGAGATATTTCAAGTAAAACCTTTTGAAGTAAAACTCACGGATGATCCAGGATAATCTCCTGATTGCACCTGGCATGTGGCCAGAAATAGCGCAGTCCCAAGTAAATGGCGCTGCCCACAAAGAAGGAAACAATGACCACTTTCACCTTGATCCAGTAGGCAATCGCAATGGGCCACAGGTGGCGATCTGGATAAAAAGAAAACATCAAAAGATTAAATAATTTTCCATTGCATCAGAGTGGACCACTTTCACTGCCCTCGAAATTCTACATTTTAAAGCAGAAGTGCACGACAATTTATTAAACAATATCTATGCCCAAAGATTGAAAGTGAAAAGTGTTAATTGATCGGCGAGCGATTCGTGATCATCCAATTTAGGATGAGGTGCGTCTGGCTGGGGATTTGAACCATCGGGGAAAACTTTCCAAAGAAAGTGGCCAAGTACACGATAGATTTAAGTGATGGAGGTAGGCCCAAGTGATAAGAATAAGAGTAATATCAAGTTATCTCGCTAATTGTTATGTAAATTATGATGTTTTGATAACAAACATTGAAGATTGGTTCATCTTATCTCTGGGGATTATGTTTGGGTAAGGTTTTCGGGGAAAGATTAGGTAATTTTGAAGGGTTGTAAGGAATACTGAAGGGTTTTGGTATTTTAAGAATTATTCAATGTTTTCTGGAAAAGATTTGGACGTTTTTAAGAGTTGTAAGGAATTTTTAAATGTTTTAATATTTAAGGAAGCTGAATTTTCAAGAATAAATGAAGTTAAATCAATGTAAAATATAAATTTTAGATTATTAGCAAGATCATTTTATTACCAAGAGTTGGTATTATGAAAAGAACTGCAAAATTAAAGAAGGAAGTACTATACCTTTAAAAGAAAATGTTTTTCCTGAACTCAGAAAATTCTACTTATTTCGATATCAAAACTAATATTGGCTATTATAGAAACTATGACGAAATATTATCCCTTTAAATGAAAATGTTTTTCCTGAACTCAGTAAATTATACGTATTTTAAAATCAAAACTAATGTGGTTCCTATCTCTCGATTATAGAAAAGACCTGTCCTAGTTTTTTCTTCTGCTTTATCTTGACTTTTAAAGATGAATCTTCTCTTTTCCTAAGAATACTGGATATCTTCAGTGCCTTACTTACACCAGAACATGTGATGACGATGCCGGCGAGTGCGTCCCTCGAACTCCATGAGCTCCCGGCCTAGATTCTCCCAGGTATCCTCCGTTTGGTTATCCACTTCCGCTGGCTGGGTCTCTCCATTTTCCGTCTCCTCGCAAAAGACCAAAGTGTAGTAGATGACCAAGAGCACGGCTCCGTACCAAATGGTGTTTTTGTGCATGGTTGTTTTAAATAACTCGCGAATCGAATGGTGGTATTCCTTTGGTCACTGCAGAACCGAATGATGCAGCTCTAAGCCGGGTTTCCAGCTTTTATACCATCCGGCCAACCGCGCCAAGTTCAGGGGTGATAATTGAACTGGCTTTGCGCGCAGATTTTCACACATGCGTAAAGTAGAGCCGGCGACGATGACGAGAGTTTAATGCCTAAGACATGCATTTGAAATTTCTTCTTAAAACTGGTGCAATTTCACTTTCATAAGTCGTGCTCGCGTTTCTAGCCACTTTTAGTATTTCGGTTATTGAATTAGTGAGTATTACGAAACCTGGGCCTATGTTTTTAGGTAATTGTCAGTCGGCAAAGCAACGAATTTCCAAGAACTTCAGATTTCAAAAGTTATGTAAAGTGCGCCAGAGTATGACCATCCCTCGAAGTTCTAACGAGTTATCGACTGCAAGTAATCGGTTGCTCAGTGTCATCGCTAATTGGACCTTTGTAAACATTATTTAGGATTTGTGTTTATTGCCGGTTTTTGAATCATGTCCAGCCTAAAGTCAAGTGACATGGACAGCAATCCGGCGCCGGATCCCCAGGCGCCCATCACACGCAAGGGTTTCCTCATGTCGATGAACAGCGGCACCCCCATGCCCATACCCGAGCAGAATTTGGTGAGAGCAGCCTTTATATATCTAATTTTTTGTATATCTAATTATTTGCCTTAATTTCAGTATGGACGATGTCGCCCCGTCTCGGAATTCGAGAAACTGAACCGCGTGGGCGAGGGCAGCTACGGGATTGTGTGTAAGTTGAGCCCGGGAACCACTGATAACCCTGATTTGACCTAGAAATCTCCACCAGATCGCGCACGCGACACCCGCAACAACGAGATAGTGGCCCTGAAGAAGGTACGGATGGATCAGGAGAAGGATGGCCTGCCTGTGAGTGGACTCCGCGAGATAATGATCCTGAAGCAGTGCCAGCACGAGAATATTGTCCGGTTGCGCGAGGTGGTCGTGGGCAAGAGCCTGGACAGCATCTTCCTGGTGATGGACTTTTGCGAGCAGGACCTCGCCTCCGTGCTGGACAACATGACGCAGCCCTTTACCGAATCGGAGGTCAAGTGCATCACGCTGCAGGTGCTCAACGCCCTGAAATACCTCCACGATCGCTTTGTGATCCATCGGGACCTGAAGGTGTCCAATCTCCTGATGACCGACAAGGGCTGCATCAAAGTTGGCAAGTTCAGCAGGCTCCCGAAGCTCTAATTTAGCTAATTTTGTTCCTGATCCCCAGCTGACTTTGGCCTGGCGCGAATGTTTAGCAACCCACCGAGGCCCATGACGCCGCAGATGGTCACCTTGTGGTACCGGGCGCCGGAACTGCTCCTGGGCTGCCGCACCCACACCACGGCCGTGGATATGTGGGCTTTTGGCTGCATCCTGAGCGAGCTGCTGCTGGGGAAACCCCTGCTGCCGGGTAACTCGGAGATTGCCCAGCTCAACATGATCATCGACTTGCTGGGAGCACCTTCGGAGTCCATTTGGCCTGGCTTTACTGACATGCCCGCCCTGCAAAACTTCACCCTGAGCCAACAGCCGTACAACAATCTCAAGACCAAGTTCCACTCCATCCGACAGTCGGGCAGGAATCTCCTGAACATCCTGTTTATCTACAATCCCTTGACCAGAGCCACGGCCGACGAGTGCCTCAATAGCCATTACTTTGTGGACACGCCGCAAGGTAAGGTTGCTACCCAGCTTTCTGCCGATTCCCGCTACAGTTTCTCTTGTTCCCCCTTAGCTTGCGATCCCCGCATGATGCCCACGTTTCCGCAGCACCGCAATAATGCCGCCGGCAGCGCTCCACCCGCTCCGCCGCCCGCCGACATACCCATCTCCGATCTGCTTAATGTATTCGTTAAGCGCCAGCGCTTGGATTAAACAAAAACGAATTTATTTGGATATTATGCAATGATGATGAGGTGTTGGGGTGGTTTACAGGTACGGCCGGTCCATCGGCGTCTTCTTGGCCTTGTTGTCGCGCGCGCGGGGAAACCAGCGGTGCTTGGTGGTGTGTGTCAGCTGCATCAGCTCCTGGCGCGCCACCTCTGGGTGCTTGCTCTTGAACGCCCGCATTGCCGAGTTCAGTGCCGTTTCCTTGACCACCGATGAGGTCTGAGCCTCGGCGATCTTGGGCAGGGGCTGGGTCTTCTCGTAGGGGTGGGGCTGGTCCGGATGCCAGGCCACAATGGTGCGGCCGTTCTTGGTCACCGCTACGGCCTCGACCAGGCTCTGGCCGCCGACGGCATTAGAGGAAAATAAACGAAAACCGGTGTACAAACGTGCCGCTGACATTTTTTTTTGTTACACCGCACGCACCGATAACGATAGGCTCAACAGCTGTGAAGTTATCGGTTCTACTGGAAAGGCTGTGTTGCGCTTTTGACTTTTTTAGTGCCATTATTTAGCTATCTTTTAAGTAGCTATAAATGAGAAGGTAATATATATGGTTTGAGCATATTTTAAGCCGAAAAGTAAATCTTTAATTAGGTTAAAAGATTTAAACTATATTATATATTCTATATTGATATGAAATTATATTGTTTATATCTGTTTCAAACATTTTAAAACTTCTTATATATATTTTGCTTTTTTTTAATAGCTAGCTCTAATACCTTTTTAAATCTTGTCTGCTTTGGCCACACTCTCAGCTGATTTTCATTCAAAAACAAAATTATCGCTGCGATGTGGATCTTCGCTTTAGTGGTCCACGTTCTGCTCCTGGGCTCCATTTTCGTCATCTACTTCCGCTCGCCGGTAATCAAGGGTCTCAGACCGCAGAAACGGCTGCTGGAACACGGTTTGGAGGCCCCGGCCAAGCGTTTGGTGCTGATTGTGACCGATGGCTTCCGCGCCGACTCGTTCTTCGAGGATAACTGCCGGTATGTGCCGCATCTGAGGGAGATTTTCATGCGTGAGGGCCTCGTCGGAGTGTCGCGCACCCGTGTGCCCACCGAGACGCGGCCCGGTCACATCGCTCTAATCGCTGGACTCTACGAGGATCCGTCGGCGGTGCTGCGCGGCTGGAAGAAGAACCCCGTTGACTTTGACACGGTGTTCAACCGGAGTGCCCACACCTTTGCCTGGGGTGCCGAGGACATAATTAGCATCTTTGCGCATCTCTCGAATGGGAGAAACATGCATTTCCAGTCCTACACCAACGATCTGGACTTTTCGCCGGGCTACGAGAGCTACGAGCAGGATGAGTGGGTGTTCAAGCGGGCCAAGTGGCTGCTGGAACGCAGGGGTGCAGGGCTTCGGGGCGCCAAGTCCGTGGTCTTCTTCTTGCACCTCCTGGGACTGGACACAGTGGGACATGTCCACAAGCCCGGGTCGCCGCAATTCCGCAAGAACGTGGACAAGACGGAGAGTGGCGTCTATGAGATCTACCAAATATTTGAGGAGGTATTTCCCGATAAGAGCACAGCTTACCTGCTGACCTCGGACCATGGCATGAGTGACTCGGGTAAGGAGCTCTTTTTCCTATCTCAAAATGCACATTCTCTGGAATCCTTATCTTTAGGTTCCCATGGCGCTGGCACTGCCCACGAAACGGACACACCCTTCATGCTATGGGGCGCCGGAGTAGCCCGCACGGTGCCCGATCCTGGCAGCCGCAAGTTCATGCCCAACGACCAGGGCCCGCCCATGACGCTGCTCGAGCTGGAACAGGCCCAGCTAACGCCTCTGATGTCCGCTCTGATTGGCCTGCCGCCGCCCATGAATAACTTTGGCACCCTGCCCATCGGCTACATGGATGTCAGCGAGGAGTACGAGGCCATGGCTGCCCACTTGAATGCCATGCAGCTCCTGGAGCAGTATGACACCCTCCACACGCAGCACAATAGGGGAATGTTTGCGGGGCTGCTGTCCGCCTTCGATGAACTCCCCTCGGGTGCCATTACCAAGTACAGAAAGGCCATCAAGAAGCTGCACAACCAGAGGGCGTATGTGGTCTCCCAGGTGCAGAGCCAGGTCATGATGCAGCACGCTCTCCACGGCATCGATTACTATCATGGTTATTACCGTAGGGTCCTCCTGCTGAGCACCACTGGTAGTTTCCTGGGATTCATCTTCTATCTGTACCGCCTGCTCTCGCGGAGCAGGGGCAGCCGCGTGGAGGTGGTACTCTCGGCGAATGCCAGTCTGGTGAGGCTGAGCCTGGCCGCCTCTGTGATCCTTTTGACGCTGTTCCTGCTGCTTCAGCGGACTCCTTTGGACATTGGGTTCTACCTGATGCTGCCCCTGTTCATCTGGCTGATGGCGGCTCAGCCTTGGAGCAGCTTTGCAGGATCAGGGCAGCCAGAGAAGGCTCCGGGTTTAAAGACCACCCTGTGGCAGCTGGGAATGATTATCCTGTGCGCGGAGCTGATGGTCTTCACCTTCTTCGAGCGCCGCCTGATCTCGTCGTGCTTTGTGTTCTTTGCCTGCTACAACAGTTGGCGTAACTTCCCGCGAAAGTCCCTGAAGTTCGGCTCCTGGCTGGTGTTGGTCCTGATCGTTTCCAGCTTTCCCCTGCTGCCGCCCTCGGTGGGCTATCAAAACTGGTACCTGCTCCTGGCTGGCGTTATCCTGATCCCTTTGAGCGTTCTGTGGTCTGAGAGCTATAGAAATCACACCAAGTACTGCAACGGCCTGATCCTGCTCAACACCATTGTGTGCGCCTATCTCCACGCGAACGGCACGAATATTCCGCTGCCCCTGAAGGTGGCCAGCTGGACGTACCTGATCTATGCCTTCGCTGCTATCCTGCTGAGCCAGGAGTCGCGACTGGACCTGCGTCTGGCGCAGATTGGCTTTAATCTGTGTTCCCTGTATGCCACTCTTTGCACCTCTTACGAGGCAGTGTTTGTCCTGCTGCTGGCCATGGAACTGAGTCTTACGCTGCGCGTCCAGGAAAATCAAAAGGAGCAGTCTGTGCTGCAGCTGGCCTTCACCCTGCTCCTGTACACCTTCTTCTCGTTGTTTGGCTCCGGCAACATAGCCTCGATCAGCTCCTTTGATCCCAACATTGCCCGCTGTTACCTCAGTCACTTTGCGCCGTTTGTAATCATGGGTCTGGTGCTGCTGAAGCTGCTCCTGCCCGTGGTGCTCATCATGGCGGTGGTTTATGCCCACAGCGAGTTTGTGCGCCAGCACGAGGAACAGATCTACATCTGCCTGCTGCTCATCTGCGATGTGATGGGCCTGAACTTCCTGTTTCTGGTGCGGAACCAGGGCTCCTGGCTGGACATTGGCACCTCCATATCGCATTTTGTCATCATGGAGGTGACCACACTCGTGATACTCGTCCTCGCCCAGGTGGCTAAGCTTCTCCTAAGACCTAACTCCTTTGAGAGCTTGAAGAACCTGCCGCTGCGCATCATCCACTGGGAGGCCATCAGTGCCAAGCCGCACTAGGCTGAAGGAAAGGGATTTTGTGACCAAAGCTAGGCTTAAACATTTATGTCCGATAATATTTACAACACTAATTAAGAATTAGTAACATACACATGTAAATCATAGAATCTATATGCTAGGAATGTGTCTGTGTTCTTGGGTGTGGGTGTGGATTTTGGGGGTGTAGGGTGAATCGATTGCTTGAAGAAAGACCTTTAGAAATCAGTTTAAATTGAAGGTTCTTTAAATTTACATAAAAGTTACATCAAACTTGGCTTATTTCATCCTTTATTTATATTTTTAAAATATTTTTTCATGCTTTACCTAATTATATAATTTAATTTAATGAGGATCAAATTTTTACTTGATAAATACAGGTTCTTCTTCATAGAGTCCAACTAGGCACCCAAAGACTCTATTTCTTTAGTTTTCCTATAGGAATTAAAAAAAAAAAAGAATAGTACGAATTTGAGTACGCGGATACTCAATTTCCGGATCCCATAATTCTCTCTGTGTAGTTTAATGAGGATCTTTGAAAAAATACAAATTTTAACTTGATAAATAGAGGTTCTTCTTCATAGAGTCCAACTAGGCACTTTGGGTGCCTCGATTTCTTTAGTTTTTCCTATAGAAATTTTTGAAAAATCCGTACTCCAAATGAGAATAGCACGAATTTGTTTACGCGGATACTCAATTTTCGGATCCCATAGATTTTCCTATAGGAATTTGTAAAAAATCCGTAGTCAAAATGGGAATAGTACGAATTTCTCAATTTCCGGATCCCATAATTCTCTCTGTGTAGTTTAAGCGAATCGATTCACCCCTAGTTTTTTTGTTGTTGTGTGTGGTTGGTGTGCGTGTGTAGTGTGTGTGTGTCATGGCACGACGACATCTAATGAGTTAAGTGAGTAAGCAGCAGCATCATGGCCCGGATTTTAATCTTTCAGATATCGCTCCAGCGGATTAAATCCCTGGCGTTTCGGACTGGCCGTCTCATCTGAAAGTTAAAGCTAAGATTAGTACTTATCTCCATATCCATGGATGCTTCACCCACTTGACTGTGCCGCCGGCTTGACGGTGGTGGCACTCTCCCGGGGTGACGCCTGCAGGCAGTTGCGCCACTCGGCCAGCGAGATCTTCTTGTCACCATTGATGTCGCAGTACCTGGGCATCTTCTTGCCGCATCTGCGTAGGTTGCTTTTGAAAGGAATAGCGGTTAGGATTACCTTCCTCTTTAAACTCCATCTCCAGCTCTCACCTGGCACTTGTGACCAGATCCCGAAAGACCTTCCACTCCCGTCGCTCCCAGGACTTGTTCTTGTTCTTGTCCAGATAGACAAAGCTCGTGGTGGCAATCCTTTCATCCTCTGACTTCCACACGGTGGAGTTGGCACTGTAACTGGAAAATAACTCATAATAAGATACCTCATATATTTCTCAGAGAGCAAGGATAAACCTACTCCTGTGGCAGAACCGAGGTGTTGAGGAAGGCCTTTAGTTCCCGCAAGAACTGCGTCTTTCGGGGCTCCGTGCAACCCTTCATGGGCCTGACCACCACATCCTCTTCGCACTGCGGTCGCTTGTTCTTCACCGATGTGCCCGGAATGCTCTTGCCCGTATCCTCGTTGACGCACCAGCAGTAGGAAGTGGAGGTATAGCACTGGACACGCTGATAGCGACCATCGGGCAGGCACTGAGGCACAAAGAGCTTGCCTCCATGCTATGAAGGAGAGGAAAAGGTTATTATAGAGCAACTTAAGGGGAGTTAAGAGTGCCAGTACTTACCCCCTGCTCTTCTAGCGCCACGGATTGATCCATCCAGCAGTTGGACTCGCTCTCGGTATCCTGGCTCGTCGTCTCCGGCTTGGAGTTCAGCACTGTCAAGATATGCGCGTTAAAATACATTCTATTCTGCCCTTTGGAAGCATGCCAAATGAACACGAACCACCGAAAAGAAATGATATGAAATGAGGATCTAATCTGATTTCATACAAAAACGGAATAATGGATACTGGATAATGGATAATGGATAATCGATAACGGATAATGGATAATAGATAGTGGATAATGAATAATGGATAATGGATAATGGATAATGGATAATGGATAAGGGATAATGGATTATGGATAATGGATAACGGGTAACGGATACTGGTTGATGGATAATGTATAACGGATAACCGATAATGGATAATGGATAACGGATAATGGAAAATGGATAAGGGATAATGGATAATGTATAATGGAAAGGATAGTGGAAAATGGGTAAGGAATATTGGATAATGGATAAAGAACTAATGGATAATAGATAAGGGATAATGGATGTCTTTAAGGCTCTTATAATGGATTTAGCTTAAAAAGTCATCATATATTTTAATTATATATCGCTCAATGATCATTAGTATTTCCATTAGAAAAGTAACTAATTATAGTGAAACTTTTAGGTTAGAATCATGACAGGAGTCACCACTGATCAAAACTCAAGGAAATGTTATTTTGAATATTATTTTCATAGAATTAATGTATCCTTTTCTCTTAAAGTGATCCGAAAACATATGTCTGCTTGGTTAATTAGTTTAGACACAAAATCTACGTACTATATAATGATGGGATGTGGCTACGTGAGTTGGGCAGATCCCCGCCCTCCGACTCATCCTCCTCTCCGCCGAAGCCCGTTCCGCCATCCTCGTAGTTATCCTCGTTATCCTCACTGCCACTCACATCCTCGGCGTATGTGTGGGGATGCTGTCGGGTGGCACTGCCTATGATATTCGTGTTGGTATGATCGCGATGATTGCCATTGGAATTGGAATTGGAGTTGGTGGTGCCATGGACGTGGTAATGGGTGGATTGCGGCGGAGCGGTGGCTGCACTGCTGGCCAGGAGGGTAACGACGGCGCTACCTGGATACAGGTGAGACATACGAGTGAGAGATGGATTAAATGCTCGGGAATATGGTTAATTAGTAAAGGGTTAGTTGCGAAGAATACTTTGATTTAATATTAAATACTTAGTGACTTTGTTAACTTATAATATCATCCCATATCCATTTTTTTATTTATATTTTGAATATTCACTCACGATTGTTCAACTTATTGCTAAAGCAGATACTCCACTCCAGCGAATTAAGGTTCTCGTCCTTGGTTTTATCACAGTGCTTCGCAAAAGTCCTTCCACAGCGACGCGGCTTTACATTCTGTTCAAAGACAAAATTAAGGATAATCCAGGAAAGCCAAAAGAACCCCCTTAATATACTCACCCTCTTGAGGACCTTCTTGAGCTCCCGCACCTCCTGGCGATCAAGCAAGTGATCCCCATTCGTGTCCAGCTTGGCGAACTTCCACTCCAGTATAGCCCCATCTGATAGCGATGACTGTCGCAGGAAGTTCTGTGCCTCATTCCGGAACATTTGCATCAGATTGCTGTTGAACATAGCCCGATCCGACTTGCTGCAGGGCCGATGGCCAGCAGCTCCCGACTCCGAGCTGCCCTTGGAGGCGGCCGAGGTGTCCGGACTGTAGCTCATCTGGTGGGAGGCCAACCGTCGACGATTGCGCCTGTAGGCTCGGCAACGGGGCTTACCCCTTCGCGTGGGCGTGGAGGTATCCTCGATGGGTCTGCCCTGGCTGTCGCTGCACCAGCAAGGACCCGTCTTGCCATAGCACTGCATGGCCGCATAATTGCCATCCTTGCGGCAGCGGGGCACAAAGTAATCGGGATCCCGAGCCTGCTGCCGACGGGCGTACTTCACGGCCTCCAAGCAGGCTGAAAAGGAGATTTTAAATAAGTTTTTAAGGTCTTAAGAAAGGATCTTACCATTGCAGGACTCGTGGTACTTGAGGCTCACCTGGTGGCCGCCGCACTGCGCCCGCAGCAGGTGACACCTGGTGGGATAGGTCTGGCCATCGGTGCCGCAGACGGGACCCTCGTTATCATCGCACTCGCCCTGCTTGGCGGCGCAGGCGGGTAGCTTCATCTGGCGGAGGAGGAAGGAGGAGACTGTCAGTGGAGGCTAAGAGGCCTTACGAACGCGTAAAATGATTTACTGCACTTATGGCCAGGTCTGCTGCGAGTCGCCGCCAAGCGTCTGGGCTCTCGGCTCTGACTGGAATACGAATTCGGAATTCGTCGGGGGAGGAGGGATTCGGAGCTAATGCGAAAATCAAAGTTGTCAGGCCCATACACAGCCCCGAAAAATCCGCAGCAACAAAAAATGATTATGGCAACCAACTGGCTGGGCTGCTGAGTGCGCGAATTCTTGTTTAGCCCACAAAAAATCACATAAGCGCGTGTATGTAAATCGGAGATATATATCTCTATCTATATCTATATATATTTGTATGTATGTTTATACAGGGGAGGCCCAGCAGCAGCAGTTGGGACTTGCAGCCAGCAGCACCTTTTGTCGCCAATTTGCTGCGGGCAAAAAAGTCAGCCCACGGATATTTATGTGTCGTGTCTCTCGGACATTAATTAGATTTCGCTGTTTATTGAAAAGTGAAATGCGTCAAGCCATCTAAATGTCCCATAACTGAAACATGTTTCGGATAAGATATGAGGATACTAATTGAGGTGCTGCTCTTGCTTACTATAAGTTGTTGAAAAGTAGCTGAGATCGGGGAGTAAGTGAGTTTTTTGGACTACAGATGAACTTCTCTAGCCTCAAATCTCTTTCAAAATCAGTTTTTGGAAACTTTCTCATATGGATTATAAAGTTTAGAGTGATATAGATTCTTTCCATTCAAAAAGAACTTGGATAGAGTGTGTTTCTGGACATAGCCTATATCTGTAATCAGTATCCGTAGGGTTTTCTTTAAACTAGAACTTTCTTTAATATAAAATTCTAGGGATCCCAAGGAACTACGTCTTGCTCTAGTTTAATGCCTTTAAATAAACTCCAAAATGATAATTCAACACCGATAGTTCATATTCCAATGTGATTTATCGAAATTTGTAAATAGCTTATCGATTTATTTATGTCTTCCAATGAACTCCAAGATGATAATAAAAAACCGATAGTTCAAATTTTAATGTAAGTTATCGATATTAGAAGAAGGTGGTTCGATTAACAATGCCATTCGATTTCGATCAAATACTTTACCGATTGTCAGTGTGAGTGTTTATCTTTCTGACGTTCAGGTTCTGGAAAGCTACAATGATTTTCGATTTATTTATGTGTTCCAATAAACTCCCAGATGATAATAAAAAAAAAAATACTTTTCCGATTGTCAGTGAGAGTGTTTTTATCTTTTTGACGTTCAGGTTCTGGAAAGCTACTGTATTTATCACCTTTCGTCTATTTTTATTATTAAAACTATTACCTACTAAACCATAAAAAATATAACAATGATCACTAGTTATAAATACATATAAATTCCTCTCAATCCATAAATAGAATGGATTATACTTATCAAAATGTTGTAATCCTACCAAGTAACTTCAGGTTTTAATATAAACAAATCCCCCGGGAAAGTCAATATTATGGAGCTCCCGTGACCCCTTCTGTAAATACCGGGAGCTCTCGACCTCCCCCCTACAAGAAATGTTCTACAATTATGAGTAGCACCAATTATACCTGTCCCAGTGTTGTCTTGATGTTGCCACAACACACACAGACAATGTGTGTACATATAAAAATCCAAATAATGTAGAATGTCTGTAAACAATTCGAGTTCTTTTTCGTTTTCTGTGGGCATCGAGCACGCGCTGCCTGGAAATCGGAGTGCGCAGGTGATTTTCGACTCCCCCCGACTGGGCGCAGACACATATCGGGCAACCATTCACATATAGACACATATAAGTGTAGATATAATATATATAATGCTGCAATCGGCAGATCGGATGGCTGTTCTGAGAAGTGGGGCGTAGGGCATCTGGTTAAGCACTCGGAACTCGATTCTCTGGCATTGGCCAATTGGAAATTTGGGAATTGGAGACGGAGGCGAGTTGTGAAATAATTATTTCGAGACCTTAAAGAATTAAGGTGAGAAATTGGAAAAAATAAAATATAAATCTAAATTCGGTTAAAAAATATGACAAGCAAGTTTTTGAAAAATTTTCAGGTAATTATTTCTTTCTCTGTAGCTTAACCCCCCTGCAAGTTTCTGAGCCCCAACCCTGTGCTTGGGAATGTCTCTGATTGGGAATGCAAATGACATATTCGCTTGCGATTATCCAAGCATTAAATAGGGCGTTATCCCGAAAACGTGCCTGGAGTGAGAATCCCCACCACACCTGGAGCACCCTGTTGCTCCCTCTCGCTCTCCATCTCTCCCCTCTCTCTTATTCCGATTCTCCTGGAGAGGAGAGGCTACAAATTATAAAAGGAGACAGCTCAAGGATTGTTACCGAGATAACGACAAAATTATTGACTGACAGTTCTCACGCTCGCCGAACGAGGTGGGAAAGCGAAGGCTGCGATAGGCAAAGAAGGAGGTGGAGGGTGGTGGAGAATCACAAGAAGCTCGCTCCACACTTTAAATACTTCTTCACACTTTGTCATCATCAGCCAGCTTAGTGGCATTGGCAAAAAAAAAAATAAAACTAAAAAAAAAATTAAGAAGAGGCTTAAAAAAAGAGGAGCAAAGAGGCTGGCAAAAGAAATCGCTTTTGACTTGTGACCATTTTGTGTTCTCCTTTTTGCACCTCCTCCCCCCCCTCCTTCCACTCTTGTTCTGCTGCTTCTTCTTCTTCTGGTTTTCTGCAGGAACACGAAACACGTTCGTCCGTCGGTCAGATGAAACAAAAACAAAAATCAAGGCGGCGGAGGAGAGTGGGAGAAGAAGAGCCGGCAGACTCTCTTCTTAGAGTTTGGCAGACTGCGCGGCGGCGAACAAGCTGGAGAAAACGTAGGATGGAGGAGAACCACAATCGCAGCTTCCCAGCTTCTTCTTCTTCTTCTTCGTCGCACTCTCTTTGTCTGACTTTTTGGTACCTTTTGATACCTGGAATATTCAAGTGTTTTCCCGGGATTTACAAAGTGATCACACTTGGTACGGTGTATGGGTGTATGGCAGAAAGTTTTGCAGAGAACCGATCATTATTTTGAGGGGATTAAGAGATTAACTTTAGATCTATTGATTTTTATAGCTTTAAACTGATCTGCAATTTATTGTAGCATTTATTTTCATAAGCTTGGATATTGAAAAAATCGAAATTCCTTTAAAGTTAAGCGTATAGATGCAATGTCCTAACTTAATAACAATTATATTATGATTGTTTGTAGCTAATTATTTATTTGTAGATATTGACTTATTTTTCTTATTCGTACAGATCTGTTACCCTATTATTAACATCGTTACTACGTGAACTGCCATCCTAAGGGATATTAATTATTCAAATGTAATGGAGTTCTGGACCCTGATCAAATACAGCTCAAAAGTATAGTTAGTCTAGAATTCTTTCACTAGGGATCGCACCTACCTAGTTTTGGAAGTCTTTTTATAATATTTAAGTCTTAAAACCCGAAACAAGTTCCTAAAACTTGGATGCACCTTCCAAATTTAATAGTTTTCCACTTTCCATATTCCTGTTATATCGTATTAATTTCACCTTTTCGATATTTGTGGGCCAAACTTACCGACTGATCGTCATCACTCCTTCCAGTCGCTATTAGGACCGCCAGCCAGGTGACGAAGAAAACGCATCTCGCCAGCATTTCACTTTGCAATTCGATTTCGTCAATTAACTGTTCTTTCAGGTGGGGAGACTGTAAGGTGTGTCTGTGTGTGTTAATTACATGAAGTGCGTCGCTGTGTCTCTCTCATTATAATCCGATTTTTGTAGGTTTTTTCTTCGATTATTTCACCAACTATGAAACTTTTTCGCAAAGTCGCAATTAGATTTTCCTCGTAGAACTTTTACTTTGCCGCTTTCCGATTTTATTTATTTACCGATTTCCGCGGGCTATTTATAGTCGAGCGGTGTGTGTGCGCTCGTGTGTGCATTAAGGTAAGGTGTGTTCTGGTAGATCTTCTGTTTATATAACGTGGTGTGTCTTTATGTGTGCGATTTTGCCGCAGTTTCGTTTTGGTTTTCGGTTCGTTTTTAAAAAAGAGCAAGCGCAGAAGCGAGGATCACTTGGTTATGTAGCTCCCGGAGCCAACTGCAAAAATCCAACCGAACGACGCCGAGTTCCACACACGACTGGCCGCCCAGCCTGGGATCTGGATATGGTGGAGTGGCAGTGGCCCAAACCGAGTGCCACCGTGCCGTGAGAGATCACGATCGCAGCGGGCGAGAAGAGAGCGCGCAACGGGGAGAATCGAGGCACTCTCTCTCTCGGGAGAGCGTTTGGCTTGCTTGGAGGGATTGGCTTGGAGGGCAGCAGCGGTGGCGACGGCGGAGAGAGCGGGATCCCGCTGTCGCCAGAGTGTCTGGCGTGTCGCTTCCAATATCTTATCTTTGCGACTCCGACTCCGAGAGACCGGACAGCTAGTACAGTGGAGACTAGGTAAGGTGGATAATAAAAAAAAAACTGTAGATCCGAGGAAAGGAAATAAGAGATCAAATTTGTTAAAAGATTATTTTGGGAACCATACGTTTAATACATCAATATTTCATTTAAACAATAACGTATTAAATCTTAGTTACTTTGTTTTGTAAAAAGACTACGATGATTTCGTGATTTGAAATCAAAATAAGCTTTAAATTTGTAATTGAGCCGAATTTAAGGAATATAATATAATTTATTTAAATGTCCAATCATAGGCAATGGTATATTTTTTGCTTTTAGGGCTCCTTCTCCCTCTGTACACTTATAATTCCCAACTAGTTCCGGTATAGAGCAGATGATTGGATAAGTCTATCCCTAATATAATGATAACTCCATAAAAATCGATATATTCAAAGGGATCCTCTTCAAAGAAAATCATTTTCAATGAAATCTAATTTACGATAGTTCAGTTTAAAAAATCCTACTTAGGCATAACCCGCTGTGTCTGCATAAAAACGATCGTAGACGGTGTGAGAGCACTTGTGTGTGCGTGTGAAATTTATCTTCCTTTGTGCATCTCAAGAGGTTGCCTCACCAACAACAAAAGCAACAAAAATCATCTAAAACAAAGCGGACAACAGTTGCACCAGCTGCTGCTGCTGCTGCTGCTCAGCCAGCGGGGGGAACCAGGGAAACCAGGGGAACCACAAACGTGAGCCGTCGAGGGCCCGGGCCCCGCTCGCTCCTGTGATTTATAGAGCCGCCGGCCAAGGAGTCCAGGTTCACCTGGCGGGGCACAGAGAGAGAGAGAGAGAGACGCAGAGACGTTGTTGCTTTGCCGGTTGCCTCGATGTTTTCGGTGTGAAACCTGCCAGACAGTCTGACGGCAGCGATAACTGCCACTGCCCCCCCCTGCTCTTCACAGTCTCACTCCTTGTACCCTACAGCAATCCCCCAACCTCACTCCGCCCCTGGTTCTGCTTTGTTTTCGGCTGTGCCACACTCTGTTTTGTGGTGTTCTTCGGCGATTGGATGTGCACTGGAGAAAAGTTTGGGGTTATTAAATTATAATAAATGAATTATGTTCATGTTATTTCGAAAAATGAATTATGTTATTTTTTGTAATTTCCTGCTATATTCTTTTGTCATTTCTTCTGCAGCTGGCGCCATTATATCGCACGGCCAAGGCTCGAATGCGCCACCTGTCGGCTACAGCTTGCAACAGCAGTGCCTTAGGGCGGTGTGTTAAAATTCAAACCTTATTGCTAATATCTCCCATGTTTATTATTCGATTTTACTGAAATTTTCAGGAAGCGTCCGCTCAATTTTATTTATTTTTTGTATTTATTAACTTTAACCCGAAAAAAACGAGTATAGCTTATTTAACGTTTCTTATGATTTTTGAGGGCGGAAGTAGGCGTGGCCAAATTTTGAAACAAACTTGATCTGCGTGCAACAGATTCCAATGTTGTCACCAAATTTGGTAACTCTAGCTATTATAGTCTCTGAGATCTGTTGTTTCACACGGACGGACAGAGGTTGGCACTACCCATAATACCCTTGTACCCTATGGGTACCGGGTATAAATATGGAGAATGTGAGCACATTCTAATATCCTTTTCTTAAAATTTTTATTTTTTTTACTACTTTGAAACCACAAAAAATTTTTTTTTGCTTTCGGAAAATACTTTTTTTTGAAAAGGATTTTAATTTGATGCAGAAAAAGCCTTAGTCTGATTAATGAAATTACCATGAAATTAACAAAAATCAGTGCTATGTAGTTTTCTGCCCGTGTAAATGGGTAAGCGAAGAAGACTCGAGAGCGGTGCCAGGAGGCGGGGCTTGGACTCAAGTGGAGTGGACTGGCAGACAGTATGACGCCAAAATGCAAGACAAGACAAGACCTGGTCGATAACAAAGGTAAACAGGCAACGTGCAGCGGCCAGCGGCCAGCGAAGGAGCAACTGAAAAAGCCTCGGTCGTGGGATCCGATCGGGATTGCAGCCGCTCAACTGGGCCCACAGCCAGATGCAGATACAGATATATAGATATAGATACACATTACCCGCCGGCTGACGCAGATACAGCAGATACGGATACAAGTACACCCGCCTCCGATCTCCGACGACGACGCTGTGTGTGCCCAACTAATCATTGTGTGATTCTTGTTTGTTTATTTGCCCGGCTTTATGAAGAGACTTTTCGGTGGAAATTATTTATTGTCGCCAGTGTGTGTGTGAGTGTGTGTGTGTGTGTGTGTGTGTTTATGTATCCGAGTATCTTCGAGTAACCGAGTATCTGTGGTGGCACAATTAAATGGTTAGCTAGAAATCGAATCGATTACCGGATCTGATCAGATCAGCGAATTATAATTATTTGGAAGCGTCAATAGAGAATATCCGTTCACACTTTTGTTTATTTTTTGGATTTTTGCAGTGTTTTTAGATCCCTTAAGCTAGTTAGGTTGGGTTTTTAATTTAAGATCAAGGCAAGTATTATTTTCAGGTTATAGAAGCAGGAGTTTAGGCTCTAAAAATGCATTTAAAAAGCTCAAGTATTTTCTTAGATTACATAAAGCATAGTTTACTTCCCGCAAAGCTCTGAGAACTGGAATATCTCCGACTCTTATGTCATATATAGAGTGCTATCAATAATTTAAAAGTGGATGCTAAAAGCATACAAATCCAGCAATTATACAGATAAATATCCGAAGAGTTAAAAGAAAAATGTATTTAATATCAATTATATTAAATTAAAATGTGGTAGAGCGTATTATAGAGCATTTAAAAATAAAATATTTTGTATATCAAGAAAAGATTTAATTAATTAAATACTCAAAATTCCTTATCAAAAGGGAGCAAATTGATTTATTATTATTAAAATAAAATCCCCGTGACAGGGGACATTTTTCAAGAAATTCTTATCAGAGGTGCCAAAAAAGTCCCCTTCACTTTGAAATCAATTAAAAGATCTGGCAAAAAGTATGCTATAAAATATTTAAGTTTCAAAATTCCTTATATCATACGGTTAAAAATTTTAGAGCATACTTTTGGGTTAAATAGGAAATGATTTCAAAGCCACAGCAGCTGTTAATCTTAAAATTTATAAGTTCTAAATTGGCTGACAATAAATAAGCATTCTATAGTTAGTTTAATAACTTTTTAAATACATTCTGCTTAGTTCTCCATCATAAATTTGTACCTAGTCAACGTATTTTTTGTTGCCTATCTATCTATACATTTTAAGATCAGTTCCAGCCCGGAAAATGCGACAGAGTTATGCAAATATCGGTCCTAAATATAAAATTGGCCCTTAAAAAAATTAAATAGTATCCTAGACAGGGGCTTCTCCCCATTGTTTGTCCGAAGACGAGCTGTTAAAATAAAATCCCCGCGACGTGTGTGCTCCTGCATATTGAAAAGACAAAAGCGACAATGGCGAAATAAGTCATCCGTACAGTGGGGAGTCCCTGGGTGAATCGATCTGCCACAGAGATTGCTATATAAACCCAGCGAAGCCACCTCAAGTCACAACAGTATTCGCACTCAGATTCCATCATGAAGTTTATCGTCTTCCTGGCTATCGCCCTCGCCTTGGAGGCTTGCCTGGTGCAGGCTCAGCCCGTTCCGGAGGAGGCCCTCGAGCAGAGTCTACTGGAGGAGCAGCAACCCGACCTGGCGCTGGTGGAGCATAGTCGTCAGAAGAGGGCCACCTGTGATTTGCTGTCCAAGTGGAACTGGAACCATACCGCCTGCGCTGCCCACTGTGTGGCCAGAGGGAACAGGGGCGGCTACTGCAATGACAAGGCCGTCTGCGTGTGTCGCCGTTGAGTTGAGAAATAAGGGACACAACTTAATGATTTTGACGAAAAACTAAATGTTAAAAATATATAATCTTATTTGGCAAAGCAAATTGTTTACTTGATATATTCACCTTCCCTAAATGTTAATTTTTGCCCTTATCTCAAGGGAAATAAAATGAAAATTACCCTTGACATGAGTTTCTCCCCCCTTAATGGGTAAATAAGTGATCCAGTGAATAGTCCGCTATATAAACCCAGCCAGGCCACCACAAGCCACAACAGTATCCCCACTGAAAACCCATCATGAAGTTAATCGTCTTTCTAGCTCTTGCCCTTGCCTCGTTGGCCTGCGTGGCGAAGGCTCAGCCCGTTACGGCGCTGGCTCTCATGGATGAACCGCACAGTCGCCAGAAGCGTTTCACCTGCGATCTGCTTTCCAAGTGGAACTGGAATCATACCGCCTGTGCCGCCCACTGTCTCACATTAGGGAAAAGCGGCGGCTATTGCAGTGACAAAGCCGTCTGCATCTGCCGTTGATTTTTGGTTTCAAAAAGAAACGAAAAAGACTGAAAAGTCTATAAACGAATTACAATGAAAAATGCTTTGATTTAATCAAAAATGTTTTGTTAAATGGAATATTTTGTATGTACATAAAAAAAAAAAATTGAAGCAAAATGCAACGTTGTTTATTTTTCCATGATACCTAAGGATCTTATAGAGCCTAAGATTGTAATTTTATGGATACAGAAAGAAACAAGGAAGAAACTTTAAGCGAAGATTCTACAGGTTCAATCGTTATTTTATTTTATTTTTAGTATATAATAAATACATTTTCTATTTAGTATACATTAATAACTTTAAATTATAATTTATTGTTTAAAGCATAATCTATTTATTATGTTTTAAGCCATTTAAAGTTTTTAAGTTGTTTTTTTTTTAATTTTTTTGAGTAGAGATTTAATCAAGAAATATTTGACGAAAGATGGGAAATTAAATAATTTGTATTAAAATAAAATTCCGTGACCTGTGCTACTTTCTATTATTAAAAGAAGACATTTTCAAGAACTTCTTATCAGAGGAGCCAAAAAATCCCATTCAGTTTGAAATCAATTTAAAAAAACGGACTAATTGTATGCAACAAAATATTTGAGGTTCAAAACTCCATATTTCATACGGTTAACATTTTGAAGCATACTTTTGGGCTCAGTTCGAAATGATTTCAAAACCACAGCAGCTGTTAATCTTAAAATTTAAACATTCTAAAAAATTTGGTTTTCAAATAGAATGGATCAGTGATTTTGAGGAAAACTAAATGTTATAAATAAATAATCTTATTGGAAAAGCACATTGTGTATTTGATCTATTTCCTTCCTAAGTTCCCGGGAAAATGAGACAGAGTTATGTTAATTTTCGCCTTATCTCTAGGCAAATAAAATGAAATATTACCCTTGACATGAGTTTCTCCCTAGACAGAAACGATAATGACTAAATCCATTTCCTGGAGAATACCTGAACGAACCGATCGCTATAAGCCCAGCGAAGCCCCCACAACTCACAACAGTATCCCTACTAAGATCCCATGATGAAGTTCATCGTCTTCCTAGCTCTTGTCCTCGCCATGATGGTTTGCTTGGCCAAGGCTCAGTCCGCTACGGAGGTGGCTCTCGAGGCGGTACCACACAGTCGCCAGAAGCGTGCCTCGTGCGATCCAGGTGGCTGCGCCGCTCACTGTCTCTTATCAGGGAAAAGGATGGGATTCTGCCTTCTAGGATACTGCAACTGCCGTTGATATTTGGTTTCAAAGAAAAATGAAAGAGACAGATAAGTCTATAAACGAATTACAATGAAATATACTTTGATTTTATCAAAAAATATTATGTAAAAGCAGCTCTATGCTATGTAATAATTTGTATCTCTATTAAAAAAATCAAAATCAAAATGCCAAATTGTTTATTTAATTAGCGGAATTCCGTGATATCTATGGGTATCTGAAGATTAATATTTTTTTATATTTCCTAAGATTGTTATTAAATAAGGAAGAAACTTTAAGCGAGGATTCCATAGCTTCGACTATAACTTTAAATTTTTCTCCACAAAGTCACATAACAACCGGTCAGTGTCTATATTACGCACTAAACGACTATTGCATAGTTTATTTCCTGTAAAACTCTATAAATAAAGAAATATACATATGTAAGCAGAAAAATCTCCAACTCTTATGTCATATATAGAATGATTATCATAAACCGGTAGCTGATAAACTAGCTATAAAAGACGAGTGCGAGTGCGATCAAATAGAACAGTGTTTAGTTCGAGTTCCCAACATGAAGATCCCTATTTTTCTGGCTCTAACTCTGGCGGCGCTTTATATGGTGAAGGCGGATCCTCTTAACAGGGAAGAAGCACAAGGACATCCCCTAGAACAGGATCAGGATGAAATATTCCTGGAGCCGATTCAGCAGGATCGCCTGAAGCGTGCAAATTGCGATGCGGGAAGGTGTAACCAAATCTGTGCCACTAGGGGAAAGATGGGTCTCTGCAGGAAAGGGAATTGCAAGTGCTATTGATTCCGCTTAAAAATTGGATCTAGCCATTACAAAGCTAAGCTTTCCATTAGTTTAATAAATATGTACTTTCCATAAAGTTTAAATATAAATTTTTAATCTCTCTCTACATAGACACATAACAACCTGTTAGTATTTGTTTATGCACTAAACGGAAGCAACTATTGTACATGTTTGTTTATTTCCTGTAAACATTTTAAAACAAAACAATATATTCAAAACAGGAATATATCCCAATCTTATGTCATATATAGTGATTTATGATAAACCGGTAGCTCTGCTTAAATAACTATAAAAGACGAGTGTCACTGTGAACAAATAGAACAGTGTTTACTTTGAGTTTGCAACATGAAGATCACCATTTTAATTGCTCTAACTCTGGCGGGAATTCATGTGGGCCAGGCGGATCCTCTTAACAAGGAGGAAGCACAAGGACATCCCCTGGAACAGGAACAGGATAAAGGAAATATCTTTCTAGAGCCGATCGAAAAGGATCGCCTGAAGCGTGCAGCTTGCACAAATGTGGGATGTATCCGTTTCTGTGGCAGAGAACGGTTGGGTGTCTGCAGGAACGGGGGATGCGTGTGTGGTTGATTCCGTTTCAAAATTGGTTATTAAAAGCTGAAATATTCAGTATTTATAAATATGAACATTCCAATAGTTTACCAAATATGTATTTTATATCGCAAGAAAATCATCGGAAATCTTTGTAAATTGTACATGCAATCTCAGACTCTGAATACGTAAAGCTCCATTCAGAATGTGCTCAATGAATGATCTGTTATCTCTAGACAGTAATCAGTACTCTCCGTTTGGCGTGGGGTCAGAAGGGGGGCACTGAAATAAGGTATAGCAACTATTTCCGCTGCATTTCCGTTTTTCTTTTTATAGCTTTCTGCTATATAAATATGGCAAAGTGCGCTTACAATTCGGTCTTATCAATTAACCGAGCAAACACAGTCGTCTTGAAACGAAAAAGAAGGAAAACACAGCCAAAGAGAGAGATATATACACGAGACACTTAATTAACGCCAATTACAATGGTTAATAAGAGTATGTGGAAATTATCGCCGAACGCGACCGAGTTGTGGGCTTGTTTCAATTTACGAGCGTTTTGCCGGGTAATTACACGATTCGATTGCATTCACATTGCGAGCGAAGAACAGAGAGAACCGCACGCGAGCAATTCTCCGCTTGCACTGAGTCTTCAGTTATCAGCTCGCTATATAAAATAATCGCTGACTGGCAGAAGATCGAGAGCAAAGAGAAAGCAGGAAGAGAATATATAGTGCCAATCTCACTAGCAAAACTCTTTTAGTTTTACTTTCTTCGAACTATGGGAGTTTTTGAAATTTGCGCGCCGATCAATTTCGATTAATGATGTATCGAAAGAGTGACATTGCAAACTATTACTAGAAGAATGTAGAAGAATTCTTGGATATTCAAGGATTACGGTTTTATAGAAGTTGGAAAATGTTGAATTCATATAATTCATGAATTCTCTTTGGTATTCTCTCCTGGCTATCGCCCTCGCCCTGGTGGCTTGCCTGGTTCAGGCTCAGCCCGTTCCGGAGGAGGACCTCGAGGAGATTCTACTGGCGGAGCAGCAGCCCGACTTGGCGCTGGTGGAGCATAGTCGCCAGAAGAGGGCCACCTGTGATTTGCTGTCCAAGTGGAACTGGAACCATACCGCCTGCGCCGCCCACTGTCTGGCCAGAGGGAACAAGGGCGGCTACTGCAATGACAAGGCCGTCTGTGTGTGTCGCCGTTGAGTTGAGAAATAAGGGAAACAACTTAATGATTTTGACGAACAACTAAATGTTAAAAATATATAATCTTATTTGGCAAAGCAAATTGTTTACTTGATATATTCACCTTCCATAAATGTTCATTTTTGACCTTATCTCAAGGGAAATAAAATGAAATATTACCCTTGACATGAGTTTCTTCCCCCTTAATGGGTAAATAAGTGATCCGGTGAATAGTCCGCTATATAAACCCAGCCAGGCCACCACAAGCCACAACAGTATCCCCACTGAAAACCCATCATGAAGTTAATCGTCTTCCTAGCTCTTGCCCTTGCCTCGTTGGCCTGCGTGGCGAAGGCTCAGCCCGTTACGATGCTGGCTCTCATGGATGAACCGCACAGTCGCCAGAAGCGTTTCACCTGCGATCTGCTTTCCAAGTGGAACTGGAATCATACCGCCTGTGCCGCCCACTGTCTCACATTAGGGAAAAGCGGCGGCTATTGCAGTGACAAAGCCGTCTGCATCTGCCGTTGATTTTTGGTTTCAAAAAGAAACGAAAAAGACTGAAAAGTCTATAAACGAATTACAATGAAAAATGCTTTGATTTAACCAAAAATGTATTGTAAAGTGGAATATTTTGTATCCACATTAAAAGAATTAAAAGCAAAATACCAAGTTATTTATTTTTCTATGATACCTAAGGTTCTAATAGAGCCAATAGGAAAATTAATATTTATAATTTTTTATATTTCCAAAGATTGTTATTTTAATCAATACAGAAAGAAACAAGGAAGAATATTTAAGCAAAGAAGCAAAGATAATAAATATATTTTAGATTTAGTATATATTAATAACATTAAATTATAATTTATTTTTTATGCTTTATAATAAAGAGAAATTGTCTTTGGTTCTTATTTTGAGCAGAGATTTAATCAATTAATTAATCAATAAATACTTGAAGAAGGAAAGGAAATTTAATTATTTGTATTAAAATAAATTCCCCGTGACCTGTGCTTCTTTCTATTATTTAAAAAAGAGGACAGTTTTCAGGAAATTTTTATCTGAGGTGGCAAAAAAGTTGGCGTTCAAATAGAACTGATCAGGGATCCACCTAATGACTTTGACGAAAAACTAAATGTTAAAGCCTAATACTCACCAGCGCTAAACCTTAGCTAGCTAAAACTGATTCATAATTCTAGTGTGACCGGTTTTATGGTGTTCACCGAAAATCCATACGAAACGGCCAAACGGCCATACTGTCAGCTGTGTTCGTTTTCAATTCAAATTAAACGCGGCCAAACAAACAAATTACTAAAATTACTTAAATTATGATTTCAAAAGCCGCGGGGCCAGCCCCCGATGCCACCGACGAGGACGAGCTGCTCCTGGCCCTGCAGCTGCTGCTACTACCACTGCTGGAGCGCTGCTTCAGATCTAGCTGCGGAGTGTTGACCCGAGGCATATTTGTGTGTCTGGTCTCTTCCGTCTGCTGCTCCACCTCCTTGTCCAGGTGGCCGATAGTGGGTCTCTCGGCATTGTAGTCGTAGAACACCTGCGAAGTGTCGCCCTGCCCATAGTCATCGTTAGGCACATCCGCGTCCA